>OW285241.1:91968069-92568069 GCA_935421215.2 Melolontha melolontha
AAATTTTGTATAACCTCCTTGTTGTCCTAGTAGCATGCACAGCACTTTAAGGTCACCACAAAGCATCCACTGATGTTCTTGGTAGTTTATTTTCTTTAAAAGAAGTTCAAAATTCTTCTTTTACATACGGCACATTTCCTAATTTTGAAATTAAGTCAGGAATATTGTTGCAATACACTAGCGGTCCGTCTTGAGTAACATATTGACATAACTCTTTTTCGCGATCCCGGTAAAAGCTTGATGTGACGCCAGGTGCCAGTAAATGTTTCTCACGAAGTCGGGAGGCTAACAATTCGGATGCATCCTTTGGAAGGTGCAAATCTCTAATTAAATCATTTAGTTCGCTCTGGTTAAACACTTCGGGCTCTCTGAAATCTAGTGTGAAATCGGAGTCATCTGGGTCGCAATTAGATTCCTCTGATTCTGACGATATGACGTTTTCTAGTGCTTTTGGGGCGGTAGGTATCGGTACATCTGGTCCATGAGGAACTGGTCGAATAGCAGAGTCAAGATTGGGATACACAATTTGTTTCTTATTTTTTCTGTTGAATCCTTGAACATTACACGAACAAAAATAACAATCATCACTGTGATTTCTAGGCTCTCGCCATACCATAGGAACACCAAAGCTTAAACATTTCTTCCTACCTTTTTGCCAGTTTCTTAATGATTCAACGCAAACGGAACAAACAGTATGAGGAGACCAGGACTTGTCTTGGTTTATAGGCTACCACTTAACTCAAATGAGATATATAATTTGTTTTACCTTTGTGCCTGTTAAAGCACATCCTAACGAACGTATTCTATGGTATTACAGACTTGTCATACTATTGATATTTTAGCAAAAATTCACAAATGTGAAAAGTGACAAACGGATGAACGTACCCAAATCATGGGGCAGATTAATCCATTGAAATCAAATGTGCAAGGAGTGATACTATATGCATTTCAATAAAATATCACCTCCATGAAAAGACAAAATTTTATTGATTGTAACAAAAGTCTAAAATTAATTCAAAATAGGAACCCAATTCTATATTATTTCAAACTTAAAGAATCAAATCTATAATAAAATGTAATGTAAGTGTCCCTAGGCGCCACTGTGGAACAGTTTAGCTTTGATAGAATATCAGCTTTATTGCAGATTGCTATGTCTTCAATTGCAGGATAATAAAAATATTTGCTTTTTCCTCTACGTCTTAGAAATTTTATGCGAAATTGGTCGGATTTATCGATGTTCTCAATAATTTTTCCAATATAGTGGACGTGGGTGGTTTTGGTAGAAAATTAGACCAAAACGTAGTCGTCGATTGACAAATTATCCTCTTCATCTAGAGATGACATTGACATTTCACTTTCTGTATCGCTTTGTTTGAACGAATCGTCGGACATTTCTGATTCAATTTCATCCTGGAATATTCTTCTTTTTACTTTTACTTGTTTCTTTTTTGTTACATTTTGTGATTGATCCATAGCACCGTATTTCTTTAACATTTTCTTTTCTTCGCCTGCTGCTTTCCTTTTCTTCTTCAGCCTTTTTCTTGTTCAAGCTCCTCAATTCGTTTCTTTTCAGGCGTTTCCGTGTATATTCTGGATTTGCCCTCATTACCTTGCGTTTATTTTTAGTTAGTTTTTCCACTTTCGGAAATGGCCGCACTGATTCTGGTGTTATAGTGGTACATTTCTTAATTACTTTAAGTTTATCCGAAGTATTTTTCTGGGTCACAATGTCAATTTCCTGTAAAGCTGCTGCTGATGTTGACGGAACATCTGGAATTATCATCGATGGCAGAGGGGATACATCGAGAGCAGGAACAAAAATTTCTTGGGTCACGATAATGTTTTTTTGTAAAGCTGCTCGTGACGTGGATGGAACATCTGGTATCGACGTTGAATCGATTTTCTCAGGTTGTTTCGGTTGTTCCTTTTCTGTAATTTCCGCGCCAAGATTTATTGGTGGGGTGGTATTAATTAACTCAGGATTGTCTTTATGGTAAACATAGGTGGCATCAAAATCACTTTCTGAGAACACCTGGGAGTTTACAGGCCATAAACCTGATTTTTTAAAGGAACTGGTGATATTTTTCGGAGCGAAGGCGTCAATAAATGGAGCAGCAGTCAATTTGGGAATATGCCTGATAGTTATAGTCCTACCAGGATGTGAAACAAGCCAGTCATTAAAATATTGAGAACACTTAGATTTGAATGATCCATAAACACCTATATCAAGCGGCTGGAGCCGATGGGAAGTATATGGCGGAAAGGATAATAATTCAATGCCATGCTCCCTGGCATATAAAATTGACGACAGTGACGCGTGTCTTTCATCATTGTCCAGTAACATCAGAAATCTGTTATCAGGATTGCAAGAAGTATGTCTGACAAAATGTTGAAGAACTTTGTGGAAAATATCACTTGTTATCCATCCCGATTTGTTTCCAAATGCAACAGAACCATTTGGACCTTCATCTACATATTCTTCGATGTTTCTAACCCTAGGAAAAATATATGCTGGGGGTAGTAACTGTCCAAGAGCGTTTACTATACCGACTAAAGTCACTGTCTCTCCTTTCTCGGCGGACGCAATAAGACCGACCAACTTGTTTTTTCCCTTTGGAGCCACTATTTTTGGTGGTTTCAAAACTGTTTGAACCCCAGTCTCATCTAAGTTGTAGATTCTTTCTGGTGTGAATGAAAACTTCTTGTGTAACTTCAGGTAGTTGTCGAAAAATTCTTTTACTTTTGCTTGGTTGAATCCTATTCCTCTTGCAAGGCTGGTATTCTCGGGTTTTCTCAAGCTTAAATCGTTGTGTCTTTTCATCAATCCCTGCAAATAATCCATACCAGTCATACCATTCACGTCCCATGAACTTGGAAATTTGCATTCCGCCTGTTTTGCAAATTCATAAACAAATTTTCTAATTTGTTTATAGGTCAGTCCATAATTGATGTTAGCAGATTTTTTTAAATATCTGACAATTTCACTCTCTTGATCGCTCGAAAATACATTTCTAGTGGCATATTTGGATGTATTTGATTCTTCTTCACTGTTATACCCATCATCTGATACATACTGTTGCAAATATTGCTCGGCAGTGGTATTTTCAAGAATCTTTCTTAATCTAGATTGAAGTGTAGGCCTTTTCACTCCATGAGCTGTTGCGCCTGACGTTGTGATAACCTTTTACTAAAAACATCCTTTACTGCCCTTCTTACAGCTACTTCACTGATATTATTGCGATCACTTTTTGAAATATAATTTCGGACCATCTGAAAACGGAAGATCCTACATATTAAAAAATTATCTACTAAAAAACTATCCCATACAGAACAATGCAACAAGCTCATATCTAGTAGATTAATGTGCCCCTGAGTAAGGGGCACTTTCATCCATTGGATAAATGTGCCCCATTATGCTTGGATGAACGTACCCCGTTCTACACTTTAATATTTTAATATTTGTGAGAGAAACACCGACAATATTTGAGGTTAAGTACCGTTTTGATATTGTTTCTCAATTATTAAGTTATCTATTCCACATATGTTTAGGCTGACTGTTTAAAAATTATTTACAATTACGCACTGATTTATTAAATATAGAAAACTTACCTTTTAAGTCGGTTTTCTTTCTTTCACAATTGTTAACACTTTAGCACGCTTTCTAACCACGTTGGTCATTCAGAATACCTTGTGTAGGTGGTAAAGAGAAGAACTAAGAAGAAATTGCGCGGCAATTTTCAAAATCCAACATGAAATCAGTAATTGATGAATGTGCCCCATGGATGAACGTGCCCCTACCTCCCCTATGTATATTAATAAATTGAAGCGCTCGGGGGAACACAATTTTGAGAAAAACTAGAATGTATATTATGATTAAATCCTGAAATATGAGTTTTAAAGAATTCTGTTCAATTTTTTGGTATGTAAATGCGGCTATCGGTCTCTTTAAAATTCCATGACGAAATGAAGATTGCTTTTTTATTTTCCAAAAAAAATAAGAAAAACTGAATAAAATGTGGCTTGTTACTTTTTTTCACTCACAGAAGTTGAACAGTCCTTATGTTTTAAAAACTACGGATAAGTAATGGGCAGCTGAGTTGTCAAGTAATCTTTTTATTAAGAATTATAAAATGCTATTTTTATTGGATTAGCTTCAACAAAAAGAAACGTGTGGTATGAGCATTATTTATCTGCACCATCTATGTTCTCGACTTGGTCGTCACATTCTTCAGTAGGCGTAACGTCTTGTACTCCAATACTTATATAAAAATCGTGGTACACTAATGGAATGTATGGCAGGAGTACCTTCAAGTTCTTTAATTTTATTTCTTTAATTTTAACTGGACCGTTGTATTTTTTTAACCGGAATTAAGATCCATCACTTGAGGAATTTTCTGTCCCCTTTTACCAACATTTACCGGCTTGAAATCTTCGTTCAAAATATGTTTAATAAATATTTTGGTAGGATTATCAGCGTCAAACTTAAAACAGCGTACATTGGCAAAGTCTACGTTTTCTTTGTCCTCAGTAAACTGTTTCCTGTTTATTGATTTGCCTATTTCGTCAAAAGAGAAAAAGTCATTTTGCGTCATTTCATACACAGTAAATGGATTTTTAGTTCTTGATTCTTTTACTACTTGTACCCATTCTTCTGGTGAGTAAACCTGATTTATGTATTTCTTGTTTTTCTATGGCCGCAAAATCACGATCGGAAGGCAGATGCGTATGTCCAGCCACAAGGAAGCGATGTTCTATAGATTTGTAGACATTATTTCTAACCAAGTGAAGCCACAAAGCCATGAGAGTCCAATTTTTATTTTGTCCACCACAGTTGTCAGTAAATACAATGAGATGTTTGTTGGGTGTTGGGGGGTTGTCATTAATGTATTTTAAAATGCAGCTGGCGATCTCATCACTTCCTCTTTTGCCAACATTCTTGGTCCACATGTACATGTAACCTTTTCCAGTATTACCTTCGTGTATTCCCATATTGTACATCCAGGCTTTACGTAAGTAAAACGCTTTACCAACGGTAAGTTGTGGAATCGGTAGCGCTTGTTGTAAGTCGAAAGATAGTACGTCCAGCAAATTGTTTTCTTCTTTTGATCTTCGCATTTGATTTTTTAAGTTGGTCTGCATCGCCTCCGCTCTTTGGTGTAGCTCCAAACTTATTTTGATGTCTTGAACTTTTTGTTCACTATCTTTATGAGATTCGAGCAAAGTATGGTATTCATCGCATGTTGCACACGTATCGCTTCTAGGAAGCTTGAAGCCGATATTATATTCAGAGCAAAATATCCTGCGATATCTGTCTTCTTTAACAGAATTAATATTACGTGCTTTACACCAAGAAATGTAATACTTTTTATACAGCAACGATATTGACAAATCGTGGTCAATATAGCTTCTATGTGGATTTTGCTTGCGGCTATAATGACTGCAATATTTTGGAATAGATTTGATATGGTCATGAACAGATTGCACCATTACTTCCGGCAACCTGTTCTTTCTGTTCTTATGTCTACCACGCCCATCAGATTTTGGAGTATTAAGTCCGTCCCTGATTTGTTTGCAAACATTATAAACTCGTCTTCTATTATTTTGTAAACCATGGACTGACAAAAATTCTTCTTTACACACTTCATGGTCTTTCCCCTTCGTCTTAACATAGTATTTAAATGTGGTAGATCGTGATGACTTTTGCTTTTTTGTTTTTTTGGGGTATTTACGTTTTTTACCTACTCTTTTAATAATGCCGAATAAGTACGCGTTTTGTCTATCAAACGTTTGTAAATTCCAAAATGAATGAAAAATATTTTGTTCCTCCCCTTCTAAGATTCCCTGCATTTTTTTTTACAACTGCAAGGTGGTCCTAATGATTTAGAGTCTTTTTCGCACCCTTTAGGGTGGTATACCCATAACCCATATTTCTCCTCTGTTGAGCTTTCACCTTCTTTCTGCATTGAATGTTTGTTTGTCTTTGCCTTGATGGCGCTTTTTTTGGTGGAGTTGTTACATATGCCCTAGTAGAACCCTCTTTCTAAAACAACCATAAAAAATGCTGTCAAAATACCACATAAATTAAATTTGGTAAAATCAGTAACAAGCCATAAATTGTTTAGTTGTTAGATTATTTTTTCCGGTTTTGTAACCTAGCCAGTACTGTAATGAGTTTACATGGATTAACACTGGCAAATAAAAGTACCGATTTTAACATTACACTTTCACTAGCAAAATCAAGGCCACCAAAGCTAAAAATATTAGTAGAAAAATTTTGTTAAAAAGGGAATAAGCCACATCAAACTTTACTTACCTCTGATTCACAAACGCTGCTGCTTTCATTATTGCTACTTGTATAAATATAATCCTTGTCCTTAATACTATCATCTGTTTCGCTCGAAATGTCACTGTAACTACTATTTTCTTCACTACAAATTAACTTTCTTTTAGATGTCACATAGTTTACATCCGACATGTTGAATTTATGTGACTTGTTACGTTTTTACTCCAAATTTGCCTTGAAGTTGACTTGGATCAAGAACGTAACCATGGACTTGTGGCGCGATCTTTTTACTAGTAGCGGTAATAATTTCACTGAGGCTTGTTACCTTTTTAAATAGAATAGTTACATTGAAAACGAGATTTTCGATAACTTGTGGCTTATTACTATTTTCCCCCGAGCGCTTCAATTAACATTTTTAAGATATAGAGCGCTATAAAAAAAAATTACGTGATAGAGCAAAAATATGGCGTTTTTTGGAATAAGGGCCCCCAAACATAAATTAGCAAACAGCTTTCAAACATCAAAATCACTGTAGACCTGTGTACCTGCTGATATAACTGTGGCTTCAATAAGGTCCCTTCATATGTAATGTCTTGATTAGGTAGCCTTTTTCCATGATGAATTAGGTGATTATTCACGATTGGGGAATGGTACGGTGCGTTATCCATAATTATCATAGAATTCTCCTATGATAGTTTTTTAGTAACTGATTTTCAAGCCAATACATAAAATGTGTTTCATTCATTTCGCCATGATAATCAGGATCATTGGTTTTAGAAGAAAAACAAGAGAAGCCCCTTCAGTGAATCTGTTTTCATTCCCAGCGTGTACCACGATGTATCTAGTAACAGAAAATATTTGCAAATTCTCATGTTTTAATATTTTTGTATTACTTTTACCGCCAGACTTTAATTTTTTAACGGCTTCAACACTAGTTTTGCCATGACCAGTTAACTGATCCATCTTCGAAAATCCAGGTTACATCGATATAAAAAAATTGCCTTACGTAACTATTATTCATATTGCGAACATAATTTTGTAAAAAATCCACTCGAGCCATAGCAATGTGTGGTTTTTCCACCAGTCACCTTCGAAGGTCGTCTTTTTCCCACTTGAATCCAATACTTTTTAAATTTAACCCTAATGACGTTGGTGAACCACTATAAATATCTCGTTCATTCAAGAGATTAAGTAATGAACGTCGTGTTATATGTTGTTCTAAAACATTTTTGAGTGTTTAAGGTAATACCTAATAGATTATTAAAATATAAATTTGCTTGTACGCTACATTTCTTAAATAACATTACGTATTGAAGTTCCACTAGTATGATCAATGTCACGAACAGGCTTTGCTCTTATTCTTTTTGTTTGAGGGGTTTGTGAGTAGTTGGTCTCTTTTAATGCATTTGGCTATGCCACTGACGGTGGATAAACTAATATTTAAAGCTGTATGTTACGCGCGTCTTTTCAGCTTAACTATAACTCGTTATCCAACACGAATGCTCCGGAGATTTAAAAATAGGCGCCAAATACCCAATGGCCTTGTCTCCATTGTCCTCTGTGGTATTTGCGGTGAAAGAATTTTGACTCGTCGATTTCCACTACTATCCCTTCCATGTCTTCATTGAGGCCTCCTACTTCCATTGGATGTTGTTCTAAATCTTGCTCGCATACTTCTCTGCAAAAGGAGCACCAGTCCACAATGGTGTGTGTAGATCCTTCACCTAGACGTGCTTCATAATGGATGTTGTAAAGTAGTTTGTGCGCTGGCGTTTGGCACTTATTTTCGAATCACAGGTTGTAAGTCTGTAGGGAGACTTATACAAATAAAACTCACTTTTACTATATACAAATTTATTTTTATTATAAAAACTGTGCTGGCGATTGAACACTTTGTTGATATTTAATATACAGTACGTGATGCTTGTTTCAAATGTAATGCAGAACTCATCCCTTTTCCAGTAACTTCCTAACAAGTAACATCGGTAGTTCACTTTAGGGGTGCGCACTTTTCTACGAATTTGTAGAAAGTGCAGTACTGACGCGTTCCTGGACAAAGGCCGATTCTCCGAACAAATAAAAAATATAAAATGTACAGAGACATGTATATTTAAAAAATGTATTTTTCTGTGCCGCTGAGGGTAAAAATATGTTTACAATAGCTGGTTGGAAAGCCCTAACGGCAAATGAAGAACGGCAAAAATTCTTAGAAATATAGAACAAATGTCCTCAAGAAAGTTTTAATGCGTAAAAATTGTGTACACACAAGTAAAATAATATTTTACAGATGTCCTTTTGTGACCAGTCTCTCGACCAACCATACAATATGTTTAAAATCTGCTGAAGTGACAGGTGGCTTCTAGAAAAAAAGGAACCACTCCGCACACTCGCACTACCTTTGCAAGTTTTGCATTTCCACCAATACCCATCCCTCAACTTGGCTCTTTTCACAAAGGAAATCTGGCCCAAACATATACCACAGGCATACGTATTATGAAAAAGACGTCTCCTGCATAACCACTGAATACATTCCAAGGAACTCCTAAATGAAATAAGAGCGATTGGAATATTTTCATTTCTCATCTGATCTTCATTCAGAATTTCATCCCGATCGACGATAAGGTGAACCATGTTATCTAAAAATGCCAAAACACTTATAACATATTCACAAGATTATAAAATGCCCTTAGTATAATAAAGAAATAAAATTAAAAATGTAACTTACACTAATACCTAATTAATATGTATATATATTGCTACGGCTCGAAAGTCGTAGTGATAAACAAAAAGAAAAAAAAACACAAAACGCCCCTCGGAGCAGGCCCAGTCTCGGTCGACTAAAACCGCCCCTGCCCGTTACTGTCAACGTCCAGCGACCCACTCGGCTACTGAGGCTGCCTCAGCCCAGGGGGTGGGGAGACCCAGAGGTACGAGATAACCTCAAAAAACGATAAAAGGTGGAAAATGGACGCCACCGAATTTCAGCCGCTGGACGTCGCAAACCCGGAAACTTGATGTCAGGTACAAAAAAAAGTAGGCAAATTGCGTGGGCAGAGGGTCGGTCCCAAGATTGAGACTCGCTCCACTCTCGAGGTTCGAGCGACGAGGAAAAGAGGAAAAAAAAAAAAAAAAAATAACAACAATATGAAATAATCACCCTGTATATAAATTTATTCAACAATTCTGTTTAACAATGAAATAAATAATCTAGGGAAATTAATTTTCCTAATTTTCCCTGTAACTAAAATTTTTATTAGGGATACTGATACACTGTATATACACTGTATAAAATTTTTTCTTTGAAATAAATCTCCTGTATGTAATATTTTTAGAAATACCTCCGGTATATAAATTTGAAATATCTACTGTATATAAACTTTTAGAAATATCTGAACTATTTCAGGTATAGGTGGATATTCTCAAACACCTGATAAGAATAAATAATTATGGGAAACCATTTTCAACAAAAACAACGGCAGACCGCCTCAAATGTCCTAAATAGGAGCAATACGTATTTTTCCTGTCTAGTTTACAAGATAGTTACAAGATCACCCATAGGTGTTCGCAGGTGTTTTAGCGGTCTTTCGATAAATGGTTCTTTATTTTAAAATATTAAGGGAAAAAAAAACAAGAAGCTTTCGCACAATGTGCAATTTACAGGAGGAAAAAAAACAACTACTCTAAATAATCAGTCAAAGAAAATAAATTATGACATAAATAATGAATAAAAGGTCCGAATATTAACGGGAAATAGAAATATGTTTTAAATAATTTGGCAATAAAGTGACAATTCAATAACTACGGTGATATAATAGGTTTTACAAATAACAACCAAAAACAAGAAAAAAAGAAGGGGTACAAATTATCAATTTGAGTGTAAATGAATAAAGGTAATTAGTTACTAACAATATAAATTTCTAATATGTTACAAAACTATTGTTGAAATTACTAAATTAATTTGGTAAAACTAGTGGATAACAAAAAACTAAATTTGTAAAGAATATCACGCAAATGTGATCGATATTAAATTGAAGGTCGCTCAGGGTTTTTGTTTTCTCTTAAGGAGAAACGCCTGATAAATTAATTCTTTTCATAAACAAAGAACTAAATTAATGGATAGACCCCATTAATAGTTGGTAAAATATCTTAAAAACAAAAACTCTTATCTGCTCATCCGCCGGCAATCGAGGATTGATTTCCTCCCGGGCACAGATCTCGGGGAACGGGAAAAAATTGTATACGGTGGTTCGGCAATTTCCCTTTCGGCGACCAAGAGCAGCTTTTCTCAGCCTATCGCTTACACCATCTATTTCAAAGGATAACAATGCCGTAAGGGCGTAAGACAAAATAAAGACTACACAAAAAAACTCTACGTACCAATTTGACGCTTGATGGTAAAACTTGGATCGTTGCTAAAGAACGTGTCTCAGATGAACTAACTAATTTCACTGACTCATTCAAATCCCTCTAATGAGGTATCGCAAAAGCGAATTACGGAAAATAATTGATTAACTAAAACCCCAGAACGGGACCGTAAGAATAGAACGGCTACGTTAATCAAAGATCTAGAGTCAAGTCAAGGGCGTTACCTTGAACGTCCGCTTTCGAAAATTTCCAGATGGGTTCAAAAAAAAAGGCACGAGGCGTAGGTTCTTTTGCGGCGAGAAAAAAACTCTAAAATCAGATATATGCAAGGGAAAAAACTTAAAAAGAATAAATATGAATTTAAATTTGTAAATTGGAACATATACAGGCGGATAGGTTGTAAAAATAATAGAATTAAATTAACGAGATAATACATTTAATCGGAAAGCGACGCAATAATATATAGGACGTTACGGACACGTAACAATATATATATATATATATATATATATATATATATATATATATATATATATATATATATATATATATACGAGGGCCATCCGGAAAGTGGTACCCGTTTGTGCAATAAAGAAACAGAAGTAAATATTAACAAATATACACATATTTATTGGAAAGAGCATACTTTACACTACTTCTCCACATAATCACCAAGCAAATTGAGGCATTTGTCATAACGTGTGACGAGTTTTTGTATTCCAGCGTCATAGTCCTCCGCCGCCAGCGTATTGAGATACGTAGTCACGCCTCGTTTAAGTTCTTCATCGTTGTCAAATCTTTTTCCCGCCAGAAAGTCTTTAAGCTTCGTAAAGAGATGAAAATCCGAAGGGGCCAAGTCCGGGCTATACGGTGGATGGTCGAAAGTTTCCCCCTTGAATGGCATGAAATACCTATCAAAGTAAGCTAGAAATAGATGAGAATGAAAATAAAGATATGTACAAATATATACACAGCTTAACTAAACATATTAATCATATTATACAGTAGTTGGACGTAATTTAATGTTCATGTAGTTGCTTGTATCGGCAGCACACATACTTTCATCACAGAACGTTTCACCACACTGTGAGCAGTTTTTATCGTGACAACGCGCACAATTTCGTCCTTTCCAGGATGTAGCTCCAGTATTCTGCCTAGCTTCCAGTAGCACGGTGGTAGATTGTCCTCACGAACGATGACCAGAGCACCAACCTTAAGTAGCGTCTCCTTGTCATATTTCCACCGACAGCGCGTTTGAATTTCACTTATACAGGGTGTTTTGAAACATCGTTTAAAGATTTTAAGGGCATGTAGTACGATAAAAAATAAGGTTAATAGTCTTAATAAACATATGTCCGCAAATTTACCGTTTATTAGATAACAGCGATTTTATCGCAATTTCAGAATAAATTTGCTTTAGCGGTATTTTAACATAAAATTTATATTATAACTAAAGAAGATGTTCGGAATGACGTCCTTCCATTTCGACACAGGATCTACATCTTCTTTCAAAGGAACGCGCACTCTTTCAAAAAACAAGAGTTTATCTCGAATTATTTGGCAACAGCGTTCTATTCGTTGGCGCAACTCTGGTAGATCGTTTACCGGTGTTGCGTACACTAAACTTTTCAAATAACCCCAGATACTAAAGTCCAACGGGGTTAGATCGGGAGATCTTGGAGGCCAAGCAATGGGACCTCCTCACCCTATCCATCTCCCAGGAAATTCATTGTTAAGATGTTCCCTAACAGCACGCGTAAAGTGCGGTGGGGCTCCATCTTGCATAAACCAGAGGTTCAGTCTCAGATTTATAGGTAAATTTTCCAAAAGCTCAGGTAAAGTATTTTCCAAGAACTCGAGGTATGCAGGACCTGTTAAGCGTTATGGCAAAACAATCGGTCCTAACAACCGGTCCCCTATCATGCCTAACCAGATGTTTAGAGAGACACGTTGCTGGTGTCTGGCTTCAACGGTAACGTGAGGATTCTCGTCACACCAAACGTGATTGTTGTGGAAATTAAATATTCCATTTTTAGTAAAACCGGCTTCATCAGTGAAAAGGATGTTATCAGCGAAATCTGGCCGATCAGCAGCTGTTCGCAAAAACCACTCACAGAAAGTCCTTCTCGCTTGATAATCCGGAGCAGTAAGGGCTTGTACCCGTTGGATATGGTAGGGGTATAGGAGTTGCTCATGAAGAGTTCTCCAAACAAGATTGCTGCTTACACCCACTTGAATCGAAATTCTTCAAACACTAGTTTCGGGATTTTCATCGATAATATTTAAAATTTGATCTTCTATCTGTGGAGTACATGCTATTCTCTGCCGTCCAGTATCATAAGACCGCTTCTCAAACGAACCAGTTTCTCTTAGCCGTTGAAACACCGTCTGAAACATCACATGCGAAGGCAGTTGGCGATCAGGAAACGTTTCAGCATAGAGGCGACGTGCTTGTAAAGAATTCCCATTGGCACGACCGTAGATGAACACCATATCGCTCATTTCAGCATTAGAATACGCTACCATTGTAATTGTTACAAATTGGACAAAACGTCAAATTAAACTGTCATAAAACAATAGCAGATGAGCACCTGTTTACTGGGATATGCTATCGTTAACTATTTCATGTACTACTAGGAACACTCGCTGTTATCTCGTAAACAGTTAAGTTGCGGACATATGTTTATTATGACTATAACCTTATTTTCGATTGTACTAAATGCCATTCCATCGCACCCAATAGTGTTGCACTAACTTTTGCAACCGTTGATTGTGCGACAGACGATTTTCGGATACTTCTTTAATATCAGGTTCGGGCAACGATGTCAGAGATCTGCCAATCAGGAAGTGTCCGGGTGTCAATGGATTTAGATCGTTGGGATCGTCGGATAACGGGGATGGTGAACGGGAATTTAGGACTGCTTCTACTTGTGTCAGTACTGTACAGTAATCTTCAAATGTTAATGATGCATTGCATAGTATACGTTTTAAATGCCCGTTTGTAGATTTAATTCCCGCTTCCCACAAGCCTCCGAAATGAGGTGACTGTGGCGGCGTAAAACGCCAAGTAATATTCTCGTTGGTGCTAAAAGTTTGAACATAATCGCTATTTGCAAGGTGTTATAATTGCCGTAATTCTCTTTCGGCCCCTACGAAATTTGTGCCATTATCTGAATATATAGTCGCCGGTTTACCACGACGCGCGATAAACCGCCTTAAGAATGATAAAAAAAGCCTCGGTAGTAAGAGCGCTGACCAATTCAAGATGCACAGCTTTAGTAGTCATACATATGAATAAACAGATGTAAGCCTTACTGGTTTTGTTTCCCCGAGAATTTATGTTTTTGATCATAAAGGGTCCGGCATAGTCAATGCCACAATTTTGAAAAATATTAGTAGGCGTGATTCTATAATCCGGTAAGCTTCCCATTAGATACTGACTTTGGGGCGGATTCGCCTTAAAACAAGGTACACAATTGCGTAGTAATGTTTTAATTCTGCTGCGCCCAGATATTGGCCAAAAGCGTTCTCTCAGGGAAGACAGAACAGCTTGAGCACCACAATGTAGCAATCTTACGTGCTCGTGTATAATGATCATGTCGGTCACATGACAGAATGGTACGCACCGAAATGGTACACCTAAAATGGTACGTCCAAAATGGTACACAACAAAAATGGTACGGTAATGAAATGGTGCACGCCTAAGAGGGTACATTACAAAAACGGTACTTTACAAAAATGGTACAGTACCAAAATAGCACATGTTAAAATGGTACTGCACAGGAATTTATTGAAATACACAGTATACAAGAACAAGTACAATTAAATGTTACAATATTATTAACAACTTTACAAATGAGGAAGATGTACAATAGGAATATTAATACACCTACTATAATTAAATATAAGAAATATGCTCCAAAAAAGTCACACAATTTTCTGGCCTATAGGTTCCTACTGCATTAGCAATTCTTTGTTTGATATCTACATATTTTGCACGTTTGGGTAACCTTTGTCCTGAGATATACTGCACATAATTATACTGTTGAAAAGAAAGCTCTTTAATTAGCCCATCAAATAATTTCCACACCGTAGGATGGCTACATTGGAAAAGAGACTGCAGGCCGTAATGCCACCCTTCAACAGCATTGGTGCTGCGTGCAATGCCGTCACCTGCAGAATTGTGATGGTTCCATAAATTTGGTGGAAAAAGGGCAGGTCTATAATTATTGATGCCTCTCATTTGCGTACCCCGAATATACGTGTTTTCGAAATACGCGAGTAACTCTCTAATTGGTTCTTCATGGTCTTCATCATTGTCTAACAATTCAGCTACTTGCAGCAGCATAGACAGTGCAGGTAACATTTTTTCTTTCGTTGAAAAATTTTCATCTGTTTCATATAAATTTTTCAAACCCAATGTTGATACTTTTCTCATAACTGATTGCGTCAGATGAAAATAACAGCCCCTTGTTTCAGTGTTTCTGTACATTTGGCGAAATGGATTTGCTTCAGGAACAACATCATGCACTGCGTTTAGCATTTTGACATAAATTCTTTGCTCTTTTCCTGGTAAAAGAGCAAGAATACAAGGAAGGGCCGTACCATCCAGTTGGATGTGAATGCTATACAGCTGATAATAAATTTCTGGGACCACTTTGAATGTTCTATCAGCTAGCCATACGTCGTTACTAACAAGAAGATTAGTCAACGTTCTATGCCCAAGTAGAATAATACGTTCCGGATCATCTGAGCCTGAATCGTGCAAAATCCATTGTTGATATTTTTCAGGAATGTCAAAGTTTCTGTTTTGTGGGTTAGGTGCTGTTGGTCCTGACGTTTTGGCTTTTTTATATTGTAGTCGGCGATATAGTGATCTGCTTTTCGGCAATGTAACTTTAACGCCTGTAAAATAATATAAAAAAAATAGTATTTAGAGGCTAAGTCCGAAATTTTAATTATTATCAATTTAGTGAAATATTCCTATTCAATACACATTTGTGTATAAACGCAAACTACGAACACTATTTATTTATTTTTACTAGAAATAACGAACTGTATTTCAAGTCTCAACATTATTTCCTATATACATACGGCAAAATGTACCGGTTATAGAGAAGTGAAGTTAATAAATTAAAAAAGTAGAATACATACCTTCTTCCACATTCAGAACCGCTTCAGCAATCACTGCTTTAGGTGTAGCTCCTGGTTGAGTGATTGTTTGTTTCATCTCATTTACTAATTTATGTGCTTTTGCATGAAATATTTGGGTACCATGCGAATGTTCCGAATCACTATTTTTGATAATATTATTTCCCTTTGTTATAATCGACGCACGACACTTCATAGTTCTATGTTTCGAGCACCTCCAATGTATAGTACCAGAAACTGTTTCACGATGCCGATAGAACTCATTGTTTTATAAATTATAATTGTTCCCCCCTTATTGCTTACAGCGTACTGAAAATTCATGATTTTTATTGAGGTTCACAGTTTGGAAATCAAAAATGAAATAATAGTTTTTGGAGGAAAACCACTGCTTTATATAGTATAGGAACCCATAGGTAATTTCGTCACAACGGCAAAAATGACTCTATTGATGGACAGTCATTAACGCAGGAAAGCTTAAGCGGCTTAAGGGATAAAATAGCCGTGCAGATGAATGGCCTAAATTGAAAACAAATTTGACGATTGCTTATATATTATATAGGTATAAAAGATTAATTCATTACCTTAAGAGATATTAGCCTTAGTCATTACTTGGAAATACATCAGTGTTACACGTTACATATATTTGTGTTTTATCGATTTGTACTTGGTTTTCGTATTTGACATTTGCATTGGATACAATGTACCATTTTCACCATGTGTTATTTTTGTAGTGTACCATTTTATCAGTGCACCATTTCCGGCACGTACCATTTTAGGGATGCACCATTTCGGTGTTGTACTCTTTTAGTGCTGTACCATTTTGGGTGTCCCATTTTAGGTGTACCATTTCGGTATGTACCATTCTATCGTGTCACGGATCATGTCAGTTAGTAAGTGATTTTTTGGCAAAATAATTGCATGTTTTTTATTAAATTGAAAATTAGATTGTTTAATTCGACCACCGACCCGTAATACGTTATTAGTATCTAAAAAGGGATGGAGGGATGACAAACTACATTTCAATGGACGCGTTTGGCCCCTTTTTATTGTATCAATGTCTAATGAGAATGCCTTGTCTTGCGCGAGTCTTACCAGTGTTATAAGTGAATTGTTTAATTCTACGACACTCAATTTGCCTATTTGTTTATTCGTGAGTGTTTTGCGACAATTGCCTACAAATCGTAAAATCCAAGCAGTGATTCGCTGTAGCTTAGAGAATTAAGAAAATTTCATAAACAACTCAGATTCAATTACGTTTGCAACTAATGTGACAGTTTCACGCAATTCGGGTAGGTTCTCTGTGCTCAAAGAATTCATATTATTGATAAGCCACTCGCTGTTTTCCTTTGATAGCCAAGACGGACCATGTCACCAAAGAGATGAATTTGAAAGAGCTGTCGGCGTCGTACCACGAGATAATAAATCGGCCGGGTTATCTTGCGATTTTATATGAAACCAATCCCTTGAACTAGAACTGGTTTGAATTTTCGAAATTCTATTGTCGACAAATGTTTGCCATCTCGACGGATGTGATTTAATCCAACAAGGCGTAATCGTTAGAGAACGGATGCAATTTCAATAAAACGCAATCGGCAATTGGAATTGTGTATATCGTCGCTCAGTACATCCCGGCGTAATTCAATGAAGTATTTGTTTGACTTACTCGGCCACCTGGTCTCAAGCGATAACAATGGACAACCGAGCTATTGTATTCGGAGAATATAGTGTTCAGAATATAGTTTTCAGTGGTGTCGTGTACGTAGATAAAATAAATAAGTTTATCGTATTTCGTAAGAGAAATAGTTATTGAAAAATTGCAATAAATCAACCGTAGAACGTCACGCAGGATCGTTAAAGCACGCAAAAAAAATTGAACCCGTTGGAATCTGACAATTTTGACGAAGAACTCTGTGAAACTTTTATGGCAGCTAATATTCCATTATTTAAATTGAACAATCCAATTTTGAAGACATTTCTGAAAAAATATACTGGTCGAAATGTTCCTGATGAATCAACTTTACGCAAATATTATGTTTCTAGGTGCTATCCTCTTGAGACCCGGAACGGAACTGGTGCGAATTTAACCGTAAATTTTGGATATGTTAGACAAAATGATGTAAGTAAGACACTCATCTAAGATTTATTAATTAACAAATTTCTTTTATTTTATAAAAATAAGGGCGTCCACCTAAATGGACATTGGGTCTGCAAGCATACAAAAGAAAGCGACCTATGTTTACATAAAATCTAATTGTATTTCTGATGATACCCTTTGAAGCAGTTATTATTGCCAGTAATACATAGAAAAAAGTTGCAGCTAAAACAGAAAAATTTTGTTTTCTTTCTACAACCAGGCATTTTACAGCGAACGGAGTTCTTTAATTCTGAAGCGATGTCTGGAAGATGTTCTATTCGACGCTTCCTTGAAGGAGTGATACATCCATTAGTGGGAGTTACAACTTTGCCAATAGGATTATTTCTAGTTCCAACAGATCTCGGTGTTTCTGTACCGGCAAAATCATCCTCACTGTTGCAGAGCCACAAACTGGCAATCTTGATTTTGAAATCCAACAGTTTCATAATGTTTCTAGAGTTAGTTTCTAATTTAATTTTGTCATTTCTGTATAGAATCCAGGAATTACATATGCCCAAATCAAAGAAATGAAAAATTGTTCGAACAGTCCATTTCCTAGATTTGGCGCTGATTCTATAAATTATCATTCGATCAATTAGATCAATGCCTCCCATGTAGGTATTGTACTTATTAACGATGTCAGGTCTTGGAACCTGCAAATATTTCTTGCCTCTTTTTGACCAACGTTGGCATACACCTACAGGACTAACACCGTCGCAGGTGGACATCAGATGGACAGGTTTCATGTCGTACCATTTTACAACTGATATTTTTTTATCCCGCCGAACACTTTGATCATAGGCCCCACGGTTCATTTTCGCCATCATCTTATCTGCAGTTAAGTGCACAGCTGCAGGAATCCTCGATTTCATAACAGTTCCTGTTCCATACATGTTGTTTTGTAGTAGGTATTCTAATAGAGGCATTGTTGTAAAATAACGGTCGAAATAGATACATGTTGCTGGGGCTACTGTTTTTGTCAATCTAACTACGGCAGATGGTCCAACACCCAAGTTTTTCATCTTATCATCCAGGAAAGTGTCCTTTCCTTGATAGAGTTCGAAGTCTAATACTAACCCTTTAGGAGTAGCGCAAACAAAGTTTTTTAACCCTTCCGGGTTAGGTTTACCTCTAACGAACTGTTTTGCTGAGCAGACCCCTGTAAAAGGGATCATTTGTTCATCGACCACGACTATGTCTTCTCTCTTCAACTTCAAGCAGCCTCTTCGAATTTGTTCTAGCATAGGCCGAATTTTCCAAAACTTGTCGTTCTTTCTTTCATCTGCAGTTACGCTTCCATCAACAACTACTTTTAAGTTTGCACGAATAGCAAAAAAGCGGTCTCTCGACATTACATTTGCAATTGCATTTACTCGAGTCATTTTTGCCCAATACATTTTGATTTGGGGGTATTGTAGACAAGACATAAGAACCACCATCCTAAAAAAACATTTCATTTCGCTTGGAGTAATATTGAGAAACACTCCTTTTATTTCAACGCATCGAGCATTAGTGCAGTCCAGAGATAACGTTAGAGATGGGTAACTACAATACTAACGTTGCGACAATGGTATAACGCCATCTCTGGTAGTTTCTCCAACTATTTCTGAGAATATTTTGGAGGGTTTTTTAAATTATTTCATTTTGAATTTCTTCTATTCAAATTAAATCAATTTCTTTAATCATTGATTTAATGTAACAGTATAATTTCATTAAAAATAAACACACAAATGACCACTACTATAAATAAATTAAACTAAATATGTACATAAATGTTTATTATATAAATTGATTATAATTTTTTTCTTCTAGACATATAATATTGTTTTGCCTGTTTAAAAATTTCATCATCAATGCCCCTAAAGCCACTTTCTTTGCCACATAAAATTCTATTGATCCCATTACCCCAATTATGGCAATAAAATCTAGTAAATTTACTTAATATAATATACTGAATATATCCTCTTTATGGTTACATTCTATAAAATCAAAATTAATGTGTTTCTTTAATATGGACATAATATTTGAAAAAATATCGGTTTTATACGCTACCTGCGAAATGATAGATCTTAATATACAGTGTGGTCATAAAGTTTGGAACCAAGCTTATAACCGCATTATTTTACATTTTTAGGAAAAACGCTCGGACAGGTAAATTTTCTTTTTTAAAACGCCATCTTTTGACATACAATTTTTTCTATGACGTCATTGGTTTTCGAGTGATGACCTTATCAACACTTTCTTTAAATGGCAACCACATTATTTTTTTCTCGTTTTTGGTAGATCTTTATATCCACCAAATAGTGATATAAAACAATTGGTATGTTGCATCACAATTTTTTTGAAAAAAAATGATATAAATTTAGAAAAAAATACGAAAATTTTATTTTTGTACAAAATTAAAATTAAATTAAAAAAAATACATCTGAACTTTTGATTTGTTGTAACAGTTAACGTAAATTTTCAAAATGGATCCCACCAACCAACTAACACTGTCCCAGCCGAGTGTAAACACTTCGTATACTCTCCTCAATTATGTCTGGGGATATTTGTGTAAGTTCTACGCGAATTCGTTCTTTTAAATCTTCTAAATTGTTCGGTTTGTTAAAATACACTTTCGATTTCAAATAACCCCACAAAAAAAAGTCTAACGGAGTCAGGTCAGGAGAACGAGGGGGCCATTCTATGGCGCCTCTCCGTCCAATCCATTTATTGGGAAATATTTCGTCAAGATAGCGGCGAACCTCTACACCATAATGGGGAGGCGCCCCATCTTGTTGAAACCAAATATTTGGATGGGGTACATCACCATCCTCGTGATTTGGGAAAATAACAGCGAGCGCTGGAACCAGTTCAAATCTTAAAAATTCTAAATATTGCACAGCAGTCAAATTTCCTTCAAAAAAATATGGTCCTAAAATGCGTCGTCCAATCACTCCAACCCATACGTTAACTTTTTCTCTGCACTGAGTATGACACGCTTGAGTCCATTGCGGATTGTTCTGCGACCAATATCTGCAATTATGGCGGTGAACAGATCCATTTAGGCAGAACGTAGCTTCATCTGAGAAGACGATGTTTTCCAAGAAATTTGGATTTTGGTCACAACGTAACATTACGTCTTCACAGAACTGCAGTCGACGATCTTCGTCATCCTAGTGTTCTTTTTTAAATAAGTTGACGACAAATGAGTGAGCCACCTGATTGGCTAACGCAAGTTGTCTGGTGGAAACATGATGCCTTTCTTCTGCTTCTAGAAGCACATTTAATTTCACATCTTCTCCTACTTGAGGTCTACCTTGCCGTGGTCGATCTTTTACGGATCCAGTTTCGGTAAACTTTCCAACTAGTTTTGTCACCGTAGACCTGGTAATTGGAGGTCTATCAGGGTGTTCATGGTTAAACAAATCGCATGCTTCTGCATGCGTTCTTTGTCTGTCCCCATACCCAACTATAATTAAAATTTCGATTCTTTCTCGCTCAGATAAATGTGCCATTTTTTATATTAGCGAAAATGAACAATTTTTATGCAATATCTCAAAAATTTAACGTCAAAAATAGAAGTAAATAATTCAACAATGTTGTCGCCATAGAAACAATTTCAAACTAAAATTTTTGTACATAAATTGTATAAAAAGAAGCAAGAATGTCATAAAGAATTATCTTGCAAAAAAGTGCGTGTTTTTGTTTTTGTAAATTTTTTGCATAGTAACATGAGTACATGTGCTTTTGACGATCCGGTTTGTTCAAGAAGAATATTTAAGTCCTCACACAACAGAAGTGTGAAAATAACTTACTTACATATTTCAGTAAATTTTGTAAGCTTAATTAGTTTTTGAAATCTTCAATTTTTGGGCGATAATTTTAATTAAGAAATGGTCTGCCACATAATGTCAATTTTTTAAATAAATTAAACTTCTTTGGCCCTTTTTTGTGAAACTATTTAATGTCAAATAAGATTTTTTAATAAGTAATTGGCCGATTGGGAAGACGAATTTCTTTTGACCTGGAGCGAATAACGCAGATTACTATTGATCGCAAAGCATTTACACTCGGCTGGGACAGTGTCAGTTGGTTGGTGGGGTCCATTTTGAAAATTTACGTTAACTGTTACAATAAATTTAAGTTCAGACGTATCTTTTTAATTTAATTTTAATTTTGTACAAAAATAAAATTTTCGTATTTTTTTCTAAATTTATATCATTTTTTCAAAAAAAATTGTGATGCAACATACAAATTGTTTTATATCACTATTTGGTGGATATAAAGATCTACCAAAAACGAGAAAAAAATAATATGGTTGCCATTTAAAGAAAGTGTTGATAACGTCATCACTCGAAAACCAATGACGTCATAGAAAGAAATTGTATATCAAAAGAGGCGTTTAAAAAAAGAAAATTTACCTGTCCGAGCGTTTTTCCAAAAAATGTAAAATAATGCGGTTATAAGCTTGGTTCCAAACTTTATGACCACACTGTATAATATGCTGTACATATGGCTGTAATAAATTTTGGTGTGCAATATCGCAACTTGCACATAGGACCATTAAATTCTTTTGCAGTTACAAAGCTATGCCATTCAGTCACAGAGCTGCTGCAAAGTATATTTTTTTTGCAAATACTACAAAAAGTAATACTTTTTAAATATTTGCACAACCAGCCACTAATATATGAGACTGGCATTACATCTATACCAGGAAAAGGTGTTGTTGGCAGAGGTGGTATTTTTATTTCAATTGTACCAGATTGCTTTTCAATCAATGGTGAATCTTGCAACAAAAATAATTTAATATTGGATATTATATTTGAAGAATCCTCTTCACAATTAGCTGACAATGAATGTCTTGTAGCCATGTTGGTTATTAAAAGTGTTTGGAAATTATTTTCAAATTGTGATGCCGTAGGATTAGTGTTCATATGACCCTGTTGTCTTACTTGACAAAAAAAATTCTCCAGTGGATCTTGATTGATCACCCTGGTTTTTAAAATAGATACATTATAACTTTGTTTTAAAATTTTATATAAGTCCTCTAGACCACTTAGAGTAACAAGCCAGTTTTCCAAACTTGGTATTGTTCGACGACGTCATGTTGAATCTTCGAATTTCATATTCATTAAAGACTGCTTTGCTTCGGACCAAAATTGTAAATGATTAGAATTTTCTGATACCGCACATCTTAACTTTTTTTCACCACTTTGCAGTGCCATACCATTGACACTGTCAAATAAAGTGTCAAAAAACTTCAGTATTTTTACAGTGCCAATAGCTGATGCATTTAGATGAAATAGAAATTAATTTACATATTTTCCTTGAAATACATTTTAGGTAATTTATTCATAAAGCCCAAAACAACTAAACTGGTATATAACTTTTAATGTTATAATTCACAAAATAGTTAAGCCAGTTACATGAATTTCATATATTGTATATTTAACAAATTCTATATATTGAAGAACCTATATATGCTTTTATTTTTAATTTGTACATAACTTAGCTTAAATAAAAGTTTAGAACAAATTCTTATCATTATATTGTGATGACTCATCCAACAACGCGTAGCGCGTCATACACTCTCGCATTTACTCAATCGTTCTGCCTGCATCTAGAACATATTCACAATATAAAAGCCGCGTCGAAGAAGGGATGGACAGACATTCATTGAATCCTACAGTCTCGCGAAGTACATAAATATAGTTACATAAATATAGAATACATAAATGTACTTATTGTTGTTAATAGTTAGTTTTAGATTATTATACGTTTTAATATTAATATAGTGTGTGTGTCTAAAGTTATTGTTAGTTTTATTTAAGAACCCGATAAGACAAACGTTACAGTGGTATTCAGGTGTGGACTAATTAATAAATAATAAACTAAGTAGACAATTAAGTGTTAATTAAGTATTCGTTTAAATAAATATACAGTGCGGAAAGACGTTATTTTAAATATCGTGATGGCTAATAGAATGAAACTCACGGAATTGAAAGTGTCCGAGTTAAAACGAGAATTAGAAGAGAGGGATGAGGATACAACTGGCAAAAAGTCGATCCTCCAGCAACGGCTTCGCAATGTGTTGATCCAAGAAGGCGAGGATCCAGAGAATTATGTCTTTCAAGTTCCAGGCGGAGATGCTGACGTGAATTTGCTGTTAATTCAAATGAAGCAAATGGAACAGAATAATCTGGATAGTGCGAAAAATATGGAACAACGATTAATAGAGAATGCGCAAATTCAAATGCAACAAATGGAGCAGAAGAACCTGGAAACTTCTGGAAACTTAGCGAAAACTCTAGAACAAATGGAACAGAAGAATCTGGATAGTGCTAAAAATATGGAACAAAGACTAATAGATAATTCGCAAACCTTGGAACAGCGTCTAATAGAGTCACAAACTCAAATGCAACAAATGGAGCAGAAGAACCTGGAAACTTCTGGAAACTTAGCGAAAACTCTAGAACAAATGGAACAGAAGAATCTGGACAGTGTGAAAAGTTTGGAACAACGATTGATAGACAATTCGCAAACTTTGGAACAGCGTCTAATAGATTCGCAAGCACAGATGGAAGAAAGAAACCTAGAAACCGCTAGAATTCTCGAGAAAAATCTGGAAAAGAAATTACTAGAAAATTCTAGAAACTTCGAAAAAGTTCTAGAACAGCGACTAGCGGAAAAATCAGAAGCGTTAAAAGAAGAGGTTTTCACAGCTGTAGAAGAGAAAATTGGAGAACATTCTAGACTTTTAGAGGCAATAATGATTGAGATGAAATTACCCGCTACCATGAGTCATTCTGATCGCAGGCAGGTCAACGAAGAAGTCATACCGCGGCCCATCGAAATAAAAGAAGAATTTGTGACTATTTCAAAGACCAGAATCAAGCCACCAACCTTTGATGGAAAGACGTCATGGGCAACTTACCTGACGCAATTCGAAGCGGCCGCAGAAGCAAACGCATGGTCTTCTGCCGAGAAGGCGACTGCTTTAGTCATAGCATTGAGGGGTGATGCTAGTGATATTTTGCAAACATTGCCTCCTGAGGAACGTAAAGATTATTCTCAACTCATTAAACGCTTGGAGATGAGATATGGCCATGCGCATTTGGAGCAAGTATACCATTCCCAACTGAAGAATCGATCACAGAAGAAAGGCGAGAATCTTCAGGAATTTGAGGCAGATATTGCTCGTCTAGTTCGACTTGCATATCCGATGGCGCCAGATAATTTCATGGAACACCTAGCGGTCCTGACGTTCATAGATGGTCTCCGGGATATTGATACGCAACAAGCATTAAGGTTGGCAAGACCGAAAACCTTGATCGATGCTTTGGCGCACGCGCTTGGGTTTGAGACTGCTAAACAAGCCTCTCGGAACAATGCTCGTGGCTGTTCTGTCGACGAACAGGAAAATGAGGAGTTCATGGAGCAGGTGGTT
Source organism: Melolontha melolontha (assembly GCA_935421215.2). NCBI lineage: Eukaryota > Metazoa > Arthropoda > Insecta > Coleoptera > Scarabaeidae > Melolontha > Melolontha melolontha. The sequence goes on from OW285241.1 coordinate 91,993,432, forward strand.
AGTCAAGTCCTAAATCAGATCAAATCAAATAAAAGTGCGCGGCCATGCGGGAATTGTAGAAGAAACGGTCATATCCAGAATAAATGTGATAAAAGGACCAAGAAAGAATCCGCTGAGAATCCGAAAGTCCCAAGGACTGCCCAAATCGCATCCTTGCAAAATCAAACCAATGGCCTGTATGTGGATGCTATTATGGAAAGAAGAACCTATGCTTGCTTGCTAGATACTGGATCGACGAAAACCATTGTACGACCCGATTTAATATCCTGGAATAAAGAATTACTTTCTAGCAAATGGAGACTAAGGACAGCTACTGGAGAAGCAGCTTCTGTGGAAGGTGAAGTAGATGTCAATTTTGTCATAGGACCAACATCAATCCGACATCGTGTTCTCGTAGCCGACATAGAAGAACAGATAATCTTGGGATTAGACATCATGAACACCTACGGCTTCCAGTTAAACATGAAAGAAGGCACTTTAAAAATAAATAATGAGGAATTGTTTCTTCATGGAAAAAATTGTGGGAGTGTACAAGTAATTACAGCAGAGAATGTTGTTCTGGATGCAAGAAGTGAGACATTTTTGACGGCGTGTATGGAAGGTGATTATTTGGACGGAAATGTTACAATGTTGGAACCAAAGGCTGATGATGACGAGGTGGGCCGAGGAATAGTAGTTGCCAAAATGCTGGTTAAGACTCAGAAGACTGTACCGATAAGGGTAATGAATGTGAACCATTACCCTGTTTCATTGAAGAAGGGTACCGTTTTGGGGTGGTGTTCACCAGTGTCGGCCGTCGTTCATCATATAGAGGCGAAGAAGAATGGATTCGTGCAGGCTTCCGAGAAATTGTCCAAGATAATCGACTCCGCCTGTCAAGGATTGAGCAAGAGGGAACAAAGCCAAGTTAAGGACCTAATCAAACATTATGAAGACGTCTTTGAGACTGAAACTGGTACGAAAGGAAGAACCAATATTGTAATGCACAAAATAAATACCGGCGATGCAAGTCCAATTCGACAAGGACCAAGAAGGTTACCACTGGCAAAACGTGAGGAAGCCAAGCAAATTATACAAGATATGGAAGGCCAAGGAGTGATTGAACCATCGAATAGTCCATGGGCTTCACCAGTGGTCCTTGTCAGGAAGAAGGATGGATCTACCAGATTCTGTGTGGACTATCGTCGTTTGAATAGTGTGACCAAAAAGGACAGCTATCCTCTCCCAAGAATAGACGATACGCTAGACACCTTGGCAGGAGCAAAATGGTTCTCCACTCTCGACTTAAAGAGCGGTTATTGGCAAGTGGGAATGGATCCCAATGACAAAGAGAAGACTGCCTTCAGTTTAGGTACAGGACTCTGGCAATTTACAGTCATGCCATTTGGACTGTGTAACGCCCCAGCTACCTTTGAGCGACTCATGGACACTGTACTGAGGGGATTGTCTTGGGATACCTGCCTGGTATATCTCGATGATGTGATTGTGGTAGGGAAGACCTTTGAAGATCACATGAAAAATTTGGAAGTAGTATTCCAGAGGTTGCGAGATGCCAACCTGAGATTAAGTCCAAAGAAGTGTCACCTTTTCCGCAAGGAGGTAAATTACCTTGGACATGTGGTTTCCGGAAAAGGAATTGCTGTGGATCCAGAAAAAGTAAAAGCTGTGGAAAACTGGCCGGTACCCAAAGACAAACATCAGCTAAGAAGCTTTTTGGGATTATGCACATATTATCGACGCTACGTTCCTGGATTCTCCAACATTGCAAAACCACTTACTCGCCTAACAGAAAATCGAGCATTCATTTGGAACAACGAATGCCAAGCGGCCTTTGAGTTGTTAAAAGGTACGTTGATCAGTGCACCCGTTCTGAACTATCCGCTGCCATCTGGGAGGTTTGTTTTGGATACGGATGCCAGTAACGTCGGGATTGGTGGCGTGCTCTCTCAAATCCAAGATGGACAAGAAAAGGTCATTGGATACTTTAGCAAGACCCTGTCCAAACCGGAGAGGAACTACTGCGTAACCAGGAGAGAACTATTGGCAGTAGTTAAGACCATTGAGCACTTTTACAAGTACCTGTATGGGCAGAAGTTCCTGATCCGCACTGATCATGCCGCCTTAAAGTGGCTCTTGCAATTTAAGAATCCAGAGGGTCAAGTAGCTAGATGGATTGAGAGGCTACAGGAGTATGACTTTGTCATTGAACACAGAGCAGGCCTCAAACATCAAAATGCAGATGCCCTTTCCAGAAGGCCCTGTCCAGAAGACTGTCGATATTGCAACAGAATCGAAGACAAATCGGCCAACGCTCTTCGAACCACCGTTGTTGATGACCAATGGCAACCTGACAATTTGCGCGCAGATCAAGAAGCTGATCCGGATCTTGCAGTCCTCAGGGCTTGGAAAAGAAATGGGCAAAGACCGACCTGGCAAGAAATTGCTCCCCATTCACGAGAATTGAAGTCATACTGGGCACAATGGGATTCCTTAACCATAGAAGACGATCTCCTGAGACGTGAGGTCGAAAATCACGATGGAAGCGAGCGGAAGATGCAAATGGTGGTTCCCAAGAACAGAATACCAGAGGTATTGCGAGAACTCCATAATGGTGCTTCTGGGGGACATTTTGGAGTCCATAAAACACTGGAGAAGGTGCGCCAGAGATTTTACTGGGTGAATTGTTCACGAGATGTGAAGGAATGGTGCCGAAAGTGTGCTAATTGCGCCGGAAGCAATGGTCCCCAGAGGCGTCGACGTGCACCCATGCGCCAATACAATGTAGGAAGCCCATTTGAAAGGATCGCCATAGATGCCGCCGGTCCTTTTCCAGAAAGCAGCAAAGGAAATAAATACATAATAGTGGTCATGGATTACTTTACCAAATGGGTTGAAGCATATGCTCTACCAAATCAGGAAGCTGGAACTGTAGCAGACGTGATTGTGAAGGAGTTCGTCAGCCGTTTTGGTGTACCCTTGGAACTTCATTCCGATCAAGGGCGGAATTTCGAGTCCAGTCTATTCGAAAAGATGTGTGGACTTTTGGGCATACGGAAGACGAGAACAACTCCCTTGCATCCACAATCAGATGGGATGGTAGAGCGAATGAACAAGACCATGATCAGACACTTATCCAAAGTGGTCTCCGAACACCAGAGAGATTGGGACGAACATTTACCATTATTTCTAATGGCGTATCGGGCCGCCGTTCAAGAGACAACTGGCCAATCACCAGCAAACGTGCTATTCGGGAGGGAACTCCGATTGCCCTGTGATTTAAAGTTTGGGAGCAAGCCTGGTGAAGATCTTGCCGGAGAAGATTATGTCAGCACGCTCAGACGACGACTAGATAATATACATGAACAAGTCAGACGCAATATCCAAGATGCTAGTGACAGAATGAAGGAGAGCTATGACATCAACGCCGAGAAGAGTGGTTACCATGAAGGCGATCTGGTTTGGCTATATAATCCACAACGCCGACGGGGCCTATCCCCAAAACTTCAAAAGAATTGGGAGGGGCCATTCGAGGTGTTGAAGCGGATCAACGATGTAATATACCGCATCAGGCGAACACCTCACACCAAGCCAAGAGTCGTACATTTTAATCGATTAGCCCCATACTCTGGAGACAATGACGAAACCGTTGACTTGCGCCGATTGGATAGCCTCCTCTTTTTTTCTTGGTAGACAGTAACCTCCTTTGCCCGTTAATTTTTTTATTATGAGGAGTAACAACTTTAACATTTTGCGTTATACTTCCAGAACTATCCAGTGCCGCTAACGTTGGTTCAATTGGCGCGATAAGTTTATTTACTGCATCTAATTCCGATGAACGCGTCATCAAAGCTACTTTTAGTGAAAGTTGGGCCAACTTTTCCAACACTCTAGCTTTATCTTCCTCGAAATTAGATGCTTTTGCAGCGGAATTTGTGGAAAGCTCCTTCACAATTGCATCAGATTCATTTTGATCGGGATCTTCTACAATTACCAGCCTCCTTTCTTCTGACATGCCTATTGAGAAATCAAACAGTATGTTAGAAATCACAACAGAAAAATTACATTAACCTCCTGGGACCCGAGCCCGACGCAGACGTCCGATCTTCATGAAACTAAATTTTTCGAAGAGTTTCGGCTTTTTATACATAGGAATGATATTTTCAGGAATACTAGTAAACATTTTTTATAAGAAAAATTGTGTCCATTTTGATGGACACTGGGTCTTACTCTAAATAAAAATTAAACAAGAAATAGTCTATCAAAGTGAAATTTTATTTAAATTTGAACATTTTGAACATTTAATGATTTTTGTACACATGGTATAAAGAAAAACAGTTACGTTCTGCTGTTATGCATAGATGGATTTCGCATCGTGTGCAATAAAATTTAGTTTTCTTACTACATTTTACAAATTTACACCTAGCAGAATTTTTCAAATTAGCCAATGCAGGCAGATGATAACGGCCTTCCCTAGATGTTTTTGGTGTTAAAGACTGTGAGGGAGATGCGTTGTAGCCTCGTGGATTATTTCTTGTTTTAAGTGGCAAGTGTAACACATCATTTTCATCATTACAATCTTTGTCTTTCAATAAGAATTCGGCAACCTTAGTTTTAAAATCCAAAAATTGCATAATAGCCTTCAGTCTATCCCCTAAGCGTTTGCGATCCTCCCTGTACAAGATCCAGGAATTAGCAATAGCAAGGTCATTTAAGTGGAAAATACACTTGACAGTTCACTTTTTTGTTCTACTATGTATTCGATAGTAACTAATATCGCGATCTATTAGATCAATTCCACAAATACATTCATTGTAGCGTTTCACAATGTTTGGTCTAGGAACATTTAGATATTTTATTTCCTTTTTAGACCACCTCCTACATTCGTCAGTTGGATCTTTTGCTAGACCTGTAGAAGCTAGAATAACAGACTTTTGATCGTACCACTGAACAATACTAATCTTTTGATCTTCTCGCACGGTCTGTTCAGTAAACCCTCTAGGTAATTTTTGTAAAATTTTCTCTTGAGTCAAATGTACTGCCGCTGGAATTCTTGATTTCATAATTGTTCCAGTACACAACAATTTTTTTTCCAATAAAAATTCCAAGAGAGGTACTGTTGTAAAATATCGGTCCACAAATATGTGCGTCTCTTCCTTGAGCGATTCAGTAAGTCGCACAACAGCGGATGGTCCAACGCCAAGATTCTTTGTCGACTGATCAAGAAAAGTATTTTTACCCTGGTAGATCTCAAAATCGAGAACTAGACCATTGGGTGTAGCGCACACAAAATTTTTTAAACCTTCTGGTGTTGGTTTGCCTCGAACAAACTGTTTTACGGCGCATGTTCCAGTGAACGGGATCATTTGTGCATCCACTGCAACGACATTAGATCTTTTTAAAGATAGACATCCATTTTTAATTTTTGACAAAAGTGGCCGTATTTTCCATAATTTATCCAATTTTCTATCGTCTTCAGTCACATCGTTGTCGACAATAACAAGTGACTTCTAAAAGAAAAATATCTATCCCGAGACATACTTTTTGCAACTGAATCTACTCTGGTCGTTGCTGCCCAATACATTTTTATTCTAGGGTATTTCAAGCAAGACATAAGAACAGTAGCACCTAGAAACTTTCTTACTTCCTCTACAGAAAGGTTCATAGGTTTGTCATGGTCAATCATGTATTTAACATTTGTACAAGATGAAATACTTTCAAAGTCTTCTTCAGTAAGATACATAGATAGGTAATCCTCTACTTGCCAGTCCTTTCTGTCGAATGTAGTTTCATCAAAACAATCCACGTTAAATTCAGGAACGGTAAACCTACAACCAAAAGTCAATAAAAGTTGCTTACACTACAAGCGTTTCGCTCTTACCTATCATCTTTCCTCCAAAATTTTCTACCCTGGGTAGATTTTAGTCGTGATTTCAAAATGTTTAGGGGCACTTCAAATTCGGGATCAGAATTATCACTGTCTAGTGTTTCGTCGTTAATATCAGACACATTTTGGCTCTCTGCTTCTTGCCACTGACTGTCTTCCGCAGGAAGAAATTCGTCATCAGCCTGATCATCCGAACATCCTTCCCACTCCGAATTATCAAGCTGTAATAGTTGTAATAATCTATCGTCATCTTTACCTGGGTGAAGATATTGATATTTACCAAAAATTCCCAAAAATCTAAGAATATTTAATCAAGCTTTATTGCTTTACATTTTAACAAGGCGCGATCGTCCTTAGATATATTATCAACTGTTAACTCGTTAACATGTTTGATAAAACGCGTTAATTGGGCTTTAATATTACCGCGTTTTTTAATTAATGTTTCGATTTTGACTGACATATTGACACAAGCAGAAACAATACTAAATATAGGAAAGAAATAGTATCGGACTTACGTTTTTCTTGACACTGCACTTGACACTGAATCCTAATGTCGACTGCTTCACGTTTTCGCAATCTTGAACAAAGTTGGAATTCAGCTACTTGAAGATCTTGTAAATACCCTTTTCGAAGGAGTATCTAACAGAAGAATAATGTAGTATCTTTTTTTATGTATTTATATTTTATCCGGCGTCGAAGGACCATGTAAAATAGTTTGTGCGCTGGCGTAAAAATTGTGTACACACAAGTAAAATAATATTTTACAGATGTTATTTTGTGACCAGTCTCTCGACCAACCATACAATATGTTTAAAATCTGCTGAAGTGACAGGTGGCTTCTAGAAAAAAAGGAACCACTCCGCACACTCGCACTACCTTTGCAAGTTTTGCATTTCCACCAATACCCATCCCTCAACTTGGCTCTTTTCACAAAGGACATCTGGCCCAAACGTATACCACAGGCATACGTATTATGCAAAAGACGTCTCCTGCAAAAATTCTCTTTTTTTTTTTTTTTTTTTTTTTTTTTTTTTTTTTTTTCTTTTTTTTTTTTCTTTTTTTTTTTCTAAATTATAATGAAAACGGTTATTTCTTATATTAATATTCCAAGTTCCAGGGTTAATGATTCTATACAATGGTGATGTTTTTAGTTTTTGTTCCTGTTTTTAATATAGAGTAACTATACGCAAGCATTTAGACCTGATGTATAGCCAATAAAGAATATGAATCTAGCGTATATGTCATTAGGCTTACCGCTTAAAATAATTTCATTTAATAGGGTGTTATTGAAATTGTATAACATGCCCATCAATAATGTTACATTTTTAGGTACGATTTTCCTATAATCTTTATCAACACATTTTCTCATTGTTAGTAATATATCCCTTGAAAACATAACTTCATATTTCGTTAATAAGTCTAGTACAGTTGATCCAGAAGAGTATTTAATTAATTTAGTTGGATTTATAGGCTTAAACTCCCCATATATCATTTGTCCAACCATTGTAACTAGAATGAAGCTCAGGATGAATCTTGCCATATCTTTTGGTACTAGGTAATAGAGGTATATTGATTATTTTTAAAGGTGTATCATCAATAACATCTATCTTGTGAAAGTAATCTCTTGCAAACCTGATATCCTCGTTATAAACTCCTTCATTTCTCATTAATATCTCTTTAAACTCTCTCTTAAAACAAACACCCATCTCTATTTCATCAATCAACTTATCTATAAACTCATCAAAATTATTACTATCCATAATCCTATCTTCCTTAATAACGTTACCATTTACATTAATTCCAATAATACTTAATAAATCCTCTCTAACTATATCCTTCTCATTACCATTTTCTATAATATCACTGTCATTACCTCCTTCTAGTATAGACTCACTCTTCCCCTCTCCTATAATTAAATTGTTCATATAAGCTATATTCAATTCCTTCCCTAAAACTATCACATTGGTCCCTATTTTTAAGTTGTCCAAATCAAAATCTATAACCATATCATATTTTCTTATATTATCTATTCCTAAAATACACTCAAAATTCATTTCTTTCAATATGTAAAATTCCATCAAATATGTTTCTTTGTTAATTATAGTTTCTATATTAATTTTTTGCGAAATACACCCTATTTTCTTTCTATTAGTCGATATCAGGTCAATTTTCTTAATATTAAACGAGTTCTCTTGAATATTGTTAATAAGTTGTGAGACATCTTCTCTTAATAATGAAATTTCCGCAGCAGTATCTACTACAGCTCTGATAGTGACATTTTTGATTTGGATATCGATATATGGTATGCTATTTTCTTTTATTAATTCAACTTCGGTATCGTCATTAATTTTGATTATTTTATGTATATTATCGTAAAAAGGTATCGTCTTAATCGGGTTTATCGTGTTCAATTTGATGTTTCCTAAAATCTTGATGGGCCAGGAACTGCATAGTCCCCGTCCTTTGGTATCTCCAGAATAGAAATTGGCGTTTTTTTTTGTTCGACATTTGTATTTTGTTCTTCCTCGTTCGACTTGCTAGTGGTAACACAATTTATATTTCGTTCCTGATTGTCGTGTCTATTATTCCTTGAGTTGTAGTTATGGTAATTGCCCCTTGTATTGGTTTCATTATTGTTATCATTCCGTGTCCTGTAACCATTATTACCGTTGTTGTAGTTTTGGCTGTTATTACTAAAATAACCCCGTTGATAGTCGCTCCTATTATTACCATTTCCTCGGTAAATATTTTATTTTGTTCTATTCTTTCATAAACTTATTCCTTAGATGGTATTAAAATAACTTCTTTACATATCCATTTTTAATGTGTTTGGTATGTTATATTATTACTCCGGTGTAATATATGTTGTCTAACAAAATAGTATTGATTATTGTTATTGTCTTATTAGTTATAGTTTATTTAATTTTAGCATTGTCCCTTGTCATATTCCTGTTGTCATCTTCAATTAATATTCAGAATTCCGATTTTCTGTCGCAAATATTCAAAAATTAATTTTCCGTCGACGCCTTTTAGGTAGTCCAAACATACTACTCCGGCAAAAAGACATTTTACTACCCCTGCCTCTAGTATTATGCAAATTAGTATAGATCATTTGAATAGTTGGGATGTTGGTATAAATGTTGTTAATTTTAGTATTAGTGTATATGAAAATTATTTGTAAATCATTTAAAATAACGGAATGGTTTTTGTCAAAGTTCACAACATTTAAGTCTTTTAAATTGATAAATTTGGAAGTTGCTTTAAGTTTATCTTGATAATTAGTTAAATTATTATAATCTGTTCTATTCATTATGTATATGTTCAAGTTTGAATTGTTATAATTATTATTCTTACCTTCCTCCCAATAATTAGAACTTATTTTGTTACTATATTCTTCATTTAGTGTTAAAAAATTAGTGTAAGTTTTGTCATATAAATAGTTATTTATGCGGTGGCTTTTTGTCGAAGTGGATCTCAGCGGATTGTTATAATTTTTGTTGTGGGAATTATTAATTAAATTTTTGTTCGCCATACATTTGGTAGATGTTATTACTTCTTGATGTGTAATTCTTGAAAGTGTGGGACTTGATTTACGGGTCTTATCGACATTAGTTGTAGAGGTCTTTTCATGTATTTCCTTGCTCAGTTGAATGTTTTGTATATCCGTTTTTAAATAAACTTTTTGAGTTTGTAGCTTAGTTTGTGCGTTTCGTATATTTGTTTTAAAATTAATACTTAGAGTTTGTAGAGTAGTACTTAGGTTTTGTATTTCTGCTTTTTGATCTTGTAGAACAGTGTGAATGCTTTGAATATCTGCTTTTATATTTGTTTGCATATCCTCCATCTTCCGTAATAATAACCCGAGTACGTCGTCTCCCCTATCAACATTTCTTCCTTGACTCCTTGAACGTCTCGTTCCCCTTGTATCCATACTTAGGTATATGTTATAAGTCTATTATTGATAGCTATAATTTGCTGTATTACCACCTTTATTCCCTAAATATTCTATATCTAAGAAAAATAAATTTTTATACACAAATACCGATGTATTTTCTAAGATAATTCCTTTTCAGTATTTAATTAACAGTTTTTAAGAACCTTTTCTTTGCCAGACGTTATGGGTGCCAAAAATTATTCTCTGCAATTGTTTCAATAACTCTCTATGGCAACCCAACAGCTTTTCTGTTCTCTAAGCTCATTGGTCGCTTAGTTATAGAATTTCCAAAATATTTGATATTTACAATAATTATGATTCTTAAATAATATTATGAACTTATTGGTTTATAAATAAATTTTCCTTCACACATAACCTTTCGAAAAATTCAAAATTAACTAGATTTACATATTTTATAGTTTTGGTAAATGTAGGGAAGTCATATACTTTCAAATTTAATTATAGATTTGACACTCTAAATTTAGAAAACAATACAAAGATAATAGACTTCCAACCTTCTAAGAAATTCCAATAACAGTTGTAACAAATAAAAGCTATTGTCTTCTATAAATCAATTAACATTTTATTATATTTAGAAATGTAATATAATCAGACGAGTCAAACGCTGGGAACAGCCAAAATATTGAATAATTTAGCAGCCCCACGTTGGTAGTCGCTAAAATGTAATATAATTAAACAGCTCTACGTTGGACCGTCAAAATGTAATAAACTTAGAGTCTAGTCAAACGTTGGAGTACAAAAAAAAAATAAATATTCTTTGATACACACGTTCTTTAAGTCAAAATATTAAACTTTCCAACTGTAATATGAATTTAAAAACTCGAATTTTTACCCCCGCATTCTGATACACTTCTGCGCAGGTGCAATGAATATAAACGTTTGTTGATAATAATCATATCATGTACAACCAAATAGTGTTTTGGTTGTAAGGAAAGTTCGATATTTAAACTAGTTTTGAAGAAAAACGTGCATGAGAACTCTAATATCTTCAGGGTCGTGAAAGATTCTGTCTGACAAAGAAAACTAAAAGGTATCTTAGCTCAGTATTAATATGATAAGCTAATTAATTTCAAACAACTTGTCTAGGTTCTTAAATACCGTTTATTTAAAATGAACATCTTATTATAGTAAAAAAATATTTGATTCGGTAATATTAAACATAACATACAGGATTAACAATAGATCAATAATTAATTTTAATGAAAACTTAATATTAAAATTTATAGGTTATGTGGAATTTCTTTTATAAGAGGAATTAAATGAATCAGCAGATATATAACAAATATTTGGATATTGACACAAAAAAAAAAACTCTTGGAAATCAAACTACGCTTAAAAATTGATATAACTTCCCTATTTACATAATTAAAAATGATTATTATTAGAATTTTAATCTACTTCCGGTAAGTATATATATTAGTCTGTTTACTTATTAAGTTAAATTTTTGGAAGTGAATCGTATAATGCAAACTTAGCTCAACATTTCCTTTCTATCTTCAAGATTCTCGTCTAAGGACACCTAATCTCTGCGAACAATCTTGGTCCACCTGATGTACAGTTGAATATTGTGCCAAACAGGGAAATCCGGTCACGAACCTAACCAAATCCCTCAAGCGTTGAGTTCTCCAGCAAAACAAGGTATACTGTCTCCTTTTTAATAATGGATAATCTTCATATTCGATAATTTGGTTTCTAGAGATTGTCCCATTTAAACCATTGTTGATTCAGGGTGATCCAATACCATTAAATTAAATACGGATAAATGTTTTCCATTTGTTATTTTAATTTTTCAAATTAAACGTTTTTTTTTTTAAAAATTCTCTTTTAAAACATAACTAAACCTTTTTTAAAAATGCAAAAATTATTCTCCCCAATTGTTTCAATAACTCTCTATGGCAACCCAACAGCTTTTCTGTTCTCTAAGCTCATTGGTCGCTTAGTTATAGAATTTCCAAAATATTTGATATTTACAATAATTATGATTCTTAAATAATATTATGAACTTATTGGTTTATAAATATATTTTTCTTCACACATAACCTTTCGAAAAATTCAAAATTAACTAGATTTACATATTTTATAGTTTTGGTAAATGTAGGGAAGTCATATACTTTGAAATTTAATTATAGATTTGACACTCTAAATTTAGAAAACAATACAAAGATAATAGACTTCCAACCTTGTAAGAAATTCCAATAACAGATGTAACAAATAAAAGCTATTGTCTTCTATAAATCAATTAACATTTTATTATAATATATATATATATACGAGGGGCATCCGGAAAGTGGTACCCGTTTGTGCAATAAAGAAACAGGAGTAAATATTAACAAATATACACATATTTATTGGAAAGAGCACACTTTACACTACTTCTCCACTTAATCACCAAGCAAATTGAGGCATTTGTCATAACGTGTGACGAGTTTTTGTATTCCAGCGTCATAGTCCTCCGCCGCCAGCGTATTGAGATACGTAGTCACGCCTCGTTTAAGTTCTTCATCGCTGTCAAATCTTTTTCCCTCCAGAAAGTCTTTAAGCTTCGTAAAGAGATGAAAATCCGAAGGGGGCAAGTCCGGGCTATACGGTGGATGGTCGAAAGTTTCCCACTTGAATTGCTGCAAAAGTTGTTGTGTTATCGCAGCTGCATGAGGCCTGACATTGTCGTGAAGGAGAATGACGCCTGTAGACAATAGACCTCGCCGTCGATTTTGTATTACCCGCCGTAATTTCCTTAATGTTTCACAATACGCATTAGCATTAATTGTGTCTCCACGGGCCATAAAATCAATGAGCAGGACACCTCGTCGATCCCAGAAAACGGTTGCCATGAGTTTCCTGGTCGACAGAACTGTCTTGAATTTTTTTGGTTTGGTTGGTGAATGAGCGTGATGCCACTCCATTGACTGTCGTTTACTCTCAGGTGATGCATAACAAACCCATGTTTCGTCCCCAGTAATGATGCGAGTCAGGAAAGAGTCTCCTTCATTGGAATAACGTCCCCAGAAACGTCAGTGCTGCAGGCATACGCTTGGTTTTGTGCTCATCTGTAAGCATGCGAGGGACCCACCTTGCACAGATTTTTGAATAATGCAGATGGTCTTTGACAATTTCATGAACAATTGTTCGAGACACATTAGGAAAATGTTCACAGAGTTCATCAATTGTGATGCGCCGATCGTTCCTCACGCATTCGTCTACTGAGCTCAGCATTTGGTCTGTAATGACAGATGGTCTCCCTGAACGCTCCACGTCGTGTGTATTCCCCCTCCCAAGGTTGAAGTTGCGACACCAGTGCCGAACAGACGACTCGTCCATCACATTGTCTTCATACACCTCCTTTAATTGGCGATGAATATCACAAGGTCGAACGTTTCGTGCATTAAGAAATTTAATCACGGCCCTCAATTCACAACTGGCGGGGTTCTCGATTTGTTTAAACATTATAAACGATCACAGACACAACACAGGCAATGCTAGCGTCACGCAACCTCGCACAAAGCAGGCAGACAAGCCACTGACGCGGCCTGACCTTGCCCAGCGGCTACCCGAGTCGTCAGCGCTTCATGCGGCGCTAACGGGTACTACTTTCCGGATGGCCCTCGTATATTTAATATATTTAATTAAGTAAAATATAAACAACAGCGTTACAACTCTTAATTAAACTCTTAAAACCTATAAAATAACTAAAGAATCGATAAATAAAACGAATTTGTAAATGGTAATTTGTAATAAAACAGCGGTATACAACTACGATATATAACTGTTTATAACGTATTAGGTAACATTGCAACCCTGTTAAATTTTGAATCATGTTTCCATGGTTACGAAAACAATTCTTTGCTGTGATTGGTCATAAAATTCATGTATATATTTCGCTTAAAAAAGGTACCTAAAATGTAGGATTGCCCAAATATATACAACAGAAAAAAAATAGTATAGTAGACTATATAAGTATTAAAAAAAATAAGCAAATACTCACTTTTCTAGATTTTTGGCAAAGTAACGCAATTTATCTACTTCGTCTCCCCATAACCACAAACAATACATTTGAAATCCGTTTTCCTATATCACCTACAAATAAATTTTATATAAAAAGGATTGTTTTCACATAACTTGCCAAATTTACATGATTAGTATTAGAACGCTTGCAAATTTATAAATATTATTGTTCATAAGAAATAGTTTGTAAAGACTTTTAGCAACAAATATTACTTGGCTCTATATTCATGTTTCCACTTATCAATGCCAGTGCTTCAAATTCGATATATTTAACAAATAATTAGTCTAAAGTTTATCTTATACTACACTGAAACTGTAACTTTAAATATACAGGGTGTACCAAAATAAGTGTAAAACATTTCAGGGAGTGATTCCTCATCGAAAAAGAGATAGGGTCTTTCATATAGAGAAACTTCATTGGAGCATCTCTTGTTAAGATACAGCCCCTTAAAGTGGGTACATAAAATTTGTTTTACAATTTTTCTCACAAACACTAAAAATGTATTTTTTTTGGTTTACCCCATGGTTTAAAAATTTATTTCCAATAAAAAACTAATTTATTAATAACAAAACATTAAACATGTAGAAATCATAGTAAATGTTCAATATGTCCACCTTCAGTCATTACACATGCGTCTAGACGTCGGCGCATTGAGCCACGTATTCGCTCAAATATTCCTGGAGTCTCTAAATACCCTGCACGCATCGATGATGCGGTTTCTTAAGTCCTCTACATCGCGAACAGGAGTAGGATAAACCAAACTCTGCAAATGGCCCCAAGTAGAGAAATCGAGAGGATTGAGATCCGGGGATCGAGCGGGCCAATTCTGTGGTCCTCCTCGACCTATCCAATGATTTGGATATGTTTGAGTTAAATGCTGACGTGCTGCTTGACTAAAATGGGCGGGAGCCCCATCATGCATAAAAAACATATCCCTTCTGACGCCCAAAGGAACTTCCTCCAGCAGTACTGGGTGCACTTCTCTTAAAAATTGAGTGTATGCCTCACCATTTAATCGAGGAGGTAGAAAATGAGGGCCAATTAAATAATCCCCAATAACTCCGAGCCACACGTTAAGAGAAAACATTTCTTGATGGTTAGCTTGGACAATAGCGTGAGGGTTTTCATCAGCCCATATGTGGTTATTATGAAAATTAATCATCTTGTTCCGAGAAAAAGTACATTCGTCTGTGAATTCGATCGTCTTCAGAAAGTCAGGATTTCTTCTAATCATTTCCAGCATCCAATTGGAAAATTCAAGACTGTTCGGAAAATCTCGCGGTAACAGTGCCTGTACTCGTTGCAGATGGTAAGGGTATAAGAGTTGTTCCTTTAAAATTCGAAATACCGTCATATGATCAACATTTAACTCGAAAGCAATCTTTCTAGTACTGCTAGTAGGTTGTTCTTCAACCAAATTAAGTACTGCTTCTTCAAGCTGTGTTGTTTTACTTCTCGATGACGACCACAATCCTGCGTTCTTTTGTCGAATGAACCATATTCTCGTAATCGTTGATGAAGTCGGGCAAATATTCTATGCGAAGGAAGCTGCCGTTGAGGATACATTTCAGCATATCTTCTAGAAGCTTCTAACCCATTCCCCTGCGACAGACCGTAAACGTAATGCATATCAGCCATTTCCTCATTTGTGTATGCTATTTTAATAACAAGTGAATTATTAATCTAACAAATTAAGCACAAAACAACGACACACAATTATTAATTCAACTACAAAAATTTACAAGCTGACAGCGTGATACCAATTTAATTGTCAATATCACTAATAGCGGCTTACTAGATAAATAAGTTTCGCATTTTCGTTTTATGACGATGTATCTCTGTAGTTGTTGGTAAAATAATTTTTTACTGCGAACTGATTAATTTTGGGCAAAAAATTCAAGAGACATTTTTTGTTTAGAATGAAACAAGCTATTGGAAATAAATTTTTTAATGGTAAACAAATAAAAAGACAAAAAGTTACACTGGAAATAAATTTTAGTGGTTGCGTTTTCCACCCCTTACAACCATGGGGTAAACCAAAAAAATACATTTTTAGTGTTTGTGAGAAAAATTGTAAAACAAATTTTATGTACCCACTTTAAGGGGCTGTATCTTAACAAGGGATGCTCCAATGAAGTTTCTCTATATGAAAGACCCTATCTCTTTTTCGATGAGGAATCACTCCCTGAAATGTTTTACACTTATTTTGTTACACCCTGTATACACTATACTTAAAACCAATAACTACATAAGATAAGAATAATATAAAAAACTACTTCAAACTACCTCGACAGACGCTTGCAAATATAAAATCCAAAATGGCCTCAATTGCCGCTCAAAGAAAGCACATGTTCCTTTCAAACAGAGACCAACGAGACCAGCAACTAATAACAAAAATTTGTCCTAGTGAAATGGAAGATCATTACGTCCTTCTCTAGTAATTGGGCAGTCAATTGGCACTGTCAAACGAGGACGCATTCACCCGCCAAAATTTAAATTTGCCTCTCTAGTTGTATTTATTTTTTAATTTCATACGAAATGTTTATCTTTACATTTTCAGCAATTTCTTCATGATTAACCTTTCGTTGCTGGCGCGAGATCCTAGAGACACCGTTACTGGCGGCGGACTATGACTCCGCATGCCATTTTCTTGGGTTCAACCGCAAAAAATGGTCTGTTTAGTATTTATATGGTTAAAACAAACACTAAACTAATTGAACGCTATTTATTATTTCATATATAGAATACATACTTTGAGTATTATAGTAATAAACATTGTAGTTACGAATAAGACCTCGAAACGAATAATAAAAGCAAAACATTAATTGAACGATGGGAGTGACTTAGGTTACGGTGTAACATACAGTACAAATGCAAGTTAGATGTTCCAGGCACATAAATTTTCCACACATTCGACAGGAAAATCGAGTTGGTCGGTTCTTTCTTCTGTCACAATAATGACAACGTCCTAGTGTATTCTCAGCATTTGCAACAGGTTGAGAATCTTGTAATCCAGGTATTTCCTTCAATCTGGCTGATATAGTTCTGGGGATATTGGTTTGGGCTACGCGAACACGAAGATAATTATCAGCTAATTCGGAAACTAGAATGTGCAAAAATTTTCGTCGAGGGATTCTATGGTCAGTGTTTTGCAGATGAAACAGTACCATAGAATTCGCTCCAGCTATATTCAGTAACGCATAAAATATAACCATTGGCCATCTTTGAGTCCCTCTGGCACAAGCATATGCCGCGCACATTTGATCTAATGTGTCTACACCACCCTTCGACTCGTTGTAATCAGTGATCATTTCAGGTTTACCTGTTGGTTCGTGGATCTTATCGTCGTGATGCAGACTTGATACCAGTATTACGTTTTTTTTTCTGTTTCGGGATATATGATACCAATGTTATATTTTTATCATATGCAAACATACTTGTACCTATCGGTCTTTTTTGTGGATTTGAAATTTCTGCAGGTAGTTCGCGTTTGTTTTTGCGAATAGTTCGCAGAAAAGTAAGCGTGTAATCCGTATATAGCGTACGTACTAATGGGATACTGGTAAACCAATTATCACACGTCACGTTCCGTGTTGAATGTCTGATTGGTTCAACCAGTCTTTGAACAAGTGCTAAAGGGGAATTATCCAAACGCCAGGGTCCATCTGGCTGTGTGCCAACATAGACTCCAAATTGCTCGCGTAAAATGTCTTTGAATCCACCATAGCATAAACCTTTAGGCCATACCTATTGGGCTTGCTTGGGATGTACTGGCGAAAGCCGCATCTCCCACGGAATGCCACTAACATTTCATCAATTGTTACATTTTGAAAAGGAGTATATACAGATCTACACTTTTCGACAAATGGGTCAAATATTTCCCTGATGGCGGCTAATTTATCTGTCTTTCGCCTCTCCACGCGTGTATCCATATCATCAAATCGTAAATGTTGCAGTAAAAAAGTAAAGCGAAATTTAGACATTGTGAGGCGGAATTGCTCAACACCAGTCCCACTGTTGCTCCACAACTCTTGCACATTTAGACGACTGGACTTCAGTACTCCAGCTAAATAAGGCAAGCTAATGAGGGCCTGAATCTCAGCTTTACCAGTTTCTTTTGCATTTATTTCACGACTGTATTTTTCTTTATTCTTGTCTATATGTTTGTTTGTATATTCCACGATTTTTCCTAACATGTCATCATCAAAAAAATATTTCCATATTTCATAAGCACCTTTCAATTTTTTTACAGCTACCTTAGGACCCGGCAATCGCGTAATCAGGTTCTCCGAACGTGTTCTACTTGAAGGAGGAACATGTTTGGACCATATTGATCCATCTTTTCCAACAAAATGTGGTCCCCATGAAATCGGTTCTTCCTATTCACCACCAGAAACTTCCTGTTCCGTGTCTGAATCTTCCTCCCGTTCTTCTACACTATCTTGCTTCACATTCATTATCATTCTCACTGAGACATTCTAACATAAGTTCATGCAGTCTCCTTTGTTCCTCCTCGTAGGACAACTTAGGGTGATACATCTAAAGAATACATTATTATGTATATAGCTGTTGAAAATGTTCATGTATCTTACCTTATGCGAATTTCAATAACGTTTTCACAGGCCGCGGACTCTCACTCCGCAATATTTTATAAAACAAAAAGTACTACACTGATACACTTCAGGTTATAGACTAATGTTCCTTGAAACTAATTCGACGAATACCGTAACGGGCAGATTAAGGGGATGGGGAAATGTTTAGTAAATCAAAAACAAAGAATGACGCGGACTCAGAGTCCGCGCGCCAGCAACGGAAGGTTAATACATAAAGAAAAAGAACTGAAAATGTATAAACATATCGTACAAACATTTGTATTCTTCTTTAGTGGTACACTTTACTTTGTTCAATGAAATAATTGAAATACTTCACATAAAATTTACTTTATTATACTCGTAACTACTATACAATTCTAAATAACTAAAATAATATACAATAATATAGACCTATGAAAATTAATATCTTAAATATCAATAATGGTATAAAATAGACATATTTTAAAAGTACAATAAAAAAATCATATTTTCTTAAAAAATAATGTCTGTTTGACACAAACCATCTATTATTGAGCATCAAATAAAATGATAATGCTGTGTGGAAGACATCCACGAAAAATCTAATTCAATCATTAAGCCAATACCTTGTCTTTTACTGTCAATTCCCTTACCTTTGGAAGATGCTTCGCACAACGAAGTTGAGGAAACAGTAATGATTGTGCACTTGATGATATTCCTGTTGAATAAATAAAATAATTAGACAGAGGATTAAATTACTAAAAGAGGAAGAATAATTTACTTTTAAATATTGAAGACTCATTTGAGTTTAATTTTGATTATTTTTTATGGTACAGCCCCTTTTTTGTGCATATTAATTTGTGTTCAAATGCGCTGCATGTTCTTTCTTTATTGCATTCACAGATGCTTTTCCTTTTTTCTCTCTGTTTACTGTTGATATGCTTGATATATTTGCTTGCTGATGGGTAATAAGACACAAACCGAATTGCAAATAGGTGTTCTATAGGTACTGTAGGTAAATTGCAATCAATTACCTATGTATTTTCTATTGCTTGCAATGGCAGGGGAAAGGGGGATCATCTTTTATATTATTTCATTTATTTCACAAATGCTTAGACCTAGAAACTCGTATTTCTGTAGACAAATACTATACAGCTTCAACTAACATACATGGCGTCTAAATTAATTTTAGTAATGGAGATTGAAATGTTTTTTTAATAAAGAGGTGTATGTCACATATGATCCACTGCACCCCACCAATGGGGTACAGTGATTTACCGGTTGGGTCACAGTGTGAATCGCTAAATTTAGAGCTGATCTCATAGTGTATAGTGAATACCTTTCTGCTGCGGGCAATAATCATTTATCTAGAAAAGATAATCTGTTCAACAATAGAAACCTTGGTTAAAACTAGTGGTCAGAACACATTGTTGAATAAGTATTCCTTTTATGGAGAATGTTAATATCGTGCTGTTTCAAATATGAAGAAAACAACGGTAAACGTATACTTAAACATTTATTATCTGCCTAACACATAGAAGTAACATAACTTAACACTGGTTTAGGTTCTGACGAAATAAATCCGACTCTAATAAATACATAACTAAGTCTTTTTTTGTAAAAGGCAAACTAAAAAACAAATTATCGTAAGTCAATTTAGGAAAAGTTTAAGTTAAATAAATAGAATGCCTGCTGCCTTTTTGTATTTCCACAAAGCTGGGAGTAGAGAGGATAATTTTTATATCAGATAGAGGAACCATAGAAATATCTGGCACGTTGGGCATATGGAAAGTGTTCATCATTTTATTGTTTCTTCGTAGAAAAGTTACCTCCACTTCTTCATTTTCAGCACTTAATACCTTGGCAATGTAATAGATCTTATGGTTCTTAGATTGAAATTCAACTAAAACGAAGTCTCCGGTAGATGGAGGATTTTTCAAAGATTGCAAAAATTCTTGATTTATTACATTTTCATTATCGCTTCCCGATTCTTCATCATCGGAGTGAACACTGTAATCATTATCATCATCCGTTGTTTCCTCTTCTTGTAAAACTTTTCTTTTTGTTGCTTTTGCAGTCTTCTTTCTCTTTGCAATTTCCCGTTCTTCAATATCATTTTTTTCTGGTGTGTCTGTAGCTATCATCGATTTGCCTTTACGCCTTGGTTTCCTTTCCTTTCTAGGCCCAGCTACTGGAAATCCGCGAAACTGTTCGGGTGGCAAGAATTGGTTTAAAGATTCTGCTTGGGTTTCCGAAGAAATATTTTCTGTTAAGGACATTTCAGATGATTTTGAATGGCTCTCTTTACGATTTACGACTGATATTTTTCCGATATCTTCACTCAGTGATCTGTTAGTTACTTCAGATGGCAAGAATTCTATATCAGTAAAAATATTATCATACGGGAAGATACCAGTCTTTCTAAACGCGTTACTTATGTTGCTAGGTGTCATGGCTTTCATATGTGCCTCTCCAACGCAAGCAGCTATTTCATAGATATTGATGGGTTTACCAGGATTCCTCATCATCCAACTATCTATGGAGGCATTATATGCAGATTTAAATGGCTTGTACAAGCAACCATCTAGAGGCTGCATCTTAGCCGTTGAATGAGGAGGCACTGTTAATATAGTGACCCCATTTTCCTTCGCTAAGTTAATCGCCTCTATAGAAATGTGGGCCTCATAGTTGTCCATGATAAGAAGACTCGGGTGCTCTTTACTACTATTGCTGTATTTTATGAAGTGCTTCATCGTTTCCACAAACAGTTCGCTGTTCATCCAACCTGATTGCGTTGCTAAACCCAGGGTTCCAGTGGGGGCCCCATTTAACATATTGCTGTGAACTGTGCCTTAGCTTAATGGTGCAGTTCACAACGAATGTCCGGTTGCTCAGTCGCTCAAACTTCAAGCTGAAATCTTCTTATCTCAGGTCTTACTCTCGAACAAGCAAGATACGTGTAAAGAAAAACAATATAGCATTAAATAAAATTCGCAATCTCCTAATTTACATTTATTAAAAAAAAATCAAAAAAGAAAAAAAATCCCTTTACCGAGTGTAAAGGGAGCTAAAGCAAAATTAACAGTAGCGAGGAGAAAATAGTCCTTGTGATAAAAGACACGCACAAGGAGAAAAACTACTATAAAGTTATTCAAATTATAATTATAAATTCCACTTGGAGAAGCCAATTTACTTTTAACTTTTATTTGTTTATCATTAATAGTATTAATGACAATTGTTTGATTTATTTCTTCCTTTACATGTTTATCTACTTCATTGACCATTTTCACATTATTACTTTTACTCATCTAACATTCTAAATTTGAATTTGTTCTAATTATATCAAATTCTCTTACTTCTTCAGTTTTAAAATTAATTATATCTACTATAAATTCTTTTCTTACCCCTTTTTTATCTTCTTCTCTTCAATATTGACTCCTTCTTTAATTATATCTTCCTTAATTTTAATTTCATCCTCAACACAATTTCCATTGTCCTGCAGCTGTTTGATTTCCCCATATATCTCCTCTAAAGTATCCCTCATATTTATTAATTCCTTTTCTTGCTCCAGCATTATCAATTCCTTTTCTTTTACTTGTTTTACCTCGACGTGTACTAATTGAATTTCGCTTACTGTTTTCCTTATTTATTTGATTGTTATTTTCGAACACCATGATTTGATCCAATTTCTTTTTCATTCTTTCTTCCCTTTCCATTATCTCTTCCAATTTCTTTTCTAATTTTCTCTCCATATCCTCTTCTTGTTGTTCTATAGCCTCTTGTCGTTGTTTTATCTCCTTATGGTGTTGTTGCATCATATTCATCATTTGCATCATTGTGTGCATCATGTCCAGCATCTGTTGACCGCTTCCTCCGTCGCATCCTCCTTCATGTATGTAAAATTTTCCATTTTTGAAATTATGTTGTTTACTTATAATTTTATTTTTGTAAATTTTCTTCGTTCGCTGTCACGTTGATTTACTTCTATTATGCGATATTCGCGTCACACGTTGGGTTCGCCACAATTGTGCTGTGAACTGTGCCTTAGCTTAATGGTGCAGTTCACAACGAATGTCCGGTTGCTCAGTCGCTCAAACTTCAAGCTGGAATCTTCTTATCTCAGGTCTTACTCTCGAACAAGCAAGATACGTGTAAAGAAAAACAATATAGCATTAAATAAAATTCGCAATCTCCTAATTTACATTTATTAAAAAAAATCAAAAAAGAAAAAAAAAAATCCCTTTACCGAGTGTAAAGGGAGCTAAAGCAAAATTAACAGTAGCGAGGAGCAAATAGTCCTTGTGATAAAAGACACGCACAAGGAGAGAAACCCCCCGTGACTCTCGAGCAAAGATTTGAAATAACAACAAAATTTATCAGATGTCAATAATACTATTAACCCCAAACTCAAACGTCAAGATAGATATTTGTCTATCTTCCGCGTAAAATCAAAATCTTACAGTCATGCGTACACTTAACATGACAATACACAAAAGTTTCCCCACCTTCTAGTCGTATTAAAATATTTATATGAATAAAAACTAAACTCAACAAAAACAGTCTGACAAATTTTCTAGATATTTTTCTGATTATAAAAAATTTTCACAAAATTACAAATTATTAGATTATAGAGCTCTTTTCAATATTTAAATTATAATAATTAAATAGTACCTACATTAATTAATGTATCGAAACACAACACGAGAGATTTTTTTTCTTCAGATAGGTCTTTTAAATTTAATCTATTACAAGTTTTAAAAGACTCGTAAAACCACGTCAAATGAATTTTAAACACAATCGAAACACCAATCAAACAATACGAACTATTCAAAATATATATATATATATATTCAACAAAATTAAGTCTTGTTTAATATCCAATACAACCTATCTCAGAAAGCACTAGTGAATCTCTAAAATCTAATTCCAGGAAACGCCAGGGCATCCCCACCTAACATAAACAACTCAAGATAGCAATAATATATATATCTCTGTACTAGTATGACTTCCAGGTTGGCGCCGACTTCGAACATCAAACTAAGCCTGGACGATCTGCAGTCATGGATCAAAATCAAATAATAATAAATCATCACCTAAAATTTTACATTTTTACATTTATCTCCAACGAATACAATATACAAAAATATAACGAAATATAATGTCTTATCTATCTTCCTTGATTTCTTCTGCAGGGAAAAATCTACTGCAATATGTTGTTTAAAGAAAACACGGGGAAATATCATAACAGGTGGAAGGAAATTTCCAGCAGCATTCACAATGCAACAAGTAGTAACTAGAACTCCCCTCTCTCCACTTGTTACCTTGCAAATTTGCTTTTGTCCTTTAACACCAAGAACTTTTTGTGGTTTCTGCACTGTAGTAGTGCCCGTTTCGTCGAGATTGTATATCCTTGTACCGTCAGCGAATGCAGGATTACGCGACATAACTTCCCTAAGTTTTGTGTAAAAGATATCCACATTATGTCGGTTAAAGGATGTCGCTCTCGCTAAACTACAACCCTCGGGTGTTCTAAGGCTTAAGTTTTTATGCTCTTCCTGAAACCATAAAGCCACTCTTTGCCTGCAACTTTCTTTTCATGCCATTTTCCTGGAACATTGATTCTATTAATCACTGCTGCTTCATACGCCAGCTGCCGAACTTCTTGCCGTGTTAAGCCATAAAACATTTGACTGCATTTTATAATATAACCCAACAATGCTTGCTCCTGATCAGTAGTGAATATTTGTCTCACAGCATAGTTAGGAGTAAGTCTCACATGACCCTCCGAATTTTTAAATTTCAGATAATATCTTCGTAGGGTAGCAAAGGGAATTCCTGTTAATTCAGCCACACTTCTTATGCTTTTCTTTTCATTTTCTATTAGATCGATAGCATGTTGCATTTGTTGTTCTGTATGCATACCTATATTGGATTTTCTCACCCTGTTTCTTGGCATGATGAAACTAAAAAAAATACTAATCTTTATTTTGACTGTATTCACGTATAAAAATAGCCAAGGCGTACAGTGAATCACATTGGTGAGGCACAGTGGGCCATGATCCACTCTGACCCATCGACAGTTGAGCCACTGTGACCCCGTGTAATAAGTGCGTTAAAAATTAACATAGAACAGTAACTACCTATTTCGTCCTTAAATTCAAATAAGATTCTAAACTTACAATGGCAAATCAAGATAATTAATATAGAAGAACATTATAATTTATGACATGCGTCTAGAAACACTAAAAATATCAAGATATACAAAAAAAAACTTTCATACTTACGTAGCAAACACAAGCTAGCTCGATGCACACTGAAATGGCGGTTTTAAGCGTTTGATTCACCTTGTACTTTTCTATTAAACAGAGAAATATAGCTGACAAATATAGCGCTTGAGCCACTGTGACCCTTGATCCACTGTACCCCCCTTTCCCCTAATCTTTGTGGAATATGTTTTGGTAATCCTGCATTTTAGGTACCTTTTTTAAGCAAAATGTATACATGAATTTTTAACCAATGAAATGCGATTACCATTCAACAGCGTTGCCATATGTTAGATAATTTGAAGTAAATAAATTTAAGACAAATAAGGTTATATTCAATAAAATAATAAAAATCTTCGGAATTAAATGCAACTATTTATTTAAAAAATATATATTTTGTAATGTTATTGCATATCACAATTATTTTTTAGAAGCAATTATTTGATAATTGTGAGTATTAAAATTATATATATATATATATATATATATATATATATATATATATATATATATATATATATATATATATATATTTTGATGTAGTTCATCTGATCTTTTAATTTCTTTCAGTTATATGTTTTCTTGTATAGAAATGTTATATCTGCAATTGAATGATTTTTGAATATATTATTGTATAGCCAAATTTTTGTATTATTGATGTAAAATTATAATTAGATTTAGAAATATTGATATCGATTTAATATTGTAAATTGTATTCATTGTTTTTTTTATTTCTTGTTCTTAAATTTAACTTTCTCGTGAGGATCTTGGTTTTCTAAATCTAATTCTGATTATATTATATGTTATCATATTTTTATCAACGTATTATTTATTATGACCCTGATTTACTCAAATTCCAAAAACTGTGATTGCGATTACGTGAGTGATGTTAATGTATATTTTGATCATTCTGTCAGAGTTATTTTTATCTCTGGTTCATGAAAGATTTTCTTTAAAGTAACATTTTAAAATTATTCCTTTTAAATTTGTCAAAATGACATTTGATTTAATTTTTGAATTCACTGTATTAATTTCATAGAAAATCTGATTTCAAAATATTAAAATTTCTTATGGGAGTCTTGACTACGAAAAACAGAATAATAAATAAGTAGATTTTTGCACAGAAAGTTGGTGTATAAACAAAGATTTTAAAAGATTCCTCTACAAATAGATATTTAAAAGTAATATCTTTACGTAATCTTCACCAGGAGGTGTTTAACATATCAGCTATTGGTATATTTACCTTGCCGGAAGGATTTCTTCGTGCGGAAAATAACCAGGAATTCCTATATACAATCTAATTGCAATAGCTTCGTTACTAATTCTAATTTACGTTTATGCAGCGATATTAAAGGAGTTACCAGTATCGACATTGGATATTTTGGGATAATTTATACCTTTTCCTGTTATCTATATGAACACATAACCTTGCAGTCTTCTACGAACATCTAGACCAAAAGCCGTTTTACATTTGGAATATTCTACAAGCCGAGTTGTACCTGTTTATCAAGTTCTACCACATCTGTATCAGACGGATTATACCTTAGAATATATCATCCAGAGGCTACTAAAACATCAGTATTATAGTTACTATTTATGTTTTCTGTACAGGTATTTACCATAGTTTTTATTACCTGAAATAATACGCAAGATATTTCATTTCCTACAAGTATTAAACACTTTTAATATTACTCATGTACCCCAAATAAATAATTATTGTACTTTTATAATTTAATTTATGCATCAGATAAATCTTTTATGCTTTGTTTACATTCGGCATTTATATACTGGGTTAGACTAGACAACCCATTACACTTGTTTGTTATAAAAATAAAACATACTCATAAAACCCTAAATTGTATCTTGATTATTTTAAAGAAAAAATCAATTTAATTCTGAAATATATTTATTATTACCATTTACATAATTGTTTTATTTTATGTTCTTAATTTCCTGATATCTACACATCCGGAACCTGCCTTTAGACCCTGAGATATAAAGTCTTTGCTTTATTTTTATTATTCTTACTGTATATCTTGAGCTAGCAATACATTAATATTTCTATAATTAATATCGCATTATATATATTAATTATTCATTTTACCAGCTCAGCGTTATTACAATATATATATACTAGGGTGACCGGATCTCATAGAGGGGGAAAAAATGTCGGAATTTTGTTCGTCTGAACCCCACAAAACGATTCCCCTTTCTAGATATTGAGATTGCCGAAATTTGAGCTCGATTAAACGACGTTAACCCGTGCCGTTCGTCGCTCAAAGTTTGAAAAAATCCAAATTTTTGGCCAAAAAGCTGACATATGGAGCCATAACTCCAGAACGGTAAATAATAGAAACACGCTTAATGTCTCAAAAGAAAGCTAATGTTCTTCAAAATTTATATTCTATACATAATTGTTGTTATTTTAAGTCAAACCGAGTTACAACAGCCTTTAGCCCAAAAAAACGTGACCTGGTACCACTAGGAGCATACTTCGTATATTTTGTTATTAAGTGATAAATTTGCTTTTTTTTTGTATATTTTTGAGTTTAACCCATTATTGCCCAAGTTATTTTTTTGTCTGATTTTTTTACACAAATGTTTTTTTAGACTAGTGTTAAGGTGTTTAGTAATAACTAACTGTAAAATTATGTTTTACAAAAAAAAAATATCATTTTAGGCAAGTTCCAAAATTGGAACACTGGGCATGAATGACATTACCAATTTTTGTAAGAAAAAAATTTATTCAGATACGCATATTTATTTACACAAATCCTTAAATAGATTATCAGAACTTAATATAACTAAAAAGAACAAAAAAATTCAAAAAATCCCAAAAATATTTTTTAAATTCTTAAAAAAAATAATTACTTCATTCTATTTTTTATGAAAGAGAATAAAGCAGTTTTCGTGTAAGTTTAGATTACACTTCGAACACATTTTGGTTGTATTTTTTTACAATATGCACACCGATTTTGCTTGGGTGCTGAGTCTAGCCAGTGCCCAGTCTGATCAAATCTTACTTGATCTAAAACTCTTGCTGGCAATGCTTTTGGTGTTGATAGACGTCCCCCTTTTTGTGGTGGCTGCCTATACTTTTGAAAATATGCTTGAACAACCTGAGGCCTAAAAGCTAGATAATCCATTTTTTTCCATGTCCTCTTCTACTAGGTGGCGCAAAATTAATCACCCTGTCGGAAGATGTTATAACTTTTGCAAATGGCGTCGTACGTCAATCATATTTGACATTTGTGAACTAGACAGCTGCAGAATACAAACAGACAAACAATGGAGCGCTATACTCCGCAAGAGCGTGGAATAATTGTGTCGATTTTTTTTACCAATAATCGGTCGGTGGTGTTAGCGCAGCGTCGTCGATTTCCCAATCGTGTCGCGCCAACTGGACAAACATTACGCCGCTTAGCTGCTCGACTCGAACAGACTGGAACCACAAGAGATCTTCCAGGGCGTGGCCGCCACCGGACTGGTCGTTCTGTCGAGAATATCGCGGCTGTGGCTGCTGATGTTGCTGAGAACGAAGAAACATCAACCAGACGATGTGCCACGCAATTGGGCGTCAGCAGACGCACCCTACAGCGAAATTTAGTGAAAGACTTACACATGTTCCCATACAAAGTGCAAACAGTGCATCAGTTAATGCCTGATGACCTTCAGTCGCGTGTGAATTACTGTAGAGCCATCCTCAATCTCAACAACGAAGTGAACGATTTTCAGTCGAAAATCATCATGAGCGACCAGGCGCATTTTCATTTAAGCGGTTACGTCAATAAGCAAAATCTTCGTTTCTGGGGCACTGAAAATCCGCGTGTGATGCGCGAAAGCCGTTACATCCACTCAAGGCTACTGTGTGGTGCGGTGTTCACGTGGGAGGAGTGATTGAACCGTATTTTTATGAGGACGCCATCGGCAATACGGTTACTGTTAATGGGGAACGCTGCAGGGCCATGATAAACGACTTCTTACTGCCAGAATGAGCGGGGCTTAGTGAACATGTGGTTTCAACAAGACGGTGCAACCGCACACACAGCAGGAGCCACAATGGATATTGTGAAGGAAGCATTTCCTGGCCGCGTAATCTTCCGTTTTGGCGATTTGGCATGGCCAGCAAGATCGCCCGATTTAACCATCCCAGACTTCTTTCTTTGGGGCTTCTGGAAGTCGCGGGTTTATGCCAACAAGCCTTAGACAATCGCAGCCCTTAAGGAGAATATTCGACAGGAATGCGAACAGTTATCACCAGA
Organism: Melolontha melolontha; assembly: GCA_935421215.2. NCBI lineage: Eukaryota > Metazoa > Arthropoda > Insecta > Coleoptera > Scarabaeidae > Melolontha > Melolontha melolontha. The sequence goes on from OW285241.1 coordinate 92,022,370, forward strand.
AATCGTGCGGAAAGTTATGGAAGATGCGATAAAACGGGCACGAATGTGTATTCATACTGGCGGCAGCCACTTGGCGGATATCATATTTGCCAATTAACAGAAAAAATTGTAAAGGTCCAAATAAAGATTTTCACCACCCAAATTTTTTTTTTTTAATTTACTAAAAAAGTTATTCAAAAACAAAATTGAATGATTAATTTTGCGCCACCTTGTATATAGGTGGCATGTGGCATCCACTATGAATTGATACATCTAGACAAAAAGCAAACATAGGCCACCACCATTTTTTTGACCTTATACCAACTCGATAATTATCAATATTCTGATCCATTCGATCCACGCCGCCCATAAATTTGTTGTACTGGGAAACTACCATTGGCTGACTTATCTGCATTTTCTTTTTCTCTGACGATATCCACCTTGCTACTATTTTTTCTGGACACCTACTATCGCAACTACTTACTGTTAAAACGATTCGATTGTCATGCCAAGCAGTTACTGTTACATCATTTTTTACATCACTGCAAAACTCATAATACCCACTATTTTTTTTTCTCCATTGACTTAACATCGGGAATGGTACATTTTTCAATTCGATTGTATTTTATTGTCCCAGTATATCCGATTCCATTTTGTTTTAGTCTGTGCACCAACTTTAGAGACGAAAAAAAACGGTCCCCATAAATTTTAAAAGGTAAACTTTTTGGTAACTTTGACACTAAACTTAACACCGCCGATCCGCCTACACCAAGAGCAGCCTTATCTTTTCTTTTTAGAGCTCCTTGATAGGGTTCAAAGCTCATCATTAGATATCCAAGAGGTTCATTCATGCACCACATCTTGTATCCATAACGTATGAGTTTTCCTTTTAAAAATTGTTTGGCGCCATGGTGACCAAAGTATGGAATCATACTCTCATCGATGCTAAGTTGCTCACGGTTCCCAGCAAAACATAAGAATCTTTTGTTTAACATTTCTATTAGGGGTCTTACCTTTGCAAATTTGTCATCCTTTGGCAAGTTGTCATTATTAGCACAATGTAAATATCTTTTTATCAACTCAAAGCGGTTTCTACGCATTGCAGTTATAACGAAAGAATTTTCCGTTTCGGTACCAATTTCCCACCACATACGCCATCTTGGTACCGTACAGTAGCCAGAGAGCAACAAAATAGCAATAAAGCAACGCATTTCATTTGTATCCATAAGGAAATTAGGGTCATGTTTTTGATTTCTTCCATAGTGACATGTCATTTCCGTAAGAAATCCTATTACTTCTTCATCGAAAAACTTTTCAAAGCACTTCACTGGATCATCTTCCACTTCAAAGGTACTATCTGGAGGAATAAATTCTGGAAATTTTGTTTTTAGGTCGACACCTTTCTTCCATTGTCTAGATACATTCCCAACTGGGAACTTGTTTCTTAGAAGAGATAATGGGATATTCATCTCCTCGTCGCTTTCCGAATCATCAGAAACAGCTTTGGTTTCAAACTGTACCTCTGCTGCACCCCCATCCGTTTTTTTGTCATTTGGCATCTTTTCTTCCTTATCGCTGCATTCTTCACCCAGTCTAAAAGTTCTACCTCGATCTGTTACTTTTGCAGTGGCTTGGGCTATTAACTGTTTACCACAAAACCTGTTTATATCTGTACAATCATGTTCATCAGCGCCCTATAAAGATACAAAATGTGCAGGCTCTACCTCAAGAATTACTTGTATTTTGTTGTACAGGGGGCACAAAAAACAGGAAGAATTTAAATTTGAAATTTTTTAAAAAATTTTGTATTCCATATATTTTGAACACCCTGTACAAAAATACTTAGTTTTTTGACGTAAAAAACAAAATTAGCAATAAAAAACATTACATTACTCAAAAGAGTCCTGAACCCATTCCTGCCCACTGTTCCAATATTGGAACAGTGAGTTTAGAAGTGACACTGTTTCTAAACGAACACTAATTTTAACCCAATTAAGTTAAAACTAATATTATTATAGCATATAGAATATATTACAACTGAGCTTTATGCCGCTTATGCAATTTTTTAAAAATTAGACTTACCTTTTTGAACTCATGTCGCGCTACCAAAAAACTAAACAAAACAAACACATATATTTCAGGCACAATAGATTTGCAACAGGTTAACAAGCACGTGTACTGCCGACATATGCTCCCTCTCCTAGCCAGTAGTCAAAACGCTGTTCTAAAACTTACAGGAATCTGTAAGAAGTAGATGAAATTAAATGTTCCATTTCTGGAACAGTGGGCAATAACGGGTTAAAGTAGAAATATAATAAATAATATATATATATATAAATAAGTCCAGAAAATCACATTGTTGAACATGTTTATAATGGTTTGTATTTCACTAAATTAAGGCAAATAGAAGTAAAATAAAACGCATAGTTTCATGTAACATGTTTAATTAAAATGTCTTACCTTACCAACTAGCTAATAGCGTACTAACATCACATTAAGGGAATGACTGAATAAAATTGTTAGCTACACTTAACGGTAGAAAGGCTTAGGATTAAGTAAAACTAATTTGGATAATTAAGTGAATTATTGGCAAATAATGTTTATGCTAATCTCTTTCTCATTATAATCACATTGTAAACTTTCTATATGTACAAAAGAACAGTATATTCTTCAACGAGCGTAGGCGAGTGTTGTAATAACATTATTTAATAGTCGTGGAGAACGGCGATTACAGTTTCGTCCGATTACATAAATTATAATATACAGTTTCGTCTGACCATTATCTGAGGGTCAAATTTAGCATATACGCTTTCGTCCGGCAGGTAAAGTGGGGGATTAAGCTTAGGATTGTGGAAAGTTTGATTTTAATCCTTAAATTATTATTATTATATATATTATACAAGATTATGCATTACGGACCCATTTAAAGTATATTCCATTTTAAACTTACTCTATCATTATTTCCTATCGCTACCCCACCCCTAATTAAGGGAATAATACATATATTACACCGGCTGTCCCATTACACTTCAGTTAAATATTATTACGGACCCATTTAAAGTATATTCCATTTTAAACTTACTCTATCATTATTTCCTATCGCTACCCCACCCCTAATTAAGGGAATAATACATATATTACACCGGCTGTCCCATTACACTTCAGTTAAATATTACAAGTTACAAGTCCAACATGGAAAATTTAAATGTGATCAAAAGCGTTAGTAAGCGCTGCAAAGAATTATTGCTTGTGAACAACTTCAGATACTGTTTGCGGAACAACTGTCAAGTGGCGAAAAAAAGTGGAGATGTCGCGCACCTAAATGCACTGCTACTGTTTACACTATGGGTGAGGAGAATTTGATATCCCGTTGTAATTTGAACCATCCGCATCCTGAATTAAACGCTGCAGCAATACAAAAGCAATTTCTTGTTGTGGCAGCGAAACGTAAAGCAACAGAGGAACTTAATGTGCAACCTAAAAGAATTGTGCAGTCGCTGTTGACAAAATGCGACAATAGTGAATTAACAATTTGTGACTTGAAATCAATTAAACGAAGTATTTACGGTGAAAGAAGAAAGACATTTCCGAACGTGCCCAAAAATATAGAAGTGTTTGAAACTTTGGAAAACATGAAACCTAAAATTTGTACGAACAGAGAAGAAGAATATTTGATTGTCAACGACAGTAATCATGGCATAGTGATATTCTCCTGTAACACAAACTTCGAACATTTGTGTAAGTGCGAAAAAATATTTATGGATGGAACATTTAAATATTGTTCAAAACATTTCGTACAGTTATTTACCATCCATGGACAATATAACGGACACTATATACCTCTAGTGTTTTGCTTACTCAAAGATAAAAGTTCAGAAACTTATAAACAGTGTTTAAAATTTGTAAGTCAAAAATGTGAAGAACTTTCCTTGCAATTTTGTCCTGCAGAAGTTGTTATCGATTTTGAAATGTCGATACATAAAGCTGTCAGTTCCATGTGGGACCATATTAAAATTGTTGGCTGCCGATTTCATATATCCCAAGCTTGGTGGCGAAAAATACAACAGCTAGGGCTCACAAAACATTATAAAGAGAAAACAGATATTGGCAAATGGATTGGATATTGTTTTGGCCTGCTTTTCTTAGAACCAGAGGACGTTGGCGACTGTTTAGTATTTGATCTACTTCCTATAGCACCAGAACATGACAACCTACAAGCATTTATAGAGTACCTAATCGAAACTTATATAGAAGAGGATTCAATATTTCCTCCCGAAATTTGGGCGGCCAAATGCGCTAGTAGCTCCAGAACAACGAACGCATGCGAATCCCTTCATTCACACCTAAATAAGAGTTTTAATTTCTATCATCCAAATATCTTCATTTTTCTTGAGGTTTTGCGCCAGTATAAAGCTGAAATTTACGTACAAATACAAAGTGTAAATAAACATAGAAAAGTTAACACCTACACAAACAAACGTGTTAATTTTCTCAAAGAGAAAATCGAACAATATGATAATAAAGAACTGACAACACTGGAATATATTAAATTAGTTTCACATTATTATTCCTTTTAAGTATTTTTTTAAACATATTGGTTGTAGTATGTAATTGTATCTATTATATTTTTTGTTTTCTCTTTTGTAATTTTGTATATTTTTGTAATTCAATAAATTGTTGCATATTGATTTTTTTTTTTTTTACATATAATCCATTCTACTTGTTTGTGTTCAACATATTTTTATTATAAAATTGAAGACTTGTATGGACCATAAAAGCATTAATGACTTGGAGATTATCGGACGAAACTGTACCTACCCCGAATTACCGATAAATTCGGTCCGGACGAAACTGTAACATAGTAAAGTAATTAGCGTTATTAGAAAGGGATTAAGTGAAGATTATCGGACGAAACTGTATCTGCCCGTGGAGAAAAGAATATTATTAATACTAATATTATTGGAAATAACAATGAAAATAATAATTACAATAAGAAATAATACATAAATACTCAAAAATAATTATAGGAACAAGTTTCAAAAAAATTACGGTAAATTATACATATAATTATATAAAAAGTTATGCAGAATCACTATCACTGACTTCCTCTTCGCTCTCCGATTGAGAGTCTTCACCCAAATTAATAATGAACTGGTTTGTAACTTCGTCTATGAGAGGTTCCGCTTCCAAAAACTTTTGCTCCCACTTTATCGCGTGGTCACAACATTTATTCCATTCAGCAGCACTAAATTCATCAAAAAAGTTATCACATAACTGTTGAACATATCTAATAGTGAATGATACATTTTTTTGTGCCACATATTGTTTAAGAGATGCCCATACTAACTCAATCGGATTTAAATCTGGGTGGTATGGCGGTAATCGCAAAACACTATGGCTACGTTGTGTTAACATTTCATCTATCTCGAACGTTTTAAATGTTGGCTTATGTACTTTAATATTATATAAATCGGGCTTGAGCATGTTATTGTCGAAGTAAATATTTTTAGACCTTAACCAGTCTATCATAACTGATTTCCTGCTATTAGAATTCGGTGGTTTATCTTTTTGGACATTATGATAAGGAGCATTGTCAATTACTAGGACAGACTTTGGAGGCAGGTTCTGAATTAATTTTTCCAAAAACCATTTTTTGTAATTTTCATAATTCATCTCGTGATGATAATCTCCCGTTGTGGTATTAGACTTAAAAATCAATTTAGCATTCGGAATGAATCCCGTCTCGCAGCCAGCATGAACAATAATTAGTCTTAGACCTTTTGATATAGGCCTTGCTAATCCTTCATTGGAATTGTCACCCCAACAAGTAGCCACGGTATGAGAACTGTGGATGTAAGTTTCATCCATATATATAATCGGTCTTTTTTCATTTCTGTAGCTTTGAATGGTACGCAAATAAGACACTCTTAACTGCTTTTCCATTAACAACTTTCTGTTGGTTTTTGTTTTTCTCAAACGAAAGCTCCAGTGTATCCTGTTTCTTTAAATTTTCTTAGAATGTTTGGCATTGTAGGCACAATTTTGTCAACAGTAAAGGTATTTAAAATTGTTCTACGCATCACACCTTTATCTGCATCGTCTAAGTCGGTTTTGGGCTTGTTTTTTTTTTATTTTTCTTTGGCGATGTAAAAGATGAACCGGCACCTGCGTTTATTTCACTTTTTTCTTTAAAAATCCGTCTAATACTTCTCTCAGAAATACCCGTTGCGGCAATAACGCGTTCATATAACTGATCCAGTGGAATTTTAAGTACCCCTGAAGTTTTTTCTTCTTGCATATATTTAAATACATTTGAGATCACTTCACGAGTTTGACTGTGTAAAACACATTTATTTAATTTACTTTTAAACTCCATTACTCACTACCTTAATACGGCATTGCACTACTGTGTTTATCGCTTAAAACGATGTACAAGAGGTTCCCCTACCTATGAATTTCGTGCGCATCTCGAGGGCGGTACTTCTAACCGGCGACATGAAAATCGGTCTGCTGTATAACAATTCTCTTCCTAACATTTGCTCCAATATGACGCATGCTCCTTTGAGTCTTCCCGTGTTGGATGCTGTAGTGTCGAAGCACATCGCCTTGACGGTGTTGGGAAGACCCCATTCATGTAGGAATTCATATACGGCTACGGCTTGCTCCTCTCCAGAGCTGTTTGCTGTTACAAGAACTCCCAGCAGCTGTTCCTTTTCGCCATATGAAATAGCAATAGCTATTCGCTCACATTGTTCATTTTTTAAAACACCCGGTAAAAGTTTACCGTCCCAATGGACAACCACGGGCTCTTTTTCAGGAATTTTTACTTTATCTAAAATTTTTTTAGTATATTGTTCTCTGAACATTTGCGTTCTATAATGTAATAAAGTTTTCGAGACTTTGTACTCAAGGGGGTCAAGGTTTAGTGCTTCTAGAGTAGCTATTAAAATTCTCGTGGCATTTCTGTCGGATACCTTACATCGATCTAACAAAATGGACAATTTCATGTTTAAAATCTCTTTAACGCCCCTTGCAAATGAAACTTTCATCCTCTTGCTCTCAGATGGTCCTGGATCTTCTGCAGCTTCTTCAGGGATGTCCATTTCCTCCAAGCTCTCAAGTTCCTGGTAGATGCTGTCCTCTTCGGTGTCTTCTTCTTCTCCTTCTTCGACCTTGTCTTCATCATCCGTCTCTAAGAAGCAACAAAAGAAAGAGAAAAAAAGACTATAAAAACTTGTCGTTTTAGCAGAATAGTAATAATACATAGGTACTAAATTACCTACTTCTAATTATCAATAGGTATTATTTAAAAAATATAAACTCAATCATAAAGATGCCAAATGATGCTCTCATGTACAATTTTCTTTCAATTATAATGAAACTATTTACTTATTTGTTTATCTATTTTTTAGAATAATAATAATAAAAAAAACTCATCAATATCAAAAGTTTCTTCTTGGATTTGCCGGTTCATTTTTGCAAGTTCCTTTTGCGCCTTGATTTCTTCAGCTCGAGAAAACTTGAGATCCACTCCAGTCATGGAACCTGGGCGGCCCTTCTGCCTCTGGTTCACGAGAAACGCCTTATCTTCTTCCGATTTCATCAGAGCCAAGGCATCTTATTGAGCAATATCAAAGAGATCATCAAACTTTTCAACAAACTGTTTAAATTTGTTCTTGACCGTTTCCGATGTTTTCTTCCGGTCTTTTTGAAGAGTTCTCCACTCGGCGTGAAGTTTTTCCAGCTTAGTAATTGCATCTTGCTCAAGTTTAGTCGGAATTCGAGCTTTCTCCCAAAAAATGAACACTTCTCGTATGGTAAGTTTTGCTGATTCTCTTACAGTTAATTTCACAGTACGTAAATTATAAAATAAAACACACAAAACTTGACGATTTGAGGGTAGTTTACAACCGGTGATCTGGTGAATGGGATAGCCCACAAGAAATATTTTATCCTTGGTCCGGCTTTGTACACCTGATGTGGATGCCATTTCAGAGTCCAATAGGTAAATAACAGTTAACTTGAAAAATGAAACAAAATATATTACAAACTTTAATTTCAACAGAATGTTTTCAAATGTCTTTTAAAATAATACTATAATAGTTATAAAAACAATAACACACACACTTGGAAAAAAAAAAAAAACGTTAAAATATCTTCACTAGATAATTGTTCGATCTAACCAGCTCAAAGGCACTTTAGAAACTACACTGAATAAATAAAAGGTCGGTTGTACGCTGAAGTAAAATCACCATCCCTAAAATATAAATTAGATTCACCCTCCTTTTTACCTGTCAATGTAAAAATATTTTTAGTAAAACTTTATTGTAATTTTATAGGCGCGATCTGAATATCAGTAATAGGATATTATATATTAAGAGAATTTGGATTTTATTAATAACAGGTATAGTTTTAGTTGTGATGATTTATTCCTATTTGTAGCAGGTGATTAAGGTAAATTTTATTTAATTTTAATATCTCTTGGTGAATAGATACTTACTTTTTTGGTTATCTATAAGCTGCAGCTAGCGTACATTCAAATTTTGTGCTTTTAGCAGAAATGTAGCTTCATTAAGGTTTCAGAATTATATTTTTCTCGATGGAGTTACTTTAGTGGCAAATACACCTTGTTATGTATGTGTTTTTAATGTATTTTAAATAAATGATACAAATTAAAAATTTTTTATTCATAAAAAAACTACAAAAATAATAAATACCCGAAAAATTGTTTTGATAGGGGGAAACTCCGTGTGTTCAGTAAAAACACTCTCTTTCAGAGATGCCTGAACAGAATGAGTGTAAAACCCTCTTTTATTAGCGTAATATACAGAAGCAATATGGCAAAATCTTATACCTAGACTTACATCAGATTACATTAATTAATAGAATTACAATACTCATTTCCTACAGATTGTATAAAATATTGTTGAATGAATTTCTTATGTGTATTGTGTTCATTGAATTGATAAGAATCTATAATGTAGAAATTGAATTCATTTTAAACTATTAATATTCTGTGGGTATCACAATACCTGTTTGTAACACTGGAGTTAGAAGGTAATGTCTACATGTATAACCATTGTCTCCTAGAAATAATCCTGGAATATCCACCTCTTTCAATTATTACTCTTAGCACTACAATCAAATATGATGCTATCATGACTTCACCCAGGATGTAGAACAATAATACCTAAGGACCTGAAACAACTTATAATCTCATTATGAATTTTTATGAAACATTATTATATAATTATATTTGACATGCACATATAATGAAAAATAGTCCTTCCTTTCTGTTACAAAACACTTCTATAGGGTGAGGAAAACTAACAAGGTCACCTAAACCTAAACACCATATAAATCACTAGATTCAACCTGAAAACTACAATAAAAAAATTTCTGCATACACAATACATACAATTAAAGGTAAGAATTAAATGTATAACAATTATTTCGAATGGTGCACATCTGCATATTCACTAAACAAATTTTTGCATACACACAGACACAACTAAAGCTAAGAATTATTGCACGTGTGCTTATGATAAATCTGCTAATGCACTACAAAGGTTTTTATGTCCAACTTATAAATATAATTAAATCTAACAGATCACACACACACGTAACTAAGCCTAACACATCACCATAGATTCACTTCACGCACTAACTAAACAGAATACACCACCACTATTTACTCAATTGGATACTGTTGCCTAATATTGATTAGGAGCGCACCAAACGTGTTTCTATTTTTGTTTTTGTTTCGCCATATAAATTCATGTAGGTATGAGGTAAATAGAGTGCTTGATGTTCCAAATTGGCGACGCAGCTTCTGTTTCGCTCTCATCCACATGTTTTCAGCATTTTGGGTATGAATTTGGTCATTCTCGGGATCTACGAAATTTTCTCGGTGGATGACGACCTGGTGTTCATAGATCCCTCCGCCAATTTGGTGTATGTTATTATACGCTCTCCAACCATCAGATACGATAATGGAGCCTGGCAAAATGGATCTAAACAAACAGAATATCCTAAATTATTATACGATAACCATACAAAAGGCGCTCAATCAAATTCCAAAAAGATTATTAAATCCATAACATGTAACACTTTAAGTAAAACATAGATAGTTATTTTTAATTTTTTCCTTTTATTCCAAAAAATGATATACCTTTGGATAACAGCAGACAATGTTTCTGCCGTTCTATCTGGAACTTCCACCAGAAAACATCTGCCAGATTCTCGCTCTATTCCCCCAAATACCCAATGGCCTTGTCTCCATTGTCCTCTGTGGTATTTGCGGTGAAAGAATTTTGACTCGTCGATTTCCACTACTATCCCTTCCATGTCTTCATTGAGGCCTCCTACTTCCATTGGATGTTGTTCTAAATCTTGCTCGCATGCTTCTCTGCAAAAGGAGCACCAGTCCACAATGGTGTGTGTAGATCCTTCACCTAGACGTGCTTCATAATGGATGTCCTTTTGTGACCAGTCTCTCGACCAACCATACAATATGTTTAAAATCTGCTGAAGTGACAGGTGGCTTCTAGAAAAAAAGGAACCACTCCGCACACTCGCACTACCTTTGCAAGTTTTGCATTTCCACCAATACCCATCCCTCAACTTGGCTCTTTTCACAAAGGACATCTGGCCCAAACGTATACCACAGGCATACGTATTATGCAAAAGACGTCTCCTGCATAACCACTGAATACATTCCAAGGAACTCCTAAATGAAATAAGAGCGATTGGAATATTTTCATTTCTCATCTGATCTTCATTCAGGATTTCATCCTGATCGACGATAATGTGAACCATGTTATCTACAAATGCCAAAACACTTATTAACATATTCACAAGATTATAAAATGCCCTTTGTATAATAAAGAAATAAAATTAAAAATGTAACTTACACTAATATCTAATTAATATGTATAAGGTGTCCCAACAGGAACTTGGCGATTTAAATTCCAAATAACATGTGTAGTATTTAGAAATTCAACGATTTATTAACGTAAACATAAAATAGAAACCCTAAAATTATATGTGGAACAAGATATCGGATAAATGTCCACCGTGACTTCTATTGCGCACAGCGATTCTTTTTTTAACATTTTCAATGACTTTATCACACATATGCAAGTTAATCTCGCCAATAGCCGCACGAATGTTATTTTTTAATTCATCAATTGTCTGTGGATTATTTGTGTAGACTTGATCCTTAAGGAAACCCCAAAGGAAAAAGTCCAGCGGTGTTATGTCGCAGGATCTTGCAGGCCAATCCACGTCACCATTACGAGAAATCACACGGCGAGGGAATTTCTTCTGCAGTAAATTTAGAGTTTCCCTGGCAGTGTGACAAGTGGCCCCATCTTGTTGAAAGTAAAGATTGTTGAGCTCCATATCTTCCAAACGAGGCCATAGAAAGTTATTCAACATCTGTCGATACCGCTCCCCATTTACAGTTTCTGCTTCTCCATTCTCATTTAAAAAAAAGTAAGGTCCAAGAACACCATTGACCGAGAAACCGCACCATACAGTGACACGTAGTGGGTGCATGGGTTTTTCAATAATCTCTCGAGGATTTTCACGCCCCCAAATGCGGCAGTTTTGTTTATTTACCTAACCACCTATGTGAAAATGGGCTTCGTCACTGAATATGATTCGCTTACAGAATTCGTCATCAAAATCAGTTTGCTCCAAAATCCAATTGGCAAAGATACGGCGGTGGTGATGGTCCCTGGGCTTCAATTCTTGTGTTAACTGGATTTTGTATGCGTGTAGTCGAAGGTCTTTTGTTAAAATTCGTTGCAGAGATGATCTTGAGATGGCCAATTGCTGTGACCGATGACGAATTGAAGTTTTTGGACTTTCGGTAACACTTTCATTCACCATAGCGATATTTTCAACTGACCCAACGTTACGAGGACGTAGTGGTGTCTTTACATCGAGAACAGAACCAGTTCGCTCAAATTTTACCATTAAATTTCTAATTGCCGTATTGCTGGGAATATGATTCTGATGAAAAACAACGCGTAGTCGACGAATTGTGTTCGTAATGGAACGACCATTTTCATAATAAATTTGAACAATTTGGATACGTTTTTCAGTCGTGAAACGTTGCATGATGACTTTTGCAAGTTTATAGATGACATATACCAAATATTAGGTTGCTAAGTTACCTTATTTGAAAATAATGTGAAATTTAAATCCCCAAGTTCCTGTTGGGACACCTTTTATATAAAGGCTGAGCAAATTTGAGGTTAGGAATTAAATTGGCTTAAAAACACAATTTTTGTTTGACAAATTCAGTTTCATTGATACCAATGTAAAGTAGAAATATGGGAATTAATAATGGAATATGATGTCGGGCAAATGTCCACCTCTAGCACGTCGGCAGACGTCCGCTCTTTTCACAAAATTTTGAACCACATTTTGCAACAAAGCTTCGCTTATCTCGGCAATGCAGAACCGAATTTCATCTTTCAGAGCGTCAGTTGTTTGTGGTTTGTTCACGTAAACCCGGTCTTTCAAATGGCCCCAGAGAAAATAATCAAGCGGCGTTAAATCACAAGAACCAATTGACCAATTGAGGCCAATTGACATCGCCAAATCGAGAAATTACGCGACCGGGAAATTTCTCATGCAATAACTGAATTGTTTGGCCGGCTGTGTGGCTTGTGGCGCCGTCTTGCTGAAACCAAAGGTCACCGATGTCAACATTAGCCAATTGTCGCCACAAAAAATCGGTTATCATGGTTTGGTAGCGCAGAGAATTCACGGTGACGGCGTTTCCTTGCTCATTTTCAAAAAATACGGGCGGATGATGCCGCCTGACCACAAACCGCACCATACGGTTACTTTCTTTGGATGTAATGGTTTTTCGAGGACTATTTGTGGATTTTGTGAGCCCCATATGCGACAATTTTGTTTGTTTACATAACCGCCTAATTGAAAATGGGCCTCATCACTAAAGATGATTTTGTTGAAAAATGCGTTGTTTTCGTTCAGTTTTTCAAACAGCCAATTCACAAACGTTCGACGCACACAATGGTCGGCCGGCTTTAATTCTTGAACGAGTTGAACTTTATAAGCGTGAGGATGAAGATCTTTATGCAAAATGTTGCGCAAAGTGCCTCTGGTGATGCCCAATTGTTGCGAACGTCGACGAGTTAATGTTCCAGGCTCATTCTATTCTCAACACTTTACAGCGGCTATGTTTACATCACTACGGCCACTACGAGCGTATTGTTTTGGTCTATTGTCAGCAACAGTACCGTGAGCCTCGAATTTAGCGATTAAATTACGCACAGCGGTCTCAGAAGGAGCCTGATTAGGAGGAAAAGCTGCTCGAATTTTACGAAGTGATACAGTAAAATTTTCACCATTTTGATAGTAAATTTTCACAATTAAAATTCTTTGTTCAAGAGTGTAGCGTTCCATGGTTAAAATTTCCCAACTTTTTACTAAATAAATGTCAAAGGGATGACAGCTCAATTCTTGAAATTTCATCATTTGACAGCCAAATTAATTCCTAACCTCAAATTTGCACACCCATTATATACAGTGTGTTTAAAAAAGATGCGGCAATATTAAAGGGGGTGATTGCCCAGGTCATTTTATACAAAAAGTTCCTATAAATATAGGTCCGCATACGCTTCGTTACCGATCTACAGCGTGTTGAAGTTTAATTTTAAGAAACAGTAAAAACTTCATTTTTCCAAAGCGGCTTGAGATATAATGAAATTTTAGGCGTGTTAATAACTGTGGGAGACACATACTTTGCAATACAACACAATGTTTCAGTTGTACCTGTGGCGCGCGTATTGGCACGTCACAAGCTATTTTTCAAGAAAAAATAGGACGCCTCTGATTTCTCTAAAAATACAAATATGCTTTTATTTATTGTTCAATTATGAAGAAAAAATCTCTCTTAACTTTTTATTAAAAAAAACATTTTAGTGCATGTCCATTTATTACAGAACAAAATATAAAAGAACCAGGTTTTATTCAAGGGCAAAAACAAATATTTTACCAAACCAACAATTTTATCAACCAAAAATTACAAAAACTGTGTAAAGTGACCACCTCTAGCTCGGATGCAAGAATCCAATCTTCTCATTGACTGGCGAACTCTCTGAAAAACACCAGGATCGGTTTTAATTGAGTTGCACCCAGCAATGATTCGGTTTCTTAAGTCTTCTACGTTTTCCAATGGAGTAGCGTACACCAAGGACTTCAAATGGCCCCACATGAAAAAATCCAGGGGATTTAAGTCCGGGGATCGTGCAGGCCATGAGTGAGGTCCACCTCGGCCTAACCAGCGATTTCGGTATGCTTGTGTTAAGAAATCACGAGCTACTTGACTAAAGTGGGCTGGTGCGCCATCGTGCATATACCACATTGCATCTCTAATTGCTAATGGTACGTCCTCCAGAAATCCAGGGAGCGTGTTTTCCAAAAAGTTGCGATACACCTCTCCGGTAAGTCTCCTTGGTAAAAATACCGGTCCAATTATGCAGCCACCCACAATCCCAAGCCAAGCGTTCAAAGAAAACTGATGTTGAAAACGATCTTCAACAATTTCATGTGGATTTTCGTCACACCATACATGGTTATTATGGAAATTCCGTATTGCATTTCTTGAAAAATTCGCTTCATCGGTGAACAGAATCAACATCAGGAGTTGAGGGATTTGAACCATTTTGTGCAAAAGCCATTGACAGAATGCAATGCGAGGAGGAAAATCAGCAGGAAGAAGTGCTTGAACGCGTTGTATATGGAATGGATACAACAAATTTTCCTTCAGAATGTGCCAAATAGTCCCATTACTTACATCCAAAGCGTCAGCAATTTTTCGAGTAGAAGTACCTCGATCTTCTTCAATCATGTCTAGCACATCCTCTTCCAGCTCTACCGTTCTTGCTGTCCTTGGCCTTCCTGCTCCTCCATTTCGTCTTAATGTGCCTGTTTCATAAAGACGCCGATGAATACTTTCGAAAGTTTTTCTATCAGGAACAATACGGCCGCCTAGCTTCTAATGCATTGCCATCAGCACGCCCATAAATGTAGTGCATGTCGGTCATCTCGGCATTCGTATATTTTTTTTTTCTGTAATAAATGGACATGCACTAAAATGTTTTTTTTTTTTACTGAATACAATAGAATACAATATGAATACAATAGGGTTATTGAACACAGTTATGTTTGTTTGTAAAATAATCCTAGTTTGTTTATTATTAATACAATAGGGGTATTAAAGTTTGTAAACAGTTTTATTAAACTTGAAAAAAAGGTAAACAGCTGTTATTGAAAGTGCATTAACCTTGCTCTTATCATATAGAAATAAATGGTGGTCCTGATAAGGTCCGAGGTGAAACATTTGGATTATTACCATTTATATTAAATGTTCGATGTGTCCGCCATGTGCACGAATACAGGCGTCCAAACGTCGTAAAAGATTGTCTCGCACTCGGTGAAAGGTACCTTCTTCCTCACGTATGCGCCTTGCCGCTGTAAAAATACGATTGCGAAGATCTTCTGTCTCAATTTCATCCCCATCATACACCAGTGTTTTCATATAGCCCTAAAAAAAGAAATCTAATGGATTTAACGGGTTGCGCGCCGGTCATTGTCTATGTGATCCACGTCCAATCCATCGATGATGATATGTATCATTTAGGTAATTCCGCACTGCCAATGAAATGTGTGGTGGCGCGCCATCGTGCATAAACCAGAGATGTCTTCTAAGCTGCAGAGGCACATCATCGAGATACTCTGTCAACCCATTCAGCAAAAAATCTAAGTAACTCGCTCCGGTCAATCGTGCAGGTAGTATGTGCGGTCCAAGCAGACAATCACCGGTAATTCCCGCCCAAACATTCAGTGAGAAGCGTTGTTGAAAATGCCCCTGTTGTATTATATGCGGATTTACATCACTCCAATAATGCGCGTTATGAAAGTTTAATACGTCATTCCGGGTAAAACAACATTCATCGGTCAATAGTACGCTGGCACAAAACTGCACGTCTCTCGCTTGCATCCGTCGAAACCAGGTGCAGAATCTAACACGTGCTGGACGGTCCTGTAGTGTTAGAGCTTGCACCCGTTGCAGATGGTAGGGATACAACGAGTTCTCGCGGAGGATCTCATGAACCGTCGATCGAGATATTCCAAGTTGCGATGCTGCAGTTCGCGTGCTTATACGTGGATTCGCATCTACCATATCCAAGAGCTGCTCTTCCGCACGTAACACTCTCCTTTCTCTTGCCCCACCCCTACCTTCGTAACTTGGATGTAGTGTTCCTCGTTCTCGTAACCTATACACGGTGTCCATAATAACCTGATACGACGGGCTCCTACGATTAGGAAAACGTTCCGCGTATAAACGTTGAACCGCCCTTCCGTTTCCACATGTTTCACCGTAGAGATACATAATATCCCATAATTCTTGTGTTGTAAAAGCCATGCCGATAACTAAGCGTCAATACGCAACCCCGGCTGAAAACAAAATGAACATATGTCTTGTGTTGCATATCTGTCTAGATATCATACATGCAAGCGCGCGCTGTCCATTCATTTTACATAATACCTCGCTCGACCAGGAACGGCATAAGCACATGTAAATTTTTAATTATTTTTTTTTTGCCGTATGCGTACGAATAAAGGCTTTATATTTTGGGTATAGCTTCTTGAGCATTACAACTATCGATTTCTGATATTCCGTCTTCTTATTGCCCGGACACCTTGTATAACTGTTTATAACGTATTAGGTAACATTGCAACCCTGTTAAATTTTGAATCATGTTTCCATGGTTACGAAAACAATTCTTTGCTGTGATTGGTCATAAAATTCATGTATATATTTTGCTTAAAAAAGGTACCTAAAATGTAGGATTACACAAATATACAACAGAAAAAAAATAGTATAGCAGACTATATAAGTATTAAAAAAAATAAACAAATACTCACTTTTCTAGATTTTTTGGAAAGTAACGCAATTTATCTACTTCGTCCTCCCCATAACCACAAACAATACATTTGAAATCCAGTGTTCCTATATCACCTACAAACAAATTTTATATAAAAAGGATTGTTTTCACATAACTTGCCAAATTTACATGATTAGTATTAGAACGCTTGCAAATTTATAAATATTATTGTTCATAAGAAATAGTTTGTAAAGACTTTTAGAACAAATATTACTTGGCTCTATATGCATGTTTCCACTTATCAATGCCAGTGCTTCAAATTCGATATATTTGAAAAATAATTAGTCTAAAGTTTATCTTACACTACACTGAAACTGTAACTTTAAATATATACACTATACTTAAAACCAATAACTAAACTGACCGGCAAAAAAAACTGCCCACCTTAAATTTTTAGCACAATGAACGCTCCAATCATTTTATCAGTTTCTATTGAAATTGAATCCAAGAACTAACATTGTATGTGCAACATATGCAAATTTTCTTTAAGTAATAAGGCAGGTAAGGCAGTAATAAGTAAATTTAATTTTAGAAAATAATAACAGTTTAAACGAAATTTTCTCTTAACTTCTAAAAATAAAATTGTTGTTTTGTTAATTCTAATCCAGAACCTCATCAATAGCGTGTATGTCCTCCACGACTATCAATTACATCGCGTAATCGTCGCGGCATTGAATTAATTAAATTTCTTATGTATTCTTGTGGAATTGCTTCAAATTCTTCTTGAAGCGCAAATCTCAGCTCTTGCAAAGTATGTGGTACGCGTCGGTAGTCGTGTGGTACGCGCGTCGGCGAATACGCCTCTGTAGTTGATCCCAAAGATGCTCAATAGGATTGAGATCTGGGCTACATGCAGGCCAGTTGAATGTGCGAATGCCGACCTCGTTTAAATACTCGGTTACGATTCGTGCAATATGAGGCCTTGCGTTATCATGCATTAAAATGAAGCCTTCTCCAATAAAATGGGAAAATGGAATTACAGCCTCTTCAAGAACTTTTTCCACATATCTATGCGCATTTAAAGCACCATTTTCTATGAATTTATGGTCGGTACGTGATTCTGTAGAAATACCAGCCATACCATAACAGAACCTCCCCGGAAAGGCACCCGTTCCGAAATGGTACAGTTTGCATAGCGTTCGTTCTGTCTTCTCCACACTCTTTCTCTGCCATCTGGAGATCGTAAACAGAAGCGCGACTCATCTGTGAACAGAACTTCACTCCATTGTTGAACATTCCAATTCGCATGCAAAAGCGCGAACTGAAGGCGCGCTCTTCGATGCCTGAGTAACAACTGCGTTCCAGTTGCCGGTCTCCGTGAATTCAGGCCACTCTCTCTAAGTCTTCGTCTTACCGTTCTCTCACTTATATCAACTCCTCTTACAGCTAGCAAACGATGTTGAAGTTGAACCGCAGTTGACCTACGGTCCCTTAGCGTGTTGAGGACAATAAAGCGATCATCAACTCTAGTTGTTGCTCTTCTTCTTCCGGAACCTACTCGTCTAACAAATGTGCCAGTCTCTAAAAATCTATTCCAGGCATCCCGAACGGTAGTGCGTGGTATTCCCAAATGTTGGGACACATAACGTTGACTACGTCCATCTTCAATTAATGCAACAATTTGAGAAACGTCTACCACCGTTAACGGCATTGCTATTGTTACAAAACTTGTGTATTAACTGACAAATTTGACATTGATTTTAGATAGTAACGAACTAAGCCTACTTGCAATTTTTCATTTTAAGGATATGTCCTAAAAATGTTGTGCATTATTAAAATCAGTTAATATTGTCTAGTTGGGAATTTCATCACCAAAAAATAAAATCCATCGCGTTTTATAATGAAATAAATAATATGAAGCATTTATTAATGAAATATAATCGGATAAACTAAGCAAGTGTAAACAGAAAACATAGTAGACGGGTGGGCGGTTTTTTTTGCCGGCCAGTTTACATAAGATAAGAATAATATAAAAAACTACTTCAAACTACCTCGACAGACGCTTGCAAATATAAAATCCAAAATGGCCCCAATTGCCGCTCAAAGAAAGCACATGTTCCTATTAGGATTACCTATGTTTCTTCTTACAGTTGAGATTCAGAACATTTTGATATTGATATGATTGTTCGTGCTAAATGTAAGGATGGTGCAGCTCCGGAGTAAAATGTGTAACACATATTCTTAACTTAAATTCCTAATACTTCCTATGACAAATTTTAAACCCATTACTTCCAAACCAAGTCTTGGATCAAAAACATGAACGCCTAAATATTAGTTGTTCTGTTATATATTCATTATTACTGTCTTAAGGATTTCGTGGAAAGTAATGTAATTTTTCCACATCTATTATCTCCTTTGCCGCACACGATATACAAAATTTTGTAGCCATTTTCAAATAATTTATATGCTGAAAGGAAAAAGTACTTGTAGCATAATTGAAAGCGTCAATGAGAGTATTTAAATATTTTTTTAAGAACTTGTTAATTTTGGGCAAACAAAGCATTTTGAGTAAAACAATATGGCGTGGGCTATGATGAAATTTCTTGTAAATCCAACTTACTTTTTTAACAGCAAAAAAACACCTAGTACCTAGTCCAGATAAAAACTGATCTGGTCAATACTTGGTTGTATAACAAATATTTCAATAACTCAATTCAAATTCCAATATTGTATTATAATTCAGAACGATATGGAACATATTGCAAATATCTATAAACCACGAAAATAACATAACTAATAAAATTGAAATTATAGAAAATTTCAAAATTATACTCCGAACTTACACGATTGATAGCGATTAGACACGAAGTTGTACGATTACAGTGCCCTCTTTAAATGACTGCCCAACTGGACGATAAGGATGAAAAGAGTACATATTTTCAATCAAGGATAAAGATAGAAAATCGGATTAAATTTTCAATGATGATGCCGGTCTCGTTAGTCTCTGCTTTCAAATTTGATAGGACGCGTTGAGCATGCGTATAATTTGCGTTTATCAGCGCCTCTCACTAACGCCTCATCAAGTATGTGACAAAGATAGTTACAAATTGCTGTTACATTTGTTAAGCAAGGATAGTTCACGGATTAATTTTTAAGCCTTGTCTGTTCTAGTCTGTGCTTACAGTGAGCATACAGTAAGTAGTTGTAACTGTTTACAAATAGATGGCGTCATATGTTGCCTACATATAATTAAAGATTAATATTTGGAGATACCTTATTTCAACACAAATAATAATTAAGTGTTGCAAAATTTGTAAAAGTTTTTATAACCGAAGATAGCAAAGCATTAGACATATCCATAACAACTTCTGAAGGTGCAGGTGCTCCATCTTTTACCCACATAGAAAGCCAGTGAGTTATGTTAACTGTATCATGTTTTTCAGACAACATGTTGCATACAGAATATTGCTCCCTCTTAATAGGGTCACGAACTGCTACATCATATAGAAATATAACTCTAGATTTTTCTTTATTTGGTTTAACTAGACGTTTAACTACACCACCTGTTGCGTTAATACTGATTCTTGACCACAAATTTTTATTGCAATAAGCCTTATATACATGTATTTGAGAAGAGCTCCCTCCAGTAATGAATAAAAAATTTATCTAGACCAATGTCCTTTATGTAACGATTATATGGTGTAGCATATTTAGCAATAAACAGCGCGTTTGTAGAATTATCGTCAAGCCGGCATTCCTTTAATGTAGAGGATTTTAAAACCTAAAAACCTTTATTTCGTTACCTAATTCTCGCCTATATTGACACGCAGTTTTGTTAGTATTTATGAGCATTGCTGCTACATGTTTACGAGTTGCTCCAGTAAAATGTCTTTTTTTATCATGCCTTATATGCCAGTTCCCTAAATACTTACAAGCAATTCTGGCTTCCTTTTCTTCGATTGGTTTTTGTTTCATTACACCTTTAAATACAGAACAACAGTATTTACATGTGGCTTTTATCTTTAAATACATTGGATTTTCTTCAGAAACGTTAGCACTTTTTAAGATTAGTGCACATGGAAGTCTGGTAAGTGACCAGAATTAAATCTGTCCAAACACCTTTCTTAAGCATATACAGACACTATATCTAAGTACATAAAATTTACTAAAATTATTGTTATTAGTACTAGTTTTTTTAATAATAGATAATTGTATAACAAAGATATAAACACGCAAATTCCAAAGAATAAAATGATAGGTACCTACCACGCTTATTCAATGGTACTACAAGATTCGCTTATTTAGAAATCCACTATATTCTAAACTAAATTTGATTAAAATAATCCAAAAGTTAGTGAACAGAAGGTAGGTAGCTAAGCAGGTACTCTATATTGCAAGCCTCTGCTGAAGATTATTCTGTAATATTTATTATTTATATATATATATATATATATATATATATATATATATATATATATATATATATATGTAAAGTAACTCGATTGAACTGATATTCATACATACCAATTTTTTTAGGACTCGCAGACGTGTATATTTACTCGCTAGATGTAACGCCCATAAAAACCATCTACAATATTGTTTCTTCCTCCTGGTTTGAAGGAAGTTCGGTATGTATCGACCGAAGTACGAGTTGAAATAATACAATAGTTTTTGTATAACACTAATATATTTACAAATTTAATCTTGGAGTTGCGTTAACTTAATATAAATGCAGTATCTGGCCTTAATACTAAAGACCGAGAAAACTGGCTAATAAATAATATTTGCTCCTATTTAGATCACTGAGATCTTAGTAGGAACTGTTAGTTAGATCACTGAGACCTAAGCTAGAACTGTAGTTAACTCGAAGAGATTGTACTTGGAACTGTAGTGAGCTCTAAGAGATCTTGTTTGGAACTGTTTCTTCATTTACTTATTTTTCGGCAAGAAAGTTTTGTCCCCGCCAGTCACAAGAAAAGGAGAAAACAAAGAAATTAATTATACAGAAATTTCCATATAACCATTTTTACTTCTTCCAAGAAAGTATATGCTGTAGTTTCCAACGTCATAAATGTATTAGAATAAACAATATACGCCGGAAACCCTTAATTATAGAAAATAAAATACCTCTTAAAATAATAAATATACAATACACAGGAAATATGTACAATAAAACTTATTCTATTATAAAAATACATTTACATTATGAATGGGTTAACTAGAGGGTTGTGCCTGTAATAAAATAAATAGTTTTTATGACTGTAGAAAATAAGACAATGAATAAAGAAATGTAATACCTGACCAGGCCTAAGGTAATTAACAACACGAAATATATCTGAACTCCAAGACCTTTTCTATATACAATATATTTACAATTTAAAACTAGGATTAAATACATTAACATAAATATACCTACATCTAAATGAAACAAAAAATATTAAATGAAATCTATTTTGCCCGAACAAATATATTTTTAAAAAACACACAAAACTTCATAAAACTCAAACTACTTGTTTTTAAGCTTGAAATGTGTCTTTTTTAATATGTACTACTATGTATGTACATATAACAGTATTTTTACTAGCCACAGACAGCTTGTGAATAAATATCACGAGAAGGGGATGAGTGCAATTTATAAACATTTGATTAATATTAGTAGTATAGCTAGGCGGTTACCAGGACACTTTGACCTTGAACAAAAATGGCAAGTAATCCTGACTGTATATGACCCCGAGGTCAGGTAAATGTTAGATAAACAACGTTATCTCTGATGCAAATGGCCCCGAGGTCAGCCAAATGTTAGATAAACAACATTATCTCTGACGCAAGTTGTTTGTTGACTAGTGAGATTTTAAAAAAAAACATGGTAAGGCCATGTGTTTTTTTCTCTGACGTCACCAGGTTTTTTGCAGACGTCTGTCAACAAGCCTGTGTGTGTTTTGTAAATGTATGCCGACAAAAAAAGCTGAACAGGTGGTGATTGTATTCGATTAAATTTTTTTATGCGGGAAAGGTTTGATTAGTGTGTATTTTAAGCTGTCAAATTGAAACCGGTTTCCACCGATGTACGCTATGCTTGGTTAGTCTACGCTCACATAAAATAGATTTTTTTTGAAAAGTTTACCTATATATAAAGTTTAATTATCACAGTTGCATAAATTCAAAAGAAAAAAAACGGTCTGGTATTGTTGTTGTTGTTGTTGTTGTAAATGGGGGATTCGAACCAAACATGTATTAGTGCAAATGAAATACTTATTATTGTTTAACTCAACCTGTCACCAGACCGTTTTGTTTTTACTTTTGTTCTGTGTCTACTTATATTGGGGTGGGGGGGGGGGGTGAAGGGAAAGAAATTCTCTTATTAAATAACATTTTTTTATTTCTCAATAAACCAATTAAATACTAAACATACATTATCTTTTGCACAATTTAAATAATTTTTTCTATGTTGTTTACAATGACAATTTATTACTGCTCCATTTATTAGAGTTTTCAGTGGAGGACAATTAAATTTATTCAAATCAATAATTATATTTGGTACAAATTTTTCCAGAAGAAACAAATCACATATTAATAACAGTACAATTTTTACTTAGTTCAAATTTACAAGAATTACAATTATTTTTTGATGGGGGTGATCCATCTACTTCAGTTCTACCGCTGTTATTGTAATGTTTGAGGCAGGGACGGTATTCTTCTAGGAGAAGTTGTTGTTCTGGTGATAGAGCAGCCCACAACAGTTCCAAATCCGGTGGATCTATTCTTGTTTTTAATAAGTATACAGGTACAAAACACAATAGATTTGGATTTAAGCGTAAAATAGAAACACCTCTATCGAGGTGTTCAATAATTGAACCAACCTTTTCTACAATATCATTCATTGTTACCAGTTAGACTGTTTCTAAATTATTTATTATTCATCATGATATATAATGCAAAATCTATTTTTAAACATTTCAAAAGAGGAGGTTTTACATCAGCTAAGAAATCATTAATATTTTGCCACCAATAATACTTATAATAAATAGAACGATCAGAACCAGCAAGTTCCCTAATATTGAACCGTCCGCAATACATTTTGCTTTGAAAGTTTGTAATTGGATAGTGATCTCCATCAGAACCAATTATAAAACCAACTGTACAATTTTCGAGACTTAAGATTGGAGTTTCTAAAACAAAAAAAAACAAAAATTAAAAAAAAATAGAAAAATAAATGAATTTTTTTTTAAACATACTATATGATATATAATCTTTTGTATAAAATGATGGGTACTCGCTTAAAATAAGTGAATCTGTATATCGCTCAACTAATAGAAATGCTCCATCAGTCGAAATGTTATAAGTTTTACCGATTATAATACTAGATGAATGGATGTTAATCGCTGATAGCAATATTAATAGAGAAGAAAATATGAAATACATCTTTCTCAAATGAAATTGTAAAAAATACTAATTTTTTTATAATTAATAGTAACTATATACGCTGAACCCCACTCTCCCTACTACTACTACTACTACTTACCATTCTTTTCTTTCTAGGTTTCTTAAATCGATTAAATATTCCAGAATTTGTTGATAGTGGAGTACATTCAGAACAGCTTTTACTTGTAATAACTGTGTAGACATTTGATTTACAGATTTTACAAATTGGTATTTCAAATGGTTCTCTAAGTTCTTCACACAAATTATGCATATTCTCAATTTTTACTAAATTGTAGCGTTTTAATCTCCACTGGCACTCTTCCGTTTCTTGACATTTCTCACAAATTGGGAATATACTGGAAATTCCCGGTAGGTGGAAATAATCGAAACATTTCTTTAACCAGCAAAACTGTTTTTGAAATTTCGGATTGTCCGCAAAGTCTCTAGTACACCTGGGTGATATAGGTCTATCCTCGCACGTATTGTTCATTTTTACAAAGTTTGTTCGAGACTAATTGTGTGTGTATTTGCGCTATTAGTTTTTTATAATATGCTATCTCTCTCGCAATTTAGACGCATGTGCATGGTGTTATATAGATATACTAAGTAAACTAAATTAAGCGAAAAGATGAAATAATATATATGTTTAGTAATATCCCCAAGGTTTCATATCAGTACTTATATAATTAACATTTCTTTTATCATCAAAATTATTTAAAGCAATTTTTTTCTGTTTAACACTAAATACTTGATGTTTTTCGGATTTAATTAAATTTTCCTCTGTACTAAGTGTGCGATTATGAAATAGACAATTATAATAATCATTGAATGTAATAGATTTTCACGAGGCTGTTCTAATTCCTTTTGCTTTTTTTATAATGCCAAAATTCACCATAATGTTTTCTATTTCAGCTATGTCCTCACCTTTATCAATCAATTTTTTCTCTAACTCTGCAATGTCTGATTCATTGAAATCGATTTTTATTGCATACATTTTAGATTTCAAACCAATAAATTCAAGCATTATCGAACCACAGTTTTCATCTTTCATTAAACCGATTACTTTTTTATTTTTTTGAGGGATATCATAGATATTATTTAACGGATAGTCAGATGTGTCAAAAAGATGTATATTTTCTTTAATATGTTTGTAAATGTCCTCAGTGAATATATGGTAAATTAATGAATCAGTGTCTGTATAACATAATTTTGCCTTATTATTATTAAAATTTTTAACTATATGATTATAATGAAAGTCATACAGGAATGTTTTAGATATGTCCAATATTGACATCCCCACAAATATTGGTTTTAAAAAGTAAATTTTTAATTTACTCATTTCTATGATAACCATATTTTCATCAATAATCGAACAACTATGAAAATTCGGTTGCGATATATAAAATTTAGCCCCATATCTACCTAACCACTTGGTGACTAATTTTACATCTTTATATTTTCGTACATTTTCCATTGTCTTGCCAAAAACGGCATTATTGATCAGTTTAAAGAAATTTTTCTCGAAATCGTTTTTACTGTTTTGTCGCATACTTGTATTTATATCTATATATTTTTTTAACCAACACGACTGATTGAATTTTAGAATGCGATGTACTTTGTCAATTTTAATACCCAACTCAACAGCTTGTTTAAGTGTTTTATAGTGTATAATGTATTTAATTTTTTAAAAAAATGATGTTATCAATTTGGGAATTTGAGATTGTGAACCCGGTGGAATTAAATGTTCCGGGCACAAGGGTAAATCTCTATGCTTTACAAACAGCTCTTGTGGATATGAAAGGTCTACTTCATAAATATAACCGGTGTCACCGTTGTCAGGTATTTCTGAAATATTAGGAACCGAGTAAATATCCTCTACCCACTCAAATTGCCCATATGGTAAAGGTTTTGACATAGCCATACCATACAGATTATTTATATCGAAATACATTAAATAGGATGTTTCCTCATTTATATTATAATTTTTCTTCATATATTTATTATTAGCTGCGGCATATCTATTAGAACATTGTGATATGCCACCTCTAATACCTCTCTCAACAAACATTAACATATCCACATCTGATAATAATTCTAATTGTATATTTGTTATTTTTAACATTGCACTGAATGCTAAACCAGGTGCTGTGTAATAATGTAGGGGGTCTAACCCATAAGTTGTTTTACATACCTTTCGGAAATTCTCAAAGACATCACTCAAAATTAATACATCTGTTTTTAAGTATAATTCGGCATATTGCTGTAAATTTTTAATTTTAAATTTATTCCATACATTCCAGGCATGATCATATTCAGATTTTGATAAAAACTTTTTATTTACGCTACTATAGAAATCCTGTATACACGGTAATTTTTCTTCTGTTAATTTTTCTCAACAATCAAGGTATTCATAAGGAAAATCTCCTTTTCGTTGTAATAATTTAAATTCAATATCATCTCTACAAAAATTTTTTGTACATAATTTCTTTTTGATTTTCCACCAAGTATGATCCAAGTTTATCCAAACTACTACACATAAATCTAAATGAATCGATAAATTTTAATGTAATCTTAGTGTTATATATTTTTCCTTATTTACGGGTAATAGTGAAACATTTCCGGGGATATTATTCATACTAATAGATACTAAAAGATAAAATGTGAATCATACCCAGATAAATTATGTGATACTACAGGAATGGAGGGGAAATTTTTATAGTTTAAATTACAATTTATATGTGCGCTACCTCTAAATTTACCACTAAAATGACAATGGTCTCTACATTTATAATTCTGTTTATCGCTAGCGTTAAACGGTTTTGAACATATAAAACATATTTTTGCATCTTTGTGCAATTGCATATCTTCAGTAGTTAATTGAATTGGTTTAAGATTAAGCATTTTTTCATTTAAGTCCATAGCAATTTTTTCTAGTTCTTTTGGAAACCATAAACAGCAATCTTTACCTGTGTACAAATCAAATTTTGAAATCGAATCATCATATGAACATTTTAGATAATATGCAATACTAAATGCTTCATGTTTTTGATATCTCGTTAGAGTTTCTGTAGCCTTAGTATCTTCATGTTTTAATAAAATACTCTCAATATCTGCATATACAACAAAAGGCACATCTAAAGCATGTCTAAAGTTTTTAAATTTTACAATTCTATCAGATTCTGAAGGTAAAACTATTTTAGTTGCATTTAAATCACGGCACTCCATTTCGTGTCGATGTAATTTTTCTTCACTTCTAAAATTATTTAAGCAGCGATTACAGAGCCAACTTTTATTTTTTAACCCCGGTAATTGTTTGTATAGTAAACGAGATAGGTTCTTAATTAATGTGAAATGATATATATGTCCATAATTTTTTAAATCCGTTGCACTATCATCACTATCGCTATTATTAAACATTTTGTTTTCAAGCATTAACAAATTTACTTTTTCACTAAAATCAAATTTACTGGTATATGCAGGTAAAATTTCATATCTATTGCTAATTATGAATACGTTGATTGAAATGTTATTCATAAATTCAAATTTAGGAATAGATTTCAATTTGATGGGAAATGTTATATCATCATATTTTAATATTCCACTAAAATGTGGATATGAAGTTGTTCTGTTTTTATGTTTTGTTGCAATGCATGGGTATTTCGATGCCATAATGGACCATAGAAAACAATACTGATCATTATTCCGTATGTTTAGTACAGATGTTGTAACTCTTATAAATTTTGGTAGTTCAACGAATGTTGAACTAGTACCCATAGTAATTGGCGAATAATTATTAAAATTCACTTTTAAATACAACATTTCATATAAACTCCAACCCGACTCTTTTTCGCTAAATTCCTCTAATTTATTTAAAATTTTATCTATTACAAATTCAGTATACCATTCTTTCAAATTAGTATTTCTATCAATCTGTTGATTTTTAGTGTTAAAATGTTTTATGTCAGTTTCAGCAGTGTGCGGTTTAATAAATTTCCCACAAAAAACAGTATTTACTTTTAATAATGACTGTTTTAATGCTTGTTTAATTTTACATGAAAAACTTTTAAATGCTTTATTCCAAAAAATTTTCGGATCTGTTATTTTAATCTGTTAATTAACAATTGCCCCACTTCGCAATCTATTATTAAAACACGATTCTAAATCCTCCCACACTAAGTTACGGTTTTTAGTTTTTCGCTTATCCCTGTTGTAAGTTAATTTTTGTTTGTAATATTTTAGCTGTGCCTAACATGATTCTAATTTTGAAAAATTTTTGACGCTATTAGATTTTGATTTGATTGCTTTTTTAGAAATAAATATAAATTTTTTTATAATTTTTAACCATTTTGTAAATCATCTTTTCGCTTAATTAGGTTACTTACTACATCAAGCTTTCTCACAACACTGCACACTAATGGATCAAGTGTATTGTTACCGGACATCACGTTATAGGTTAATGTATGTGTGTGTGTTTACATCAATATATTCTAAAAAGAAAGTAAAAATCTTCGAAAATAGATTATTATTACCATCAACGAGTACTACTTCTTTCAAAGAAGTTTATGATGACGACGCTGATAATTTTTGTTCGCAAAAATATCGTATTGATATGATTCCTAAATAAAAAATAAAAATAAAATAAAATATTGTTTTATTGTATAAACCAATTATATAACATATATACAAAACATGTTTTATGTAATTTACAACAAATCTTGTTTATTAATCCAGGTATTATGTGTATTATCAAAACCTAACCACTTCACCAGTACTTTGTCTTTTTTTCTTTTTAATATCTTTTCAACTAAATATACATCGGGAAATTTCACCTTCTGTAATTGATATTCATAGAAACCACCTTGAATTTCACTGTTTTTAAAATCCTCTAAAATGTATGTAGTCGGATTGGTAAGTTTAACTTTTTTAATTTTAAAAATTTCCGTTGACCACGAAGCCAAATACTTTTTTTTCGAAAACTCTTCTTATTTTAGATATTCTTACTGAATCACCAATTTTAAATTTGTTATTTAGAGTTGATAATTTAATATTAGTGTAAATTTTTTTTAGTAATAGTTTTTCATTATTTTTATTAACTTCAACAGGTTTCATACCAATAGTTCTATGTTTCGAGTGATTATATTTATGAACAACATAATCTAAAATTTTAACCCATTTGTAACTTCCTCTATAACTAAATTCTTTCCACATCATATTTTTGAGGGTTCGATTAACACGTTCCACTATAGATGCCTTTTTCTCACTGAAGGTACTGTAGTGGTTAATTGAATACTTTTGCATTAAGTTTTTGAATTTGCTGTTGAAAAATTCTTTTCCATTATCAGTTTGTAAATTATTAGGTACTGATATTTTTAATACTTTTCCATTTCATTACAAACATCCCCTGCTGATTTAGATTTTAGTGGATATGCCCAAACATATTTTGAAAAACAATTAATTATCACTGGAATATATTTATATCCATTGTTTTCCTTCGAATAAGGAATCATTTCATCCAAATCTCCTTGAAATAAATCATGTATCGATTTAATAATGACTTTTCGTCTTTTAAAATTAATTCTAGCCGGTTAATGTATTTCTTCAACAACTTGTCGCTTTTTATCAATTTCAGTCATTTCAGTCTTATTTTATTAATTTTATTTCACGTAGTTCTTCGATTATTGAATTTATTTCGTTTATTACGCCAGTATTTCCAGCTGCATGTGAACTCAACAACAATTTTAGTCTGTCTACTAGTTCATTTGGATCATCCCAATGTACATAATTGATATTTTTGCCAGTCAACTTCATTAAAATACCGCTACCACTTGTTTCAGATGTTAGAGGTGCTAAAATTTCTCTATACTTTTGTAATTTACTACCATCAATTTGTTTATTAGCTTTATAGTGTCGTCTATTTGCATTCGTTTTTAAGACTATTTCACCATAAACTTTTTTATCATTATTAGTATAATTTTGAGGATTTTTTAAAAATAATAATTCGAATAAACCACGTGTTCCTTTATACCGTGTCTTTTGAATAATAATATCACCATTAGGAGCTAGAGTAACTATTGAATTACCAATAAAAAGTTTATTATCCTTATTATATCTAATACCATATTTTTGATCAAATTCATCGGCTTTTTCTTTATTTTTCATATCTTGCAGATATTTTCTTGGTATTGAGAGATCATCTGTATCACTACCGTAATCATCATCATTGTCATTATCATCAGGATCACTATCAACGGATTTCTCTAGAGATTTATTAACAGATGCTTCATCATTTGTTATTTGTTTTAATGGTGGCAACATTTCACTATCATTTGTTTTAGTATATTCATTTTTAATGTTTTCATTAAACGATTCATCAGTAGATGGTGCTGTGTCTTTCACACCCAAATTTTTTTCAATTTTCTTTAAATGTTTAGTTATAGGTAAAAACATTTTTTCTTGAACAATTTCACCATGCTTCAATATGTCTAGTTTATTTTTAATATCTCTTCGTTTATTTATAATTTTCTTTTTAATTTTCCTCTCTTTCGGTAACATTTTAACACTGCTGTGTATAGTTTAATTATGACTGATTATTCACTAGTTCACATTGATATATATATTGATCAAATTCTTTTCTATATCTATCCTCATTTAAGGGGAAATCCTTTACAATTGTTAAAAATCCATATCTATCACTCCAACATATCGAACACATTTTTTTAAAATTTTCAAATGATAAATCAGGACTGAAATGTTCACTGAATACATGTTTTAAATTTTGATCATCTTGTTTAAATAATATAATTATGTTAGCATTATCTCTAATAAGATGTTTCTCTATTCTCGCATACGTCTGTGATAAATAGAAACAGTCTATGTTATTATGACGTCCCATACTAAAGTATTCACGTATTACATTTTGTTTATCACATGAACATCATCAAAAATAAAAATTGAATTGGGTTTTGCATTATTCGGTGGTATTACACTTTCATTACTAGAAAATGATTGAAAGGATATTCCTTTTATTGGTTTGAGTAGTTTGTTTAAGTACACATACTTTGGTTGGTACAAAGATTTTGAATAAACGTATACGTTTTCAAATTTTAAACCATTTGGATGTTCAATTAAAGTAATTATTATATTTGTTTTGCCACAATTCGATGATCCTGCTACTATACCTCTAATAGTGGGTGGAAATAATCATCCATGTTTTTGTTGATTTTTTTTTATCTAAAGCGTCCCAATCATGATTTTCAACAGTTAATGTCACTTTTTGAGATATTATTTTCATGATGATATAAATATTGCTAACTGTATGCTTTTTACTTATTTGTGTAGTACTTTTCGTTGTGAACACTTAATTAATAATGAAATATTATTTAGGGGATGGTTTAATTAATAATGCAATTAATTCATTACCTTTCGAAATGCACATACCTATATAACTATTGTGGTCCTGGAACAAAACTTGAAAAAGATTGCAGCGAGGTGATTTACCTATAAATGAATTAGATGTTGCTTGTAAAGAACATGATATATTTTATTCAAAAGAAAAGGATACGAAAAAACGCCACAAAGCAGAAAATATTAGCTAAAAGTGTAATGAATCGTTTTCGATCGTCAAGTACTCCGTTTGGTGAGAAAATCGCCGCTCTTGGTGTTGCGGGTATTATGAAAAGTAAAGTAAAATTAGGTATGGGCTTGCATAGTAACAATAAATGTATTGGTCTTATAAACAAACATTTAAAATTAATTGAAAAAATACAGAAAACAGTTGATAGTGCACATAAAAATATTAAAGATAATTTAATGCAATAACAACCAAATAAAAGTGTAAGCAGAAAAGTTTCAAAGAAGATGGAAAAAAGAAATAAGACAAATACTAAAAATTTAGAAAATGAAATTATGACTGATGCAATGTTAAAAGTGTTAAATAAACGTAATAAAACATCAAGTGAAATAACTGTTGATGATAACGATGTTGAAATGAGAGAAAATCTTTCTTCACAAAATATACTACCGTTAAAGCGAAAAAGAGATACTAACGAAATTGATTTAGACTACAAAAAAATTAAATTGGATAAAACTACTCCAGTAAATATTCTACAAAGATCAACATTAAATTTGAAGCGTAAATTCAATGATTATGATGATGGTGATTACAATAACAATGATAATGAATATAAAAAACCTAAAATTTAAAAATATTATGATAGTCTTCATTAAGCATCAGTATTAGTATCACTTCAGAGAAGTATAATGAAAATCAATAATAAAAATATGAAATGTAAAAAATCTATTAAGAAGAAAAAGAAGAAACTTGTTTCATTTAATAAGGTAGTTAAAGAAGTAAAGAAAAGTATAAATAATCAAAGTTCTAAAACTATGAAAAGTGTTCTTTCAATAGCACAAAAAACCTGCCGAAAATTTGGTTCAAATATGAAAAGAGAAAGAAAAAAAATACCTGTACCTAAGGCAGGTGGTATTTTCCCGTTAATACCAATATTTGCGGGTTTAACTGTTTTGGGGGCACTGGGTGGAGGTGCAGCTAAAATTGTGGAAGCTGTAAAACAAGTAAAAGAGGGTAAACAAAAATTAGTTGAAGCTGAACGTCATAATAGATCGATGGAAGCGATCGCTATGGGAAAGGGTTTATGTTTAAAACCATATAAAAAAGGATTAGGTTTATATTTACACGCTAGTGAGGCTATGCGTAATTATCCGCAACAATGAAGAGAAAAAGACAATTCAATTTACCTAAAAGAGCGTTAACAAATATTGATATTATAAAATATGCAAACAAATTTCAAATTCCAAACTTTCGAGGAGTCTTCATGAAAGATCGATTACCTCAACAAATACGTAAAAATTCCGAAACTGGAATAATAAATCTCGATAATTCGAATTCTCCAGGCACACATTGGGTGGCATATAAAAAATATAAAAGTAAAATAATCTACTTTGATTCTTATGGTAATCTACAACCACCAAAAGAAGTAATTGCATATTTTAAATCAAATGGAAAAGTAAAAATTTATTATACCTATAAAAAATATCAAACACTAAAAGAAAACACCTATACTTGGGCATACGTGGGCATCTCGGTATAAAATTTTTATTAAATAAATTATATAAATGAATAACATAATACTTGTTGTTTTCATTCTATTTGCCCTCGTAATTGAACTAACACGTTAGAATGTCTTATACATTTACACTCAGTCAAAAATCATCGCTACTTCTAATATATACCCACCAATAGTGTTGAATGATACAGATTCATATGTAATAGGATTGGTTAATTTTGTGAGCTATAATTCAATATCAAATGTAAATTCTTCGAATAATACTCTCCATTATAGGAAAAATAAAAAAATTGTATTACCTGATGGTGCATACGAAATTAGTGACATTAATCGGTATATCGAAAAATATTTAGAAGAAAATGAAAAAGAATCTGAACCAACAGCTATTTCTATTAAAAGCAATCGAAATACATTAAAATGTGAAATAAAATCTAATAAAGTAATTAACTTTGAAGAACCGAATAATATTGGTTCATTATTAGGATTTAAACCGAGAAAACTGGTTAAAAATGTGAGACACGAATCTGATTTTCCAGTAAATATTTTTAATATTAATTCTATAAATATAGAATGTAATTTGGTTACCAATTCTTATAATAATTATGAACAAATGCACATACTGCATGTATTTTATCCTACAGTACTACCAGGAACAAAAATAATTGAAAACCCCACAAATGTTATCTATCTACCAATCAATACAAGGTATATTAATGAAGTAATAGGTAAAATAACAGACCAAGATGGTAAAGTGATCAATTTTAATGAAGAAATCATAACAGTCAGACTGCATTTAAAACATATTTCCTCATAAAAATGGTGTTCAGATATAATGTACCATTTAATAATATATCAGATATAAAAAGTAATAATAATAAAATAAACCGCAGTAGTAAACAGAAACTTAAAGTATTAACAACGAACAATAAACGCTTTCTACATTCATTGGGCTTTAAACTATTGCAAGATAAGAGAAAAAAATGAGTTTTGGTAACCTAAAAGTTAGTGAGAGTGTTTATGTGAATAATTCAATTGTAAATTTTGAATATCATACACACCAACCCTACTCAGCAACTACATTTAATAATAATGATGAAATTAGGATTCCGATTCAGACCCAAGATATTTATACAATACCATCCCGAAGTTTTCTCTACATTGAGGGGCGATTATTGAAAGAAGATGGTGAAAAAAGTGACACATTAACATTTGTAAATAATGGTGTATTATTTTCTTTTGATGAAATTCGTTATGAACTGGGTGGAATAGTTATTGATCGTATTAGAAATCCAGGCATTACTAGTACATTGAAAGGTTATGCATCATATACAAGTAATCAATTGCTACCACGCGGCGTAAAAAAAAAGTGGCAAGTGATAAGGAGAGATCGCTCGCTGAACCTCTCTGTCTGAACCTACCTGTTGTTCAATGTCCCCAGGAAGGACTCTGCCGGCTAACTCTAGTTTTGGAGAACGTCGCGGATTCAAGGCCGCGTGATGTAATATAGGCGCCACCGTTATGTTCCACCTGCAGAGAAACAGCTATAACGGAAGCAGGCGGGACCTGGTAGCTCCAACAATCTCCAGAGGGTCAGCCCCTTATCACTAGATGTTAACAGTTAGAAACTTTGCCAGACTCAAAACTTGAGGGATGGGTAGAGATCAAAACAAAATCAACAATTCTTACAAAATTATTGCTAGACACTGGAAGTTCAATAACATACAAAAATTGCTGATTCGAAGCTTACAAATTTTAAAGCTAGACACAGACAGATTGAAAACATACATAAGGTATTAGATACCTATAAATTAAATGTCAAGAATATTCAGTTACATCCAAAGCAAGGTGAAGCCTTAAACATTAAATAAAAGCGAAAGCAAGTTGAAATTTAAGATAATTAAACAGAGACCAAAAATTCAGAGTCTCCCCCTGTATATATATAGCGAGAGGCGAGAGGGGTTAATCCAAAATTATCCCACCAGGATAACAATAAATTAAATCTACGAAAGAATTCTAAAAGAAAGACTCAAAAGACGTCAGCGCGAAAGATTCTAGGTTTGCAAAATTCCAAGAAAAATGGAATGTTACCTTATTAAAGGAAAACAAAGTTACGCCTTGTTTTAAAATAAAAATTAAGAAGGTAAGATAAATTACAGAATAGAAAATCAAAACACCCAGATAGAACTTTTGGAGTACCCCCTGTATATCAGGTGTGCAAAATTTAAATGTAAATAAATGTCTGAAGGAAATTAATTGACAAAAGTATTATTTTAGAATACCAATTTCGTATACGTAATTTAGATTCTGTACAGTTTTAACAAAATATATATAGTATAATTATAGAATAGATCTTCGATTTAAAGGAATCGAATCAGTCAATAAGGGTCCGATCTGAAGGATCTGGCCTCGATTATGTCTCAAAATTCAAAACAGGTGACAGTCAGTGAAGCTGTCGGTCATCCGGAGTTATTAATAAGATTCAGTACTTGAACCCGAGGATATTTAAGTCTATCAACGGGTTGATAATTAAATCAAACTCGTATGTTACTGTAAAACTAACTCGAAATAGGGAGAAATCCCTTCTAAATGATCTGAGAAAATAGGTAAATCTATCACACAAAGTAAGTAAGAAACGGCTTGGTTTTATTATAAATTTAGAATTTTCTAAAGTCTAAAGAGTTATTTAACTGATCTTCAAATATCTTAAAGTCTGCAAAAATTTTAAAAGACAACACCTACTTTTATCTTGGATACACAAACAGAAATCATTCCCTCCAAATACTATCCTCGTTTTCTAAGGCAAAACGACTCTCTAAAACACGAACCAGTCATCGCTGCGCCGCCATTTTGGGGTTCAATATGGACGAACCGCGTCTTCTTCTCCTAGATCAAAAGGACTCGCAAAATATATGTGCCTCCTAGATTTCAAGTTGTGGACGACACAGGGAAGTTCCAATACAGCGACTAGGTGTTTCGGAAAGCTAGATAAGCCCCAATTCACAGGATAAAAGTCTCAGGTAAGACGCCTTACGCCAACCAACAGATATCCAAATTAATCTCGGATATACAGAGAAATCTTCGATAAATATATCGTTCAAAAGAATCCTGAAAGTTCAAAGTACGATATGGTAAAAATATAAAGAGGATAACAATAACCTTACCGCAGAAATTTCGTTTCACATCACAAGTGACACAAACACGCCACAGCGCTACAAAAGCTTAAGACTAAATGGCCGCCGTAACGATACAGAAGGGAGATGCCGGAAATACATCAAGAAGATGCCGGTAAAATTTTAAGGAAGGGAATTTAGTTTTCAAAAACTCGAAAACGATACAAGATCGCAATTAATGTCCATCCAAACTCAAAACGTAAAATATAACTAAAGTCCAGAGAAGGTTGTAAATAATAAAAGTCGGCAAGTGAGATTTCTGTTGATAGGACCGTCAATCGAAACGGAGATGGCGCAATATACGGTGGTATTTAATTGGACAAGTAATAATTTCAAAAGACAATATTAAACAATAGATTATGCGTCTAGATGAACTATAATTCATAGTAAAAATTCCTACATAAATAGTTTGATTATCGGGGTAACAATTTACGAGATAGAAGTGAAAATCTTGCGAGCATTTCAGAAAGGGAATTTCAAGAAGATGGCCGCTTTGTTATTGTACATAGGCTTCCAAAATAAATTGAACGAATGAAATAGGTTGAAAATATCGAAGTTTGAAGGGTCTAAACTGTTCGATAAAGTTTGAAAATGTGGGAGCCAACTTTACGGTGGCTCCCACATTTTCAAAATTCAAATACGCCATCGTTTTGTGCTGTTTTGTGCCGCAAAGCACGAATTTTGTGCTCATCCCCTTCCCGAGATATCCGTGTTTGAAAATGTCGGCTCCCACGCTTTTGCATTTTCAAAATTTCCCACTTTTCAAAAGCGAATATCTCGGAAAGGGGATGAGCACAAAATTCGTACTTTATTCAAATGAATTCAAATACGCCATCGTTTTGTGCCGTCCCAATTGTCAAACGCGAATATCTCGGGAAGGGTATGAGCACAAAATTCGTGCCTTACGGCACAAAACGATGGCGTATTTGAATTGTGAAAATGCAAAAATGTGGGAGCCAACTTTACGGACCTTTTTCTATGCAAAGTGACTACTAACTAATAGCGTACTAACACCCTATTAACTTCACGACTATGCATAAGGCAGGAAATAATTAAGGGCTAAGGGACGAACTCTTATTATTAGCCGAAACAATTTTCAAACTTATCTAGGGTTAATAATTTTTGTTCGCATTTATTTGTTTTAATTTATAGTTTTCCTGTGCTATTCTTAATTGATGTCAGATAATTAGCACCTTATAATTAGCAAAATCAATAAAGTACTAGCGTTCAATTGTGTATTAAAATATCTGTTATAGTTCTGTTCAGTATAAACCAGCGACATATCAGTGCGGCTAATCTAGTTTTGCATGCAGTTACTTGCATACTGTTTTCTCGTGAAAGTGTCCATATGCCATACGTTTCCATAGATAGCTTCACTCGAACGAATATTTGGCAAATAAATAATAGCAATATAAGTATAAAAACTAATAAGTGATCCATCTCAACTGAAGAGGGTTGGCAATTGAATATTTAAGATGGCATTCCTGAGTAGTTACCACACCTGTAAACGCGCGCTAATGTTCTTTCAAATGCTTTTGACAGTTCTCTCTTATGCCGTGTTCCAACCGCGTAAAAGATGCAGACTAAATATTAGTACACACAATAATCTTGCCCCACCAAGTATACGTACTTTCAAGTCGTTCCAATGATCAGTGAGGCTAGTTCTCATCATCGGTAATATAGAATCCTTGTGTAGCTACTGATCATATGAATAATTGTTATTAAAAAACATAATGAATCGATAACGCTGTTGCGGAATTAAATATTTTAATTAGAGCAGCTGCACATATTATTCGTAGACGAAGACGACGACGACGTGATATATTGTTAATTATAAATGCTATCCAGGTAAGAATATTCTAGAATTAGACTTGTGTATTACTACATAATTTTAATAATATTAGAGGAGAGGTCCATATAATCAGCTGCATACAGAAATATTTGAAATTGGAGAAATTTTACGAGGAAATGAAGCGACAACGAAGAAAAACCTAAGGATTTCACGTAATGCCTTAATTAATATATATAATTGTATCGTGTAAAATTACAGGGCTGGAACATGGAATATGAGGTATTTTGTGCTCTAATTTAAATACTTGTTACTATAGATTTTTTAGTTTTAGGTAATCATTTTTTTGTACTGCTGTTGGTGCAATAGATGGATGCCATGTACGAATATCCTGTCCTACAGCAGTCCATGACCGCAAGTTATTTTATTCGATACAATTACAAGCTGTATGTGACCATAATGGTCAAATTATAGATTTATATACTGGATTTCCTGGATCAGTTCATGATGCCAGGGTATTACGTCACAGTAGCATATATAGAAATAATGTGTATCCACCACCAAATTATTATCTATTGGGCGACTGTGGTTATCCAAATATACTACAACCAATCACAATTATAACTTCATGTAGAGGGGATAACCGAACCCCACAGCAGCAGTTGTTCAATCTTCATCATGCAAGAGGTCGAAATATAATTGAACGTGCATTTGGTATGATGAAGACACGCTGGCGTATTATATTTACAAGAGCCCTCGAGCTTAATATAGAAAAATGTGTTAAAACAATTGTGTCTTGTGCTGTATTCCATAATGTATGTACAACAAATGGAGATTTTTTAAATGATATAGTAAATCCACCTCAAGTACATAATATTGAAGGAAGACCAGGGAGGGATCAACAGGCAGGAAATGAATTTAGAAATGCAATACTACAAATGTTATAATATATATAATATATATTGATTTATTTTTATTTCATTATTTATTATTATTTGTGATGTGATTAGCACTTTTTTCAATAGAAACAGTAATTCTCTGCAAAAGATCGTTTTCTTGATCATCCCTTTTTTTCATGTATTCTAGAATTTGTTCCAAGCCACAATGTTCTTTCTGCTTTTTATTCTTGGTAATGCATTTTATTTTTTTCTCTTTGCATGTTCTTGCAATATGCTTGACATTTGAAGTATATTGATGGTCATGCATTACAGATTCATCGGAGGTAGATGAATACTTATCTGTATCCTCTGCTACCCCTTCGGAATCCATGTTTCCATGTGAAGTTGAAGGCATAGAAGAACATGTTGGCTTTTCCGTCTTTATTATTATGTCTTGTGATGCAAATATATAAGGAGGATCAATGTTATGTCTGTCCCCTAACACTCGATCTAATGCCTCAAAGAAAGGCCATTGCGGGATAGTAATCACACCTTCGTTTCCACTTCCTGTAGGTGGAGTTTTTAGAAACGGCAAAAATTACAAACATTTTAAAATTAAAAAATTATTAGGAGTATTTCAAGGACACAGAAACGACGTTTTTATTAAAAATTTTGATGTATTCCCCCAACTTTTTGCGAATACAGAATTGCAGGCGAAGCACCCCAAAGGCAATAGTAAATAAAAATGATATGCACCCCTTAGCGAGCCAGGAATCACGAACACATGGTATATCTTGCGATTTTTCGAAGTCATCTTATAAGGCACGTCATATACGAAAAAATATTGTTAACAAAGAACTAAGGCCTAAGCTCACGAAAGGTAATAATAAATGTAAACACCGACATATTGTGGAGAGAGACACACTCAAAAGTGGGTACAAATTTTATTAATTATTACCTTTCATGGGCTTCAGCCGTACTTCTTCGTTAACAGTATTTTGTTGTATGTGAGATACTACATAGAATTATATCGACATAAAAATAAAAAAACGTCGTTTCCGTGTCCTTGAAATACGCCAATTATTATCTACTTACTCTATAATGTTGAACTAAATTTGCCCATTTTTTTTAGTACTGCATAATTGCACTTTTCAAAACAGAGATCAATTTTTGACATATCAGTCCTGATTTTCCTAAAATATTAATTCAAATTAGTGCTTCAGTAAATATTTTATATTATGTATATATTTACTCCCATCCGTCTTTTGCAGAAAACTTCTTCCCGGTAAACTCTTCATTATACTTTTCTCTGGCTATAATTAGCTGGTGTGTTAAATTTTCAGTCCCTGTAACACAAGAAATATTTTAAAATAGGCAAAACAGTTTTACTTTGTGTACTTACACACTATCTTATCTGGTTTTGTATTCATTTTAATGTCTATGATTTAAACTATGGAAACTTCGTAAACAGTACCAAGCGTCACACAAATTCAAATAATGAGATATGGACAGACGATAGCACTGGATAGCACTGCTTCACGTACAACAAACATCAAGAAACAAAAAATTCTGTAATTTTAGATTGGCCGCACTGCCAAGTACACATTCTAGTCTACATTTTCACGGACTTGCAGAAAGTACGCATTTAAGTTCTCATCAGTGTTGCCAGATGCCCAAAGAGAAAAATCCGTACATGCGCACTCAAAATGTCCGTATTTA
This sequence comes from Melolontha melolontha, assembly GCA_935421215.2. Taxonomy (NCBI): domain Eukaryota; kingdom Metazoa; phylum Arthropoda; class Insecta; order Coleoptera; family Scarabaeidae; genus Melolontha; species Melolontha melolontha. Next base: position 92,063,344 of record OW285241.1, read on the forward strand.
AAGTACGACCAACGAAGCGTGACCCTTCAAGCAGTACTGTCGGTTTGTTGTGTACATTCCCAGAAAAAAACTGAACGCGCCAGTATTTGAATCAGTCGTATCGTTCATGTCAAATATTAATGTAAAGATTGCAGTTAAAAAAAGGTAGAATGTTATAATATTAATATGCATACACATTTTTAAAACATTTTGGAGAAAACAACAAGAATATATATATGATTTATTAAAAAATAGTAAAGTAATACAAGAAATAATTAATATAGCATTATAAATACACTACAAAATTCTTATTCATCATCCGATTGTAACCAATCCGTTTCTGAATCTGATTCGCATAATCTAATAATAAATTCTTCGTGTATATCCATTAATTGGTCCCTTTCGATATATTCTTTTTCTATTTTGTGAACATGTTTGCATTCTGCTTGCCATAAATTTGGAGTAATTTCACTAAACGCCTGCAAAATTAAACCCTCAACATCGCAACTGCCATCAATATTTCTAGAGGCCACCTTCCTTTTCACCATGCTCCAAATCATTTCGATTGGGTTAAGATCGCAGTGATATGGCGGTAATCTTAACACCGAATGACCTAATGTTGCTGCATAATTGTCTATTTCATATTCAGGTTCTGGTTTATTACGTCTCACTAATTCAAGCAATTCACACTTTAACATCTCTGGGTGATATTGTATATTCTTCAACAAAAGCCAAGACATAATATCTGCTTTCTTAGATGAGGATGTAGGTGGTTTATTGATTTGGACACTGTGATATGGTGCGTTGTCCATAACTATAATTGAATTCTGTGGCAGATTTGGTATTAATTGTGTTTTAAACCATTTTGAGAAGATCTCGTAGTTCATTTCATCGTGGTAGTTACCACTTTTTGTTTTTGATTTGAATTGTAGCAAAGCTCCATCAATAAATCCCATTTCACCACCAGCATGGCACAAGATCCATCGTTGTCCTGCACCATCTTTTTTGAGCACTCCTTTTTCTTCTGAACTTTGCCAGCACTTTGAGACAGTATAATTTTTATGCCCGTAACTCTCATCAAGATATACCAGGGGTCTCTTGTTTTCACCAAGACTATCGTTATACATTTTAAATCGTAAATATCGTGCTCGCCAGGCCACAATATCTTGTCGTTCCATTAATACTTTTCTGTTCGATTCATATTTTTTGTACTTGTAACCCATACCAATAATAATTTTCCGTAAAGTTTCTTTGCTGCCGGGGAATTTTGTCTCAGATTTCATATATGAATGTAAACTTTGTAAAGTAGGTACAGTCTTACTGACAGTGTACATAGATGTGATTTTGTTCCGCAATACAGATCTAAGATTTAGATTTAAATAAATATAAAGTACGTTAAATATTTATATTGATATATTACTTGTCCGCATCATCTAATGTAATTTTGGACTTTTTCTCCTTTCTTGGCTGTATATGGATAGTAGAAGATGAGGTTGGTCCTCCAAACTCTTGCGTAAATTGGTTTTGATACGCTTTGTATTTTTTTCTGATTTTCCTGTCATTGCAGCTACTCTTCTAATGACTTGCTCTACAGGAAAAGCATAGTGGCCTGTTCGTTTCTCTTCCTCACAAAACTCGATAACTGTCTCCAGTATAGTCAAAGCGTCATCTTTCTCTGATTTTCGTTTAGCCATAATGAAGATGATGGATAATCTACAACATATTTGTAACATAAGTAAACGCGTAAAAATAATTGAGGTTATAATCGGTTATATTATTACTTACCTTTAGCTAACAACAGAAAATGAAATACTTTTAAGAAAAACTGTTCGGATATTCAAAAAGAAGCAAAAAATAATAGAAACGAGTAAGAACTCAAGAGAATATGAAAACAACGATTTAATAAACAAGTAAACGAGCACTGTAAATGACGGAGCATGAACGGGACTGTACACAGCTGTCGAACGTGTAAAGTGTTGGTTAGAGGGCGTGCGGAGCAAGACGTTGGTAAATAAGTTCGCATATTTTCCGGGGGTCAGATTTACTTGGTCGTAGTCTAGTACTAAATTTCCTTACATTTTTATTTTTAAATTCAATTAAAACCAAAAATTACGTGTATCTATTTATTTAACCCTAGAATACTAACGGTATATTGTTTGTACGTTATTACTAACGACACGTCAAATTTACGTATTATCACTTTTCATGTATGTGCGTTACGTTTTCATGAATTAGCTCTTATGAAAAGATATATTTTACAGTCTAATCAATTTTTTAATTAATTTTTATGTGTTTTCGTTTCTAACTAGTATGTTAGAGCTTACGGGAAAAAAAGGTAAATGAGTATAGAACAAATAAACTTTTTATTAAACAAACGTAAACATGTAAAGAATATGAGAACTATTACATATACACAGAGGAAGATTAATTCACTTCTTTAGTTCGCTACAACTCATGCATATTTTTATTTGATGTTCACCACACAAGGCACGACGGCATACAAAACATGTTGTGGTCGTCATTCTCTTCTTCACAGAAGGGCATAAACTGCAGTAAGTTCTTTTCCCTTTTCTTTGAGACTCTTCTTGATTTTGTGCCATAGGTTGATCTGGTAATTGTAAAACTTTAGATATGGAATGCTTCAATTGTCTCGACAAGGAAGGACAATTTTGCAGTCTTTCTTGTTGCCATGGTCTGGTTAGCTGTTCTTGAAGTTTAAGGACAAACTTTAGCCTTGATAATGGTTTCATTCCCCTTTTTATTACGTTATGGTGATATATCACATAGGAATTCACTGATGCAATGTTTAGCATATTGTAGAAAAAACAAAGAGGCCATCTCTTAGTCTTTCTATTCACGCACATATTCAAGAGCCATCTGATCGAATAAATCAACAGCTCCTTTTGTAGCATTATAAGAGTGAATTATTTCCGGTGTTTTTGTTTCTTGATTTATCGATCCTGTGGAATGCATCGTCGAAAGTAAAAGAACTATTTTGTTTTGTTTAGGTTTATAAGACACTAGAGTCATTTTATCATCAAATGCAAATACGGAAGTTCCAACATTCCGAGATTTGTCGTCTAATAACTCCAAAGGAATTTCCGATTTATTTTTGCGGAGGGTCCCTATTAATGTTAAATTGTACGGATTTCCGAGTAGTTTGATGGACAAAGGAATGCTGGTAAACCAGTTATCCATTGTGAGATTGCGGTTGCTACCATGTAGCGGTGTTGTCAAACTTGTCACAAAATAATAGGCTAATGGTGTTCCATCCGTCTTTGTAGATTTGCCAAGATAAGGACTTGCATTTATTACGTACTTAGTAGCAACGTCACAGAGCATCACAATTTAATGCCATATTTGTTGGGTTTGTTAGGCATATATATATACGAAAGGGGCACTTACCCCGAAATCCTACTAGCTGTTTATCGATGGTAACATATGCACTGGGTCTATAATTGATGGTACAGTTGTTAATAAAAATATCCCAGATGCCAGAAATTGGAGCGAAATTGTTCCCTTCTCTGCGTTCCTCTCTGGTTGTTGCATCGTCAAATCTTAATGAATTTATTAGAAAGTTATATCTTTCTCTGCTCATAGTTGCTCTGTACTTTTCACTAGAATAAGTTGTATCGAACAAAAGTTTAGATGAAAGATGATTACTCTTCAGACTCGCAGAGAGAAGCAATAATCCCAGTAGAGCTCTCAATTCGGTCATTGTTGTGTCTGAAACTGTTGCAGTTTTAACCTTGTATTTCTCTCGCAGTCTAGTAATTTTCTCATTGGTTCGTAGTAATATTTCGTCTAAAATTTCTTCGGGGAAAAATAAATTAAAAATATCCGTTGGTTCTATAATACTTTTAGCTCGATCTGTTGGCCCTGGTCGAATATATAGTATATTTTTAGCTGGAGTTTTACCGCTTGCGTTATTCACAGGAGCACTTTTCCAAACATGACCATTTTTACCTAGATATATAGGATTATTTGAACTTACGGTAATGTTTTCTCTTGTTTTCTCTTCAGGTATAAGTTCTTTAGATGTTGATGGCTGTGAACGCTTACATTTTTTGTTATGATCAGATTGTTCGTCTGGATCAGTTAAAATTCTTTTTTGTTTAGGTTTCCAAACACTTGCTAGTTCGGCTTGATAGAGCTCGTCGTCAAGTTCATCGGGAACATAGTCACTATCGGCAACACTGTCGTCACTGTTGAATGGATCTTGCTCCACTTTATCTTCTTCATTGTCACTTAAGTCACTAAAATCACTGGCCTCAACAATATCTTGTAATTCTTTGTCAGTGAGAGGGCGATTACGATCAAATTTACTGTCTTTCGGCATTTTTCAGTTTGCTTATTACTAATGCCACGTCAAATATATGTATTTGTTTACAAACGTGATTGCTAAGTACACGTAAATTTTACGTACAGTGTTCTAATCACGCCCGTAACAGAGTTAAATGAGAACTAATATCGGCTTATCGACTTATTCTCATCATAAAGGAAGAGTAGGGGAAAGCACTGCTGGCGTGACCAACGGCTAGCTCCTATTCGTCGAATGAGACAATTGTTTTTAGGATTTTAATACGTAAATTTTACGTGCGTTAGTATTCTAGGGTTAAAAAACAACCCAAAAATAATTATAGCATTCAGTTCTGATTAATACTCATCATAAACAAACAAATCTTCGTCATCACCTTCGGGTTCTTCCATAGGAAAATCTGGTTTTTCTTTTATTTTGGGGTACAAATTAGCACTTGTCTTTCTGGACAACATGTCCCTATTTGGTGCAAATTTTATACAGTTGTCGAATCTTGTCACACATTCTTTTGCAAGTAAACAGTCGTTAATTGTCTTTGTGATTAATCTATTTCTCGATTTTGTTTTAATATTGTTAACCTGACTAAAGGCACGCTCACAACTGGCGTTTGAATGGGGAAACGCCAAAATGTTTAAAACAAATAGAGACAAATTTTCAAAAATATTCAAATTTGCTTCGTTTTTGAAAGTTTGCAGTTTGGCTCAAAAGATGTCGATATTATCTTGAACATTAATTTGACCAGAATTAAAAACATAGTTAGGTAATAATCTCCATTCATCATCTATCGATTGTTCTGTACCGGATTTATATAATCTTGATAGTTTCTTAAGTATCGGTGCTAATGTGGGAAAATTAATTCTAGTTTGAGGCGAGACAGCACTTTCAGGTTTAAATATATGTAATTGGGACAGCAGATCATCACTGAAATCATATCTACATTGAATCTCTTTACATAATACACAAAAGAATTCCAGACATCTTTCATAAAAATAATTTAGTAAATTAGGATTTTCTTGAATTTCAGCCTTACTAATTTCATTATAAACTTCTATACCAAAATATATGGCATTTCTGCGCAGATAATGTGATTTATTTTCAGGATCTATTAAATGAAGTGCTGTCTCCATTACGTATTGTATTTCCATAAAACATAAAAGTAAACATGATACATATTGCTTAAGGCACTATGGAGATTTAAAATAAGTACTTTTTCCCCTTGAAAATACTGATTGATTTTAGTGATTTTTGGTAAAACAAAATTTAGAAATAGATAGTACAACTTAACAAAAGGATCGTTCAAACCGTTGTGAATTTGTTCTACAGCTAGCAGACGTTCTTCCAAAAATTTTTCGTTAAAAAACAGTTGTAATGCTGTCCACTGCTCAAGAATCCTAGACACTACCGCTGCCATTGACAACCATCTCGTTTGGGCAGGATGAAGAATTTTATGTACTTCCACTTCTGCAAATTGCTGAAATTGCTTGTAGTCATATTGGCGTTTACTGCTCGACTGTAAAAAGGTTCCATAATTAAAAATAAATTAATGGTATCGCATAAAGAAAACTTACTTTGAAAAAATTGTAAATATTTCTAGCCAAATGTTCGCAAGTTCTCGGTAAACGTTTACAAGCCTGACTTGAGCAAAGATGCAGGGAATGGCAAATGCACTTTATAATTATAATTCCGGGACAAGATTCTTTAAATCTGGACATAACGGAGTTGTGTGGTCCCATCATTAAGTTGCATCCATCAGAAGCAAATCCTATAATGTTTTCAAGTGGAATACTTTTACGCGAAAACGTGTTAATAATTAAATTATATAATTTTTCTGCAGTTCCTTGTGCATTAGGCGTGTCATACAGTGGCATGAGTTCCCACAATGATGTCTGAATTTTTGCAGAATTGTCTTCAAAATATCTTACAACAATACATACTGTTTTTGTGGTTGAAATATCTGTTGATTCGTCTGTTAAAATGCTAAATTTGTTCTTTCGTAGGATGTCTGCTAAATCTTGTATATAACTTTCAGCTATGACCATTGTTGTAATGGCTTTAGATTTTGTTCGTCGTACTGATAATTGCTGAGCAATTTTTGAGTCAGGAAATATAGTTGCCAATAATGGGCTCAGATGATCCATTGTTAAAAATGAAACATTGTGCTCAGCTAAAAATGCACAAAGTTTAATTTCCGCTTGATTCACTGGATCTTGATAACTAGTAGATAGAAGCAGATTGAGTAAACGACTCCATTAAAGATGATGAAGTAGTTTTTTTTAATTTTAATTGTTTCATATGTTTGGCGGACTTTGAATGTTTTTTAATTGTGGTAAGCTCCGATCCGAAGTTTTGGTTGCATAAAACACACTGTGATTTGTATTTACTTTGTTCTACTGGCCTTAACCATGCTTTATATTCGGGTATATTTAGCCACAAATTTCTGAATTTCTAGAATAAACAATACATAAAATTATGTTTCTGCCTCCTGATATTAGTTAAACGTTTATTTTGCTGAAATAATGTACGTACGTACATATTTATGATAAAGTTATTATAATTACCAATTATTATTATGGTTTATAATTATAGTTTAACTTAATTTTTATTAAAAATAAGAAAATAATACATACCTGTAACCGATGAGACGTTTTGCCTCTTTTCGGTTCACCAGTATCACTACTATCATCACTAGACATATTGAATCACATCGTTGAAATCTTGAAATTAAATGACGCGCTTGGGATCGCTTCTCCCTTATATAGCCTCGGACTATTTAAATTTGTCGGGACAGTCCCGATGTTAAACAGATTATTCTGAAAAATTCCCCGATGGCGGCATAAAATTTGTAGTTAGGATTTGATCTACTAGAGGACGCTGAGCAACATTCTGTCTGAATATATGGTTGCCTACTTTATTAAGTAGGCAACCATATATTCAGACATATATATTATTAATTTGAACAAGGTTACTACAAAAAATGTTCGTACATTTGCTTCAGTTTTCTAATTTGTATTAAAAACAAATAAAGTCATTACAGCAAAATTTCCGTACATTTGCGTACGGATTTCATGTTTAGTCCGTATTCCGTACATTTGTCAAAATTTCCGTATAAGTACGGAAATTTCCGTACGTCTGGCAACACTGGTTCTCATTCTAGTCCGCATAAACAAAAAGAGGCGGAGTTATTTGGTAGTAGGGATATGAACTAACATTTAGTACGTACAAAAGGACGCTTTGGAACACGGCATTAGACTTAAGTTTGGTTAACTATTGACAATTTTTTCTTTACATATTTATATAAAAAATATATAAAATTTAATTTTCAATGTTTATTATAAGACAGAATATTTCATATAGAATGTTACAATGGTTAGTACTTGAAATAAATGTATAAATATTCATGTGCAAATGATAAATACAAATATAATTAACTAAAACAAATTTATAACAATGTATTTAATTATTAAAGTAATTGTTCAAAATGTCCACCTTCACTTTCTAAACACAAATTAACACGTTAGCAAATACTCTGTTTTTCAAGTACCCGAACAAAAAGAAGTCTAATGGGGTCAAATCTGGAGAAGGAGCTGACCAACATCCTCTACTGATGAGTCGTTCATTAAAAATATTGGTCAGATGATCTACAGGCTGATTCATTTTCGGCCCTCACCATGGGGATCTCTCTTATTATTGGAGATAGAGTATAGGTTTAAATTTGTCAAAGTTGTTAAATTTTGTGTTTGTTATAAATCCGTAAAGAAAATAGACCTGTGACAAATGACCTTCGTTATTAAAAAAAAAAACGCGAAAACCCCATTTTCTTCATTTACCTGTAGCACCGACATTTGGCCTTGTAGATAAAAAATAAAAACACATCCTTGTGGCTATTTCTAAACCTCTATCCAGTGGTGTATTCTAAATTTTTATACGACGTTTCGTTTCTTTCTGGCCATCATCAACTATCTAATTTCTTATAGGCGCTATATTGGATTTAGACATCTTCAGAAAGAGTTTTTTTTCTGATTTCAACCATGTACCACATGCTGACTATAGTTTTTGACATTAGGTTTTATTTCGTGGGCTTACTGCAAAAATCCGTCAAGTCCACTTTTGTTAGTTCTGAAGAAATCGAGTTTGAAAATATTTCCTTCAAGGAAAATTCTATAGTTGCTCATAATAGACTTGCAATTTTTAAAAATAAAGTATTTCTCTTGTAAGTATATTGGGACATCAATTGTTAAATGATAAAATTGTTTGTTTTGACCAAAACTTAAAAAAAAACTAGAAAAATTGAGGACTTAAAGGTTTCTGGCAGAATAAAAAACGCCATTTATTTGAAATGTTTTATTTGAAACAGATTTCAAAGCACGGAAAAATGTAACAAATCTTCCTCCAATGGAGTGCAAGATCAAGTTGTTTTCAATCATGGTCATCTTCGTCACTGTCCGTTGCAGGTATTTGATCAACGGCAGCTTTCGATGTGGGCAATGACTTGTACCATCCGTGGTATTCCTCAGGAATGTCTCCTTTGCGACACAACTGTAACAAACTATTCTTCTTCTTGGCTGTTATTGGAAGAATTTTTGAATACAGGTCCTTCAAGCTGATATTATCGTGGAAAGTTTTTGGACGACCTTTACCAAACACGTGAATTTCCTTGTACTCTGAAGAATGATCGTACCTGTACTGGATTATTCCGGGCTTGCACTTCTGATACTTGAAGCATTTTACCTTCAACCAATTGACTTGTTGTCCTTCACTGTTTCTGGTCCTATTTTTTATTAAACATTTCGACAATTCATTCAAATCTTTGAAATCCTTGAAAAACATTTGACAAACTTTGTAATTAGGACTCTTTTTGTTTCTCACACGTTTAGATCTCGCAATTCGGAATATGTTCAGCCAGTCTTGAATTGTGTAGACCGGAACATATTTTTTGTCCGTCTCTATAGCGCTATGCATACTATCGACTTCCATAAATGTGTGTCTACTCTCCAGAAATTTGTGTTCTATAGTATCTAAATTCGTAACTTGAGCCAAATATAAAAAAAGTGCAGCTATGTTCTGGTTGCGGTTTTGTCCGCCGCACGTATCAGAAAAGAAACAAAGCTGTTTTATTCAAGGGTTTCAACTCCAAAATATATTTCAACAAACAACTACCTATTTCTGAGCTTCCGCGCTTTCCGTGTAATTCGTTCCATCCGTAACAAAATGCATCATTAGGGTTACAGAGCTCATAGATAGTGAAGTTATACATACATACTTTGAGACTATAGTACATAGAACTCACATCACTTGAAGGTATCTGCAAAACTGATTGTAAATCAAATGTACAGCACATGAATGTCTGATCTGCTTGGCACCTTTCTTTATCAATGGCTTTGGCCTGATTGCATTCTTCCTTTCGTCTAACGTGTTGCTGGTAGTCTTCTTCTAAAGCCTGTTTTTCTTCCACATTTTTTAGAGAATTGTATCTAGTGCAAAGCTGGCATTGATCTTTCTTTGGTTTGTAAAATGACAGATTATAATCGTTATAGAAAACCCTTCTATAAGTGATCTCACTGGCGGGCTTAGAATTGTCATGCAGTCTTCTTTATAGAGACAATACATTATTGCAATGCTAAGCTGAGAGTCGAGGTACAAACGTTTTGTGTCTTTTCTAGAGTAATGAGACTCTAGAGTCGGGAATTTTTCTATGTGATCTTTTACTCTTTTTAAGCTTTCCGGATCGGTTTTATTGTGTGGAGTTCTCTTTCCTCTTTGATCTTCCCCGACAAACATTTTACCCTCTCCTTTTCCTTTGTAAGCTGTATCAATCATATCCGCAGAAATACACAGAGTTCGAATAAAAAATTGTTTACACACTCGTACTTTTTGACTTTCGGTATTAAAGTAGAGAATCATAGAATATTTTCGTTCTCTCGTCGATCCCTCCATCCTTATTCGTCTTCTAGTCGGCTTCGTACGTTCTGTATTTCCCAGAAGAAATTCTTTTTGTTTTAGATAGTCACTTTCCCAAAAATTTTTACAGAGTGCAGTTCTGACATCTTCAGAAAAAGTTCTGCTATAATGATATCGGCATTTTTCGCAGTCTACTGGCTTTGGTTGCTTCGCTTCAATTCTTTGCTTTTTCAATAATTGTTTTTTCCATTTGGAAGGATCATTTTTCTTCCACCTACTACGCTTTTTTTCGCCATTCGCATTCCCGTTTATTGGGGCTGAGACTTGTGCATCTTCTGCGTCACTGCCTGAGGAATTTATTCCTCTATCGGTGGCTTCACTATCAGTTTCAGACTGATAATCGGGATCGCGAACTGAACAATCCGAATCTTCTTCAAACTCAACAAATCTAGTTGATTCTTCAGATACATTAACAAGTGTATGAAGATTAAGCAACTCGTTTTCTGGATCATGTTCGATTTCTCTAGAATTTGATGTGCTTGGCAAATTTTGAGAAGGTATTTCAAAATCTACTATTGCAATTTGGTTGTCACTCGTATTTTCAGTTCTACGATTTTGGATCTCGTTAGAGCCAACATTCTCGTTGGGCATACAAGCATCTGAATAAAAAAAGAAAATAGGTAAAAATTGTAAGAATTCAATTATTATTAGGTATTATAAGGGAAACATGTCCGGTTCATGAAGATATAAACGAATTAACAGCAGAGTTACATTATTTTAGTAGTTTAGTACTTACAAAACTCATAGTTGAATAGGACCGTGGAACACTAGACCACAATCTCTAATAAAATAAGAGACTACATGCGACTTGAGGATGAACCGCAGAATTGAGGAACCTAACCTTACTTTTCAAAAACTGCGATTTATTCTATAATTTTTTTATGAAATACGTACCAATATTGCAATTCTCCGTTTCCAATGCCATTACAACCATTCGGGCACCTCTGGATCTATTTTGATTGTTCATTTTATAATTATTTAACTCGTCAAAACTAAATAATGTAAGCCGATTATTCTGTCAAAACCCGTTAAGTGCACTCACACGTTTGTTGCTGCACTCACCAAAAGAATAATAACGGATGATTATTACAGCCAAAATCCTCTAAGTTGCCTTACAAGATTTTAGCTGTCTAATGAGTTGTGGAATAACTCAAACTAGAATCTAGCAAAATCTGTTAAGTGCCCTTAGCCGGTTCTTGCTTTAAACATATTGTTCCAAGGCGTGAAAAATTACTTACAACCTAAATCCTCTAAGGGCACTTAACAGATTTTTGCTGTTGAGAATTAAACAGTTTAAAAATAATACAACCTACACAATACAGTTAAAGGTACTTACAGTATTTTGTCTGTTTAAATCATCAAAGAATGGACTTGCAGGATATAGTGTATTTAAATAAGAGGACGAGATGATTCCTTGGACTTAAATGGTTTCGTCAGTAAGTTCTACTCCCAATTTTGGACTTAGCTGTGTATTTAGAACGAAACCGGCCAAAAGTGGACTTGACGGATTTTTGCAGTAAGCCCACGATTTGAAAGAATAAATTATAAGATTAAATAAGGTAGCCTTTGGAATTTCAATCTGTCAAACATTTCATTTATTGTTCACTAATAATACAAAAATGTCATACACTAACGAAGAGAAACGAGATATGATAAGTATTTTTTATTCTTCGAAACGAAATTCAACAGTAGCGAGTACAAGATAACAAAAACATTAATAAAAATACATAGAAAAGTAAACAATAAACAATTACAGTAAATGTTCAATTATCTGGCCATCTTCGGTAATGCACAATTGGGCACGCCTTCTGGCATTTTGTACTGTCCTTTGTATAGTTCTTCTAGGAACTGAATCGAAGGCGTTCTGAAGTCTGTCTCGTAATTCTTCAATGTTTTGTGGCGCATCTAATTTATAAATATTATTTTTAACATATCCCCATAAAAAAAAATCTAGCGGACTTAAATCAGGTGATCTCGCAGACCATTCAACAACTCCCCTATTTCCAATCCAACGGTTTGCAAACTCTTGATTTAAGAAATTTTTAATAACAGCTGCATTGTGTGCTGGTGTCCCATCTTGTTGCCACCATAAATATTGTAATTGATTTAATGGAATATTGTCGTCAAGATAGTCAGATACGTATGTACGTAAAATGTTTAAATATCTTTCTCCATTTAAATGTTCTTCATACATAATTGGTCCTAAGAGACGATTTGCCAAAATACCCATCCAAACGTTTATTCCAAAACGATGTTGTGGTCTTCTAGCCCTGTTTTGTCGGGGATTTTGTACTGCCCAATAGTGCTCTGTATTTCTGTTGAACATTCCAGAATTTGTAAATTTTGTTTCATCTGACCAGATGATTTTGCTTAAAAAATTTTCGTCATTTTCTATCCTTCTCATTAACCAATTACAATATTCTAGCCTTCTCAAATTATCTCCAGGCAGTAAAGAGTGACTAACATGGATCCTGTATGGTTTAAACCTACTTTTATGTAAAGTTCTCCAAATCTGGACTGGCACAAATTTAATTCTGACGCTACTTCGCGTGTAGAAATTGATGGATTATTATTTATCTATAAAAATACAAGATTAACATGAAATTTGAAAACACGCTTTTAATTTACCATTTGTAAAATATCTTGTCGATTTTCATTTAAATTCCTGTTGTCTTGACCATTACGCGGATTAGTAAACGATCCATTCTCGACCAAATTTCTGTCGAGATCTAGAAAAATGGTACGATGAGGCTGTTTGGTTCTGGTTATAATTGTAGATATCTTGTACTCGCTACTGTTGAATTTCGGTTCGAAGAATAAAAAATACTTATCATATCTCGTTTCTCTTCGTTAGTGTATGACATTTTTGTATTATTAATGAACAATAAATGAAATGTTTGACAGATTGAAATTCCATGGCTACCTTATTTAATCTTATAATTTATTCTTTCAAATAAAACCTAATGTCAAAAACTATAGTCAGCATGTGGTACATGGTTGAAATCAGAAAAAAAAACTCTTTCTGAAGATGTCTAAATCCAATATGGCGCCTATAAGAAATTAGATAGTTGATGATGGCCAGAAAGAAACGAAACGTCGTATAAAAATTTAGAGTACACCACTGGATAGAGGTTTAGAAATGGCCAGGATGTGTTTTTATATTTTCTCTACAAGGCCAAATGTCGGTGCTACAGGTAAAAGAAGAAAATGGGGTTTTCGCGTTTTTTTTTTAAATAACGAAGGTCATTTGTCACAGGTCCATTATCTTTGCGGATTTATAACAAACACAAAATTTAACAACTTTGCCAAATTTAAACCTATACTCTATCTCCAATAATAAGCGAGATCCCCATGGTGAGGGCCGAAAATGAATCAGCCTGTATATTGATTTGTGGTGTATGTGCTGGTGCACCATCTTGTTGAAAATAGCCATTATGCACCTCATGCTCTTCTAAATTATTAATAAAAGGCTCTAAAGCCGTGTGTCCACTAGCAAGTCACTTGCGGAAGAACTTCTGCAAGTATTTGCTGAAGTGTTTCCACTCAAACCGAAACTTGCGGAAGTCTGCTCCCAGAAGTAGTTTGTAGAAGTTATTACGACAAACTTGCTGCAAGAAATTGCAGACGTGTTTCCACACAATGTGAGTACAGCTTGCAGTAGAGTTTGCTTTTTTTACGAATGACAGTATAAAAATGTCTTGTGGCAAAATAATATTGGCAGCTGCCATCGCAGCATATTTAATTAAAAAGAAACAAATTAAAAAAAAGAAACAAAAAGAAGTGTTTGGGTGAGAAATTGGGTGCTGCGGCGCGTAGATTTAAGTTTCCAAAATACATTACTTGAAGAATTGCGGACCGAAGATTCCATGCAGCTGAAAAAATTCCTGAGAATGTCAAATGATGATTTTGAATACATTTTATCTTTAATTCAAACAAGTATTCAAAAGCAGGATACTAAAATGAGATTGGCTATACCTCCCACAGACCGGCTTTTAGTTACTCTTCGATTTTTGGCAACAGTTAAGAAAAATATTTTTTAAATCATTTTATTCATAAAGATCAAGAAAAATATTTTTAATTCATTTTATTTTCATAAGTATTTCAAATTAAATGCAAATTATGAGTATGTTTATTTTGTAGGCGATTCCTTTCATTCGCTTATGTATCTGTTTCGAATCCCTGTATGTATGATCGCAAGGATTGTGTTGGAATGTTGCGAGGCTCTGTACCAATGTCTGAAATTAAAATATTTGAAGGTAAATATTAAAATAATTTATATAAAAAACATTTTCCAAAAATACCTTGTGCGTTGTCCGAACATATAAATAATTGCGTAGATGTATTGCAAGGCAGTATTATTGATGATTGAGTGGAGCTTTCAAGCCCAGTTGTATCTGAACTAAGTAGTTGCGTGTCCGAGTTGGCTTCATCGTCTTCGTCCGTCACTTTTAGAATAGCCTGCTGAATTATTTTTTTAAGTTTACGCTTGCTCACAGCTTTTCTCAAACCTCGAAGTTCTGAGGCGACAAAGTCACCAAATATTTGGTATTCATCAGACGGTTTTTGCATTATTTGCAGAGCATTTTCCAGTACGACGTCATGTTCGTCTTTTTCTGAATTGTTTTTTTTTGGTCGTTTCTGTGGTACTGATTGGACTTCTTCAGACTGATCGGTGATATTTGCATCGTTGTCCAATGTAATTGAAAGCTCCTAAAAAGAAATTAAGAACACAAAAGCATTTATTAAGAATTAAACCGCTTTTTTTTTAGGTTCCATCAACGGAAGAAGATTGACTTCAATATTCCAACGGATTTCACAACAAATGGAATTTTCCCAATTGACTAGGTGGTGGTACAGACACCAAAGAAAGAAGGCAGTGTTTACTTCAATTTTAAAGCCACACATAGCATTGTACTGTTGGCGTTGATTGGACCTAATTATGAGTTAATTTACTTTGATGTGGGGTGTAATGGTAGAATTTCGGACGGGGGAGTATATAACAATTGTGAATTATCGAAATGCCTTGAACAAAATACATTGCATTTGCCATCTCCATGGTGACTTCCTGGTAGAACTATTCCAACTCCATACGTTATTGTTGCAGATGACGCATTTGCTCTTAAGAAGTATATTATGAAGCCATTCCCTTTCAAGAGCCAGCCAGTGCAAAATTGTGTTTTCAATTATCGGCTTTCTAGGGCCAGAAATGTGGTTGAAAATTTTTTTGGACAAATTACAGCTCGTTTTCAAATTTTACGTAAGCCCATTCTTTTAAGTCCCGAAAAAAACAAGAAAAATTGTTAAGGCCATTTGCGCTCTGCATAACTGTCTGTTAAGTCGCAATTCTCAATATGCGTCGTCTATGACGTCTGATTCTCCTGTATCCGATAATCAAGGAGAGTGCCGTACAGAAGGGATACCAGAAAGGAACATGTTACCACTTGAACCACATAATTCACGCAGTTAAGCACAAGAACTGAAAAATGTTCGTAACGAATTTGCTGAATATTTTATTTAACCAGAAGGAGAAGTGGAGTGGCAATATAGGCATACATAATAAGTATGTACAAGTGAATATATAATATAATTGAATATATAATGAAATAAAAATTAAAACGGTTATATATAAGGTGTATTTTGTTATTCTTACCAAATTATCCTCAGTTTCTTTGGGTACATGAGATGACGTCATGTATTTCATGTCATTATAAAACTCCCACTTGCTAACATATACATCTTCAGCACTTTGGCCACTTTTTTTTTCTTTCTTTGTTTACTTCTTGACCAAACTGCGTTCGGAGGTTGTGCAATTTCCTTTTGACCTCTTCTTCGGTCGCGTCTATATCATTGGCTATTGCTTTAAAGCGTTTTGTTTTTTAATTTTATTCTTATAGTCTTTTGACGACGTGTCCCATAATTCAGGATAACTTTCTTGTTTTTCAATTATCAAATGTGTTTTTTTCACTACTCCAAACGAATTTATTTTTGTCAATTTTTATAAATTTGGAAAAGAACTCAAAAAAACAAAACAAAACTGAAAACAGAAGAGAATACCACAAACCGTTTACCTGACGTATACCCGACTTCTTCTGCAAGTCTTCAAAACACTTGCAGTTCACAGCAAGTCGTTAAAGTTACTTCCAGCAAGCAACAAACACGTGTTTCCACATAATTGCTGCAAGTAACTTCTGCAAGCCGTGACTTCTGGAAGTCGACTTCTAATACATGTTTACACGACAAAAACTTCTGGAAGTCACTTCTGGAAGCAACTTCCGCAAGAAAACTTGGTAGTGGACACACGGCTTATTATCTCTTCTCTATATCTAACTGCATTTATAGTATTGTGATGACTCATCCAATAACGCGTCACGCGTCATTCCTCTGGTGTTTTCTCGAGGCCTACGAGAACGCTCTCGAAGAGTATTCACCACGATATAAAAGCCGCGTCGAAGAAGGGATGGCATTCAAT
Organism: Melolontha melolontha; assembly: GCA_935421215.2. Lineage (NCBI taxonomy): Eukaryota > Metazoa > Arthropoda > Insecta > Coleoptera > Scarabaeidae > Melolontha > Melolontha melolontha. Next base: position 92,080,068 of record OW285241.1, read on the forward strand.
CCTAGAGCTCGCGCAGTACACATAAATATAGATACATAAATATAAATACATAAATGTGCTTATCGTTAATAGTTAGTTTTATATTGTTATACGTTTTAATATTAATATAGTGTGTGTGTCTAAAGTTATTGATAGTTTTATTTAAGAACCCGAAAAGACAAACTTTTACAATGGTGTCCGGTGTGAGCTAATTACTAAATAATAAACTAAGTAGACAATTAAGTGTTAATTAAGTATTCGTTTAAATAAATATACAGTGCGAAAAGACGTTAATTTAAATATCGTGATGGCCAACAGAATGAAACTGACGGAATTAAAACTGACCGATTTGAAACGAGAATTAGAAGAGAGGGATGAGGATACAACTGGCAAAAAGTCAATCCTCCAGCAACGGCTTCGCAATGTGTTGATCCAAGAAGGCGAAGATCCAGAGAATTATGTCTTTCAAGTTCCAGGCGGAGATGCTGACGTGAATTCGCTGTTGATGAAAATGGAACGACTGATAGACAATTCACAAACCTTGGAACAGCGTCTAATAGATTCACAAACTAAAATGGAGCATAAAAGCCTGGAAACTTCTGGAAATTTAGCAAAAACTCTAGAACAAATGGAACAGAAGAACCTGGAAACTTAGCAAAAACTCTAGAACAAATGGAACAGAAGAATCTGGATAGCGCGAAAAATATAGAACATCGATTAATAGAAAATGCGCAAATAAAAATGCAACAAATGGAACAAAGAAACCTAGAAACCGCTAGAATTCTCGAGAAAAATCTGGAAAAGAAATTACTAGAAAATTCTAGAAACTTCGAAAAAAGTCTGGAACAAGTGGAGAAAGTTCTAGAACAACGATTAGCGGAAAAATCAGAAGCGTTAAAAGAAGAGGTTGTCATAGCTGTAGAAGAGAAAATTGGAGAACATTCTAGACTTTTAGAGGCAATAATGATTGAGATGAAATTACCCGCTACCACGGGTCATTCTGATCCCAAGCAGGTCAACGAAGAAGACATACCGCGGCCCATCGAAATAAAAGAAGAACTTGTGGCTATTTCAAAGACCAGAATCAAGCCACCAACCTTTGATGAAAAGACGTCATGGGCAACTTACCTGACGCAATTCGAAGCGGCCGCAGAAGCAAACGCATGGTCTTCTGCCGAGAAGGCGACTGCTTTAGTCATAGCATTGAGAGGTGATGCTAGTGATATTTTGCAGACATTGCCTCCTGAGGAACGTAAAGATTATTCTCAACTTATTAAACGCTTGGAGATGAGATATGGCCATGCGCATTTGGAGCAAGTATACCATACCCAACTGAAAAATCGATCACAGAAGAAAGGCGAGAATCTTCAGGAATTTGAGGCAGATATTGCTCGTCTAGTGCGACTTGCATATCCGATGGCGCCAGATAATTTAATGGAACACCTAGCGGTCCAGACATTCATAGATGGTCTCCGGGATATTGATACGCAGCAAGCATTAAGGTTGGCAAGACCGAAAACCTTGATCGATGCTTTGGCGCACGCGCTTGAGTTTGAGACTGCAAAGCAAGCCTCTCGGAACCATGCTCGTGTCTGCACTGTTGACAAGCAGGAAAATGAGGAGTTCATGGAGCAGGTGGTTAGTAGAATTCTAAACCAGATCAAATCAAATAAAAGAGTACTGCGATGCTGGAATTGTGGAGAGATTGGTCACGTTCGGAGTAAATGTGGTAAGGTGGCCAAGAAAGCATCGTCTGAGCAGCAGGAAAACTAAAGCGGGTCGATGAGCGGGGGCAATCATCGATCCAGCATCAGGAAGCCCCAAGGACGCCTGGCCAAGTCGCATCCTTGCAACATCAAACCAACGGCCTGTATGTGGACGCTGTTATGGAAAGAAAGACCTATGCTTGCTTGCTAGATACTGGATCGACGAAAACCATTGTGCGACCCGATTTAATATCCAGGAATAAAGAATTACTTTCTAGCAAATGGAGACTAAGGACAGCTACTGGAGAAGCAGCTTCTGTGGAAGGTGAAGTAGATGTCAATTTTATCATAGGACCAACATCAATCCGACATCGCGTTCTCGTAGCCGATATAGAAGAACAAATAATCTTGGGATTAGACATCATGAACACCTACGGCTTCCAGGTAAACATGAAAGAAGGCACTTTAAAAATAAATAATGAGGAATTGTTTCTTCATGGGAAAGATTGTGGGAATGTACAAATAATTACTGCAGAGAATGTTGTTCTGGATGCAAGAAGTGAGACATTTTTTACGGCGTGTATGGAAGGTGATTATTTGGACGAAAATGTTACAATGTTGGAACCAAAGGCTAATGATGACGAGGTGGGCCGAGGAATAGTAGTTGCCAAAATGCTGGTTAAGACTCAGAAGACTGTACCGATAAGGGTAATGAATGTGAACCATTACCCTGTTTCATTGAAAAGGGTACTATTCTGGGGTGGTGTTTGCCAGTGTCGGTCGTCGTTCATCGTATAGAGGCGAAGAAGAATGAATTCGTGCAGGCTCCTGAGAAATTGTCCTAGATAATCGACTCCGCCTGTCAAGGATTGAGCAAGAAGGAACAAAGCCAAGTTAAGGACCTAATCAAACATTATGAAGACGTCTTCGAAACTGAAACTGGTACGAAGGGAAGAACCAATATTGTAATGCACAAAATAAATACCGGCGATGCAAGTCCAATTCGACAAGGACCAAGAAGGTTACCACTGGCAAAACGTGAGGAAGCCAAGCAAAATATACGAGATATGGAAGGCCAAGGAGTAATTGAACCATCGAATAGTCCATGGGCTTCACCAGTGGTCCTTGTCAGGAAGAAGGATGGATCTACCAGATTCTGTGTGGACTATCGTCGTTTGAATAGTGTGACCAAAAAGGACAGCTATCCTCTCCCAAGAATAGACGATACGCTAGACACCTTGGCAGGAGCAAAATGGTTCTCCACTCTCGACTTAAAGAGCGGTTGTTGGCAAGTGGGAATGGATCCCAATGACGAAGAGAAGACTGCCTTCAGTTTAGGTACAGGACTCTGGCAATTTACAGTCATGCCATTTGGACAAACATCAGCTAAGAAGGTTTTTGGGATTATGCACATATTATCGACGCTACGTTCCTGGATTCTCCAACATTGCAAAACCCCTTACTCGCCTAACAGAAAATCGAGCATTCAATTGGAACAACGAATGCCAAGCGGCCTTTGAGTTGTTAAAAGGTACGTTGATCAGTGCACCTGTTTTAAACTATCCACTGCCATCTGGGAGGTTTGTTCTGGATACGGATGCTAGTAACGTCGGGATTGGTGGCGTGCTCTCTCAAATCCAAGGTGGACAAGAAAAGGTCATTGGATACTTCAGCAAGACCCTGTCCAAACCGGAGAGGAACGACTGCGTAACCAGGAGAGAACTATTGGCAGTAGTTAAGACCCTTGAGCACTTTTACAAGTACATTTATGTGCAGAAGTTCCTGATCCGCACTGATCATGCCGCCTTAAAGTGGCTCTTGCAATTTAAGAATCCAGAGGGTCAAGTAGCTAGATGGATTGAGAGGCTACAGGAGCAGGCCTCAAACATCAAAATGCAGATGCCCTTTCCAGAAGGCCCTGTCCAGACGACTGTCGATATTGCAACCGAATCGAAGACAAATCGGCCAACGCTCTTCGAACCACCGTGGTTGATGACCAATGGCAACCTGACAATCTGCGCGCAGATCAAGAAGCTGATCCGGATCTTGCAGTCCTCAGGGCTTGGAAGAGAAATGGTCAAAGACCGACCTGGCAAGAAATTGCTCCCCATTCACGAGAATTGAAGTCATACTGGGCACAATGGGATTCCTTAACCATGGAAGACGATCTCCTGAGACGTGAGGTCGAAAATCACGATGGAAGTGAGCGCAAGATGCAAATGGTGGTTCCCAAGAAAAGAATACCAGAGGTATTGCGAGAACTCCTTAATGGTGCTTCTGGGGGACATTTTGGAGTCCATAAAACACTGGAGAAGGTGCGCCAGAGATTTTACTGGGTGAATTGTTCACGAGATGTGAAAGAATGGTGCCGAAAGTGTGCAAATTGCGCCGGAAGCAATGGTCTCCAGAGGCGTCTACGTGCACCCATGCGCCAATACAATGTAGGAAGCCCATTTGAAAGGATCGCCATAGATGCCGCCGGCCCTTTTCCAGAAAGCGACAAAGGAAATAAATACATAATAGTGGTCATGGATTACTTTACCAAATGGGTTGAAGCATATGCTCTACCAAATCAAGAAGCTGGAACTGTAGCAGACGTGATTGTGAAGGAGTTAGTCAGCCGTTTTGGTGTGCCCTTGGAACTTCATTCCGATCAAGGGCGAAATTTTGAGTCCAGTCTATTCGAAAAGATGTGTGGACTTTTGGGCATACGGAAGACGAGAACAACTCCCTTGCATCCACAATCAGATGGGATGGTAGAGCGAATGAACAAAACCATGATCAGACACTTATCCAAAGTGGTCTCCGAACACCAGAGAGATTGGGACGAACATTTACCATTATTTCTAATGGCGTATCAGGCCTCCGTTCAAGAGACAACTGGCCAATCACCAGCAAACGTGCTATTCGGGAGGGAACTCCGATTGCCCTGTGATTTAAGGTTTGGGAGCAAACCTGGTGAAGATCTTGCCGGAGAAGATTATTTCAGCACGCTCAGACGACGACTACATAATATCCATGAACAAGTCAGACATCATATCCAAGATGCTAGTGACAGAATGAAGGAGAGCTATGACATCAACGCCGAGAAGAGTGGTTACCATGAAGGCGATCGGGTTTGGTTATATAATCCACAACGCCGACGGGGCCTATCTCCAAAACTTCAAAAGAATTGGGAGGGGCCATACGAGGTGTTGAAGCGGATCAACGATGTAATATATCGCATCAGGCGAACACCTCACACTAAGCCAAGAGTCGTACATTTTAATCGATTTGCCCCATACTCTGGAGACAATAATCACGAGACCGCTGACTTGCGCCGATTGGATAGCCAATACCATGAACTAACCTTCGAACACTTTATGCAAGAGTATTCTGGTTCGAGAAAAGCTCGATTTGGGGTAACCATCGAGAAACAGCAAGATTTGTTTACGGTGCCGCCAGACTACGCGCTTGCTCATTGCGTAGCCGGAGATCTGCGAATGGCCAAAGGAATTGCCAGGGAACAAAACAAGGCCAAACTCAAAAATATAGACAATCACGTATATATGAACAACGATTTAACAAAAAAAGAAAGGGAAATCGAGAAAAAGATAAGACAGAAAGCACACAACGCAAGAGAACAAGGGGCCAAAAACATTAAATTTGGTTACCAGAAATTAATAATTGATGGAAGAGAGTGGAAATGGAATAGAGATAAAGACGCCCTGCAGGAGGATTCAAACAAACAGGGGACAAAAAACTAGCTATAGACACCGCAAATATTATAACGATGACGACTATGACAAGGACAAAGGAACAAGACGATGGTAAAGAAAATGATAAGAAGAATAGGAATAAACAAAGGAAAAGTGCAACTTACAAGCCAAAAGAAGACACATGGAGCCAGAAAGTAATACATGGAAAGAAAATAAAATACAAAGACACATACGAGGTGAAGAAAAAACGTATAAATACAACAAAAGGAAGTGACAATACAATGAGAAGTCAAAGTTATTCAACAAATAAGGAACACGAAAGGAAGAGGAGGCATACTATTATGTGGGGTACGTGGAACGTAAGAAGCGTAATTGGAAAGGAAGATGAAATAGTCGAAAAAATGAAAATACAAAACATAGACTATCTAGGAATAACCGAAACGAAAAGGAAAGGCCAAGGAATAAAAGAGTTGAGGGAAGGCTACCAAATGTATAGGTCTGGGATAGATGTGAGGAGCAGAGGAATGGGAGGAGTAGGTTTCATTGTCAAATCAAGCAAGGTAAAATCAATTATAGAAGATTTATAAGCGAGAGATTACTGGCGATTAAAGTAAAAATAGATGAAAGGAACGCCGCAAAGGAACGTCTATAATAGTGGCCTATGCACCGAACGATAATGCAAAGAAAGAGCAGAAGGATGAATTTTACGAAGCTTTACAGGCAGAAATAGATAGAGAGGGAAGCAACATCATGATAATGGGAGATATGAACGGAAGAGTAGGAAAGGATAACACAGGAATAGAAAGATATATGGGAAAGAACCGGGAACAAACTAGAAATGATAATGGGAATAGACTGATAGAGTTGTGTGTCGCAAATGATTATGTTATTACAAACACAAAACTCATGCATAAAGATATACATAAGTTCACCAGAGAGGTGTACTCGAGAAAAGAGAAATCTATTATTGATTACTTCATCATAAACAGAGATAATTGGAAAAAGGTAAAAGATGTACGAGTGAAAAGACATGCAGAAATAAGCAGTGACCATTACCTAGTGAAATTAGAACTCACGATACTTACACTAGACGCCAAGGAAGAAAAGAGGAAGAAGGTAACAAAAGACAAAATAAAGTGTTATAAGCTAAAAGATAATAACGTACAAGAAAGATATCAAGAATATATAAATAAAGAAATAGCTAATAGGATCAATACCCCAAAGAATATAGATGATAAATGGACCCAATTTAAAGGAATTATTCTACAGGCGGCAAAAGCTGGATGCGGAGTAATAAGAACTGCAAATATAAGCACAAAGAAAAGCAAATGGTGGACACCAGATATTCAGCAAAAAGTGAAGGACAAGAAAAGAAAGTGGAAGACGTACATACAAACAAGATCAGAAGAGGATTATAATATATACAAGCAGTTAAGGACTGAGGTAAATAAAATGGTTAAGCTTGCAAAGAGGCAGTCATGGGAAGAGTTTGGTCACAAGATGAGGGAAAATTACGCAGAAAATCAGAAACTGTTCTGTAGCATGTTGAAGAATCTACGACAAAAGAAACAAATAAAACTGAAAAATATGAAGGACAAGGATGGAAACATAATAACAGAGGAAAAACTAATAATGAGAAGATGGAGGGAGCACTTCAAAGAACTAACAGAAACAAATAGCGAAGCGCACGAGAAAGAAAAAAACAAACAAGTAGAATATAGTACAGAAACAAATATTCAGCCAATTATAAAAGAAGAAGTAATAGAAGCCATTAATAAACTGAAATCGGGAAAGGCACCTGGGGAGGATAAAATAACAGCAGATATGATAAAATATATGGGAGATAAAGCAACAACTGAATTTTGTAATCTGCTTAACGATATATTAACAAAACAGGAAATACCGAAAGATTGGAACATGGCAATAAATACTACCACTTTATAAGAAAGGAGACATGAGAGAATGCGCAAACTATCGGGGAATTGCATTAACTAGTATACCTGGAAAAGTACTAACAAGGATACTAGAAAAGAGACTAAGGGATATAATAGAACCAACACTAGAAGAACAACAGCATGGATTTAGAAGAGGTAGAAGTGCACAAGATCTTATATTCATAGTTAGACAATTAGGAGAGAAATTTCTGAAAAAAGGAAAAGAAATACATATCTGCTTTATCGACCTACAAACGGCGTTCGATAGAATTAAAAGAGAAGACATCTGGAAAGCTTTAGAAAACAGGGGGATAGAAGGATATATTATCGATACAATAAAGGCCCTGTATAAAGGTAATAAAAATAAAGTTAGAACACATAACGAAGAATCAACAGAATTTGAAACAAAAATAGGATTAAAACAGGGTTGTGTTCTTAGCCCTCTTCTATTCACGATGTTAATGGACGATGTTATAAAAAATTGTAAACAGAGATGTGAGAAACTGATAGTGGGTAGCTGGAGAATGCACCAAAGTGCCCTACGCGAATTATTGTTCGCAGACGACATGATTGTAGTAGCAGATTCAGAAAAGAATCTACAACAGAATCTAAATATATACCAATCAGAATTCAGAAAAATAAACATGGAAATTAACATAAGCAAAACAACATACACAAAATATGCTTAGAGGGAAGACAACTAGAACAAGTTAAAAGTTTCAACTATTTAGGCACAGTAATAGAAGAAAATGGAAGGATAGATAAAGCAATAGCAGAGAGAATAGGAAAGACAGGAATAATTTATAACATGCTTAAAGATACATTTTTTGGAAAAAAGGAAGTATCAAAGGAAATAAAAACAGAGATATATAAAAAGTAGTATAAAAAAGACCTTCACTAGTATACAGTTGTGAGTCTTGGACGATTTCAGATAGAAATAAAAGCAGAATAACAGCAGCAGAAATGAGATTCCTGAGAAAAATTGAAGGAATTACAAGGAAAGACAGAGTTAGAAATGAGGTAATACTACAAAGAAGGAACCTGAAACCGGTTAAGAGAGTTATTGAAGAAAGACAGCTGGGTTGGTTAGGACACTTGCACCGGATGCACGAAAATAGACCATCTAAACAGGTGTATGAAGCCAGAGTACAGGGAAAGAACAGAATACGAAGACCTAGAATACAATGGGAAGAACAAGTACGACAGGCAGCCGCAGAACGTGGTATACAATGGTGTGAAACAAGGAACTTGGCACAGAACAGAAACTTGGGGAGGAACGAATAAATGCAATAGTAACTTGAAATTTAGTAATAAAATCCGACACCTAACGGTATAAGGATGTATAGTTTAAATTAAATTAAATTAATACCTGTGATCTACATAAATATTTACTGTTGGAAGTATTCCAATAATGATGGATATTCTACATCAAAGTAAGTCGAAGTTGCACTGCCATACAAGCATGTGTGGGAATTTGTTAACAGTGTTGCAACGAGATAATACTTTCCCACAGGTTGCAAATATAATTTCTGATTCTAACTGATCTCGTGCGGCAAAACGGTGCCTTATGAAACTTGTTTTTTAATATACTATTTCAACAAATAAATATATATTACGTTATAAGTACAAAATGGCCGTTTAAGGTAACGAAAATACACCACCGCAAACTCTTTAATATGTTAGAAATATATCTATAAAAAATTGTGAAATAGCCAAGTGTGTTTTTTTTATACTAAATTTGTTAATTACAAAATGTTTCACCAAGAAGTGTCTGCTACGTCAATTAATGAAATATAATGTTTTATTTACCAGATTTTAAGTATAGGTTCATTTGGAACAAGTTTGTTTCATCACGTTTGTGCATTTTAAGTTGATTATCACCAAACGAGACCGGCAACTAGAACACTACACGATGTTTGATTTTGCAAGTGTTTGAAATACTACGTTCCTGGATTCTCCAACATTGCAAAACCCCTTACTCGCCTAACAGAAAATCGAGCATTCAATTGGAACAACGAATGCCAAGCGGCCTTTGAGTTGTTAAAAGGTACGTTGATCAGTGCACCTGTTTTAAACTATCCACTGCCATCTGGGAGGTTTGTTCTGGATACGGATGCTAGTAACGTCGGGATTGGTGGCGTGCTCTCTCAAATCCAAGGTGGACAAGAAAAGGTCATTGGATACTTCAGCAAGACCCTGTCCAAACCGGAGAGGAACGACTGCGTAACCAGGAGAGAACTATTGGCAGTAGTTAAGACCCTTGAGCACTTTTACAAGTACATTTATGTGCAGAAGTTCCTGATCCGCACTGATCATGCCGCCTTAAAGTGGCTCTTGCAATTTAAGAATCCAGAGGGTCAAGTAGCTAGATGGATTGAGAGGCTACAGGAGCAGGCCTCAAACATCAAAATGCAGATGCCCTTTCCAGAAGGCCCTGTCCAGACGACTGTCGATATTGCAACCGAATCGAAGACAAATCGGCCAACGCTCTTCGAACCACCGTGGTTGATGACCAATGGCAACCTGACAATCTGCGCGCAGATCAAGAAGCTGATCCGGATCTTGCAGTCCTCAGGGCTTGGAAGAGAAATGGTCAAAGACCGACCTGGCAAGAAATTGCTCCCCATTCACGAGAATTGAAGTCATACTGGGCACAATGGGATTCCTTAACCATGGAAGACGATCTCCTGAGACGTGAGGTCGAAAATCACGATGGAAGTGAGCGCAAGATGCAAATGGTGGTTCCCAAGAAAAGAATACCAGAGGTATTGCGAGAACTCCTTAATGGTGCTTCTGGGGAACATTTTGGAGTCCATAAAACACTGGAGAAGGTGCGCCAGAGATTTTACTGGGTGAATTGTTCACGAGATGTGAAAGAATGGTGCCGAAAGTGTGCAAATTGCGCCGGAAGCAATGGTCTCCAGAGGCGTCTACGTGCACCCATGCGCCAATACAATGTAGGAAGCCTATTTGAAAGGATCGCCATAGATGCCGCCGGCCCTTTTCCAGAAAGCGACAAAGGAAATAAATACATAATAGTGGTCATGGATTACTTTACCAAATGGGTTGAAGCATATGCTCTACCAAATCAAGAAGCTGGAACTGTAGCAGACGTGATTGTGAAGGAGTTAGTCAGCCGTTTTGGTGTGCCCTTGGAACTTCATTCCGATCAAGGGCGAAATTTTGAGTCCAGTCTATTCGAAAAGATGTGTGGACTTTTGGGCATACGGAAGACGAGAACAACTCCCTTGCATCCACAATCAGATGGGATGGTAGAGCGAATGAACAAGACCATGATCAGACACTTATCCAAAGTGGTCTCCGAACACCAGAGAGATTGGGACGAACATTTACCATTATTTCTAATGGCGTATCAGGCCTCCGTTCAAGAGACAACTGGCCAATCACCAGCAAACGTGCTATTCGGGAGGGAATTCCGATTGCCCTGTGATTTAAGGTTTGGGAGCAAACCTGGTGAAGATCTTGCAGGAGAAGATTATGTCAGCACGCTCAGACGACGACTAGATAATATCCATGAACAAGTCAGACATAATATCCAAGATGCTAGTGACAGAATGAAGGAGAGCTATGACATCAACGCCGAGAAGAGTGGTTACCATGAAGGCGATCGGGTTTGGTTATATAATCCACAACGCCGACGGGGCCTATCTCCAAAACTTCAAAAGAATTGGGAGGGGCCATACGAGGTGTTGAAGCGGATCAACGATGTAATATATCGCATCAGGCGAACACAGTATCATTGAAAAAGATTGGTCCAATAATACGTCTTCGTGACATAGCAATCCACACTCCTATTTTGATTGAATGTAAACTTGTTTCTTGGTATACATGTGGGCTTTCAGTTGACCATGTACGATAATTTTGGCTATTGATATAACCTGTTAGGGAAACCAAGCTTCATCAGAAAAGAAAGTTATATCTAATCTTTCATCGTCATTAATTGTATTGTTAAACCATTGGCAATAATTTATTCTTTGCTCAAAATCATGAGAATATAACTGCTGCAATGCTGACACTTTATATGGGTGCTGTTGCGTTTACAAAATTATTCTTCTACCCTTTGTTAATTTTTGAACGCGTAATTACTTTATTTGTTTACTCTAAACCTTCGTAGCCTTTTCAAACTTTTCCCTTCCGCTAATTTATATTTTATTTGTCATATTCCCTAATTATCGAACCATTTAAGCTTCTCCAAACTTCGTTTTTATTATAAAAATTTCTTATGTTCAAATGTTTTGGCTGACCGTATATCCGATATGTGCCCGGGCTATTCTTATGCCTTCTCTGCGCAGTCGCCTCGTGGTGAAATATATGCGATTCATGCTTTTTTATTTAATACTTTATGCGAGTTTCGTTTCTTTTAAACGATTATTACTTATTGAACGTGTCATTATTTTAATTATGGAATTTTGGTAATCCTTTCAGGACGATTTATTTGTTGGTTTAACTTTTATTTTAAGTTTTATTTTGGGTTTTCCATGTCATTAGCTTTGAACGCCCTCTACGCGGCTTTTAAGTTATCTACCGATTATAGATTGCTTTTCATTTAATATTATTTCTTATTGGTTCATTACCTTTGTTTTGCTGCGTTTAACTTCCGAATTTTAGTTTGTTAGCTTCCTTATACACTTTTTTTTAACTTTGTATGGGTTTTGGTTAATTATTTCCCATTCTTTCTGATACTCCGTTATCGTTTTTTGAGACTATGACGTAGTTTTCTTTCGAATATATAAAGCTGTGCCTCATTTTGAAGATCCTTCTCTTGGTTTTCCGTACTGCTCTGAAGTGTTCAGTTGTGTTAAAGAAACTTTTAGTCAAGTTTGAAATTTTATATAGGTTTTGTCTGCTGATGCAGGTTTTGGTCTACTTGGCTATATTGTATAATTATTTCACTTGTGTAGTGTAATATTCGGGGACGTTTTCCCTGGATCTGGGAGAGAGTTTTTTTCACGACCGCGTGCTTCAGGTGAGTTTAAGACATGGGGACGGCTGTAATTTTCGGCAGCATCGTTCTCCGATTTCTTTTAATTCTAATGAATTTCCATTTATTCGGTTCCTTTTTCCATTTATTTAGGGCCGTTAATTCCGGCTCAAGATTTTGGTAATTATTGTTCTGCGCGGGAAATTGAACCAAGGCAGCAATCCGGCAGGAAGGCACATCCATTGTCATCGAATTACCGGGATCCCGTAAACCACGTTTTTGGGTCCTCAAACCCTTTAACACTCAAGGTAGTGTGAATAGAACATCTGTTTGTCGTTAATTAATTTTCTTTTGTGACTACGATCACGAACAATAATTGATGTAGTAGTTCCAATTTTATTAATTTTGAAAAAAAAAACCGCGTGGAGACCAATATCGTGGTGAGCAAACCACCTTTACGAACATATAAATTTATATTCACTGCATAACTGTAATATTATTTTTTTTGTCATATTAATTACACAATCTTTTCTTACGTAATCGGCGTAGGATTAATTCTTTTAGTGTTTCTTTTAGAAACGTATTTTGACCTTTTTTTTTTGTTTTGCTTTCAATAAATTTGAATTTTAAGTATTTTATAGTTAATCTATTTGCCACAATCAAAGGCAATTTCTCCTTTTATAGTAAATATTTTTGTTATTGGTAACTTTTCTTTTCATTAGCTTTACATATACAGGCTGAGCCTGGAAATTTTGTAAATTTTCCAAATTTATGAATACTTAGAGTAGCGTCAATTTTACGAATTTTTAGTACCTTAATTTTATTTTCCTAACGGTGTACCTTCTGTACCTGTTCTTATACTGAGTGATGCATAAACATGTAAAGTATGTTCAAGCTTGAAAGTGCTATTTATGCATATTTATTGTTGACGTTTATTTTAGGGTATATTTGTTGTTGGTGAACATTATTGGATTCACTTAAGACTAATTAATATTTTTGGATATATGTATTTCTAATTAATACTTTGGATATATTTAATACTTATTAATATTTTTGGATATAATTTGCTAGTTGTTGAATATTGTTATTGGATTTAATCTCTAAATATATTTTATTGTTTATGTTTGAATTTGTGTTTGCATTTGTTTGCCTATCTCCAACGAGCAAAAGTGTAAGAAGTAATATACCAGGCAGCCGAACACCCCCCTATTGTGTTCATTTGCCCTTAAGGCCGCGGGTGTTCTGCGTTAGCCCAGGAACTTGCCAGACCAAACGCAGTGGTGCCCTCTTAAGATCTAGCGTTGTGTTGGCCCACGACGCTTCTGGTTTCAAATACTGAGCTGGCCGGCAAGTCATTCGAGGGGCCTTTCAAGACCAGGGGCGGAATTAGGACTTGTCCTAATTCCATCTGTGGTATTGCTGCCCGAACCGTTTTAGGGGTAGCAGTGCGTGTACAAATGTTTTTTAAGAGCCCTCTGCACACTTCCATATGATATACCTACAATCGTTTTTCTTATATACACATTATTTCTAGTTTTAAATTTACACACAAACCTGACTGTGTAGATAATTTCCGAATAGATTTATTAGGACTGACTTGTATTCTATGCCCTATATTAGCTATGGTGTCATCGGTCAAAACTGTTGGTGTAACTTTACGCTTTCTTTTTAAAATACTGCCTGTTTCCATGAATCGCTTCACCAATCTATCTCGATGCTGTACAAATGTATTATATACATTTTCATTCCCATATTCAACAATGAACTGGTTAAAGCAGGATTGTGCTGAGTACGTCCATTGTCCATTTTCATCTTGCACGCCACTACGAAAGTGTGCCATAACAATGAAGGTATCTTGCTGCACAGAGAACGGCATCATAAATAAACGCTACAAATATAATTTATACAACTTCTAAATAATCTTTGGTGTTGTTTACATAAATGTTTAAGTTGTAAAACTTGCTTTAAAAATCAAATAATACTTACCAATAATCTAAAGACGGATTGATAATAGTGTCTTTATAAAAAACAGATTTCGAAAAAGACGAAAACGAGAAAATAATAAATAATGAACGTGAAAAATAACAACAAAACTATAGCGAACGAAAAACGATAGTGAAAATTATTCATGGTTGCTATCTGTTTAACATAAAATTGTACTAATCTAGGGATTTTTACTGTGCCAACCCTCTTCAGTTGTCCGTATATTACTTATTTGGCATTGCAAAACGATAATTTTTATTACTTGAAAAATATATGCAGGGTAGGGTGGGGCACAGTGTAACAGAAAAGTAATTAAGTAATTCAAAAATGTTAATCTTTGTTGCACGACCATTTCTTTGGTATTTATACAGTGAGCAATGTTGTGTCATCATAATTTAATTAGAAAAAATTCTAAGATATTTTTGAAAACTATTTATTTTTATACTTTGCAGATATCGGGTATTTGTTACACTGTACCCCCGACCTGGGATAGAATGTAACAGCTATAGGGGTACAATATAACGAAGTTGGGTACATTATAACAATGGAATAAAGATTGAACATACTAACAGTGCCCAAAAGGTAAAAAGTTTTTTTTAATCTAAATTATATTTTCTCAATATATTCCTTGCGAACGAGTAACAGTTTGCTTGACGTTTTGTCTTATTCGTGGTATTAGGTTGTGGCAACGTCACTTCTATATCTTCCACTGGCACAATTGCCAAATCCGGCTCCAGAGGAAAATAAAACATATTCATCTTTCCATGTTTACGTAAATAGCTAATGTCATATTCATCGTTCTGATTGTCAGTAATTTACCAACAAAATATTTCACTTGCTTTCCAGGAAATTTGACTATAACAAAATCATCTTTCTTCGGAGTCCTGAAACAGGACAATGGAAAGTTCTCAATTGAATCTACCGATAAAATTGACTTGTCGCTAACATCTGAATCATTTTCCTCGTCCAAATCTCTTTCAGAATTAAAAAAAAAGAACCCTTGCGACCTTCTCTAAACCGTTTCTATTCTTCTTGGTAACATTTTTACATTTAGGGATTGGTTTCCTAGCTTTTCTCCTTTCTCTTTCTCGAACTATTTCTTCAAGTTCTTGTTTAACCGGTGTATCAGTTGCAATACAACTTCCTTTTCTCTTCCCTTTTTTCGAAATAAGCCTTGGTCCGGGTTTTGGATAATCTCTGCATTCGAGTGGACTCTTTAAAATTATATTTTCTAAATTTTCTTTTACAATGATGCGTTTATTTCTATTTCTATCACTGTTTCCATTCGAATAACTTGTTTGGATGTTGAGCATCTGCAAGGTTCCTTCAGAATCTTGTAATTGTGAAGTGGAAGGTTGGAGTTGCATAAGACGATTAGTAACTTCACTTGACATAAATTTATCATCTGTGAAAACGTTCCTGTTAAAAGGAAAAATACCGGTCCTCCTAAATCCAGACTTTATGTTTACTGGAGTCATTGCTTTTTCAAAAGCTGCATGCATTAGTTCCGCAATGTTATAAATGGAAACCGGTGTACCAGGATGGCGCATCATCCATGAATCTAATGCTGCATTGTAATATGTTTGCAGAGGACCAAACACAGATACGTCCAAGGGTTGCAGTTTGTGACTCGTGTGAGGTGGTATCGTGAGCAGGGTAACACCGTTGTCTTTAGCGATACTGAGAGCTTGAGCAGCTAAATGGCTGTCATGATTGTCCAATATTATAAGAGATGGATTATCTTTTGAGGAAGCAGTAGCCTTCACAAAATGTTTCATAACTTCAGCAAACAACTCTGTGTTCATCCAACCTGTATTTTGCGCTAGTCCAAGAGTACCAGGCGGCGCCCCATTCAACATATGTGGCTTAAGGTTTTTCTGAGGAAAGACCATTGCTGGAGGTAAAGCTGAGCCAGTTGCAGATATGACGCAGCATGTTGTCACAAGAGTTCCTCTTTCACCACTCGTAACTTTATTCAGTTGTTTGGATCCCTTAGCTGCTATTATACGTTTTTGTTTCTGCACAGTTGTAGCAGTTTCATCGAGGCAGAAAACTCTGGTACCGTCGCCAAAACTTGGGCTCCTGCGCATCACTTCTTCTAAATTGTCATAAAACATTCCGACGTTGTGTCGGTTAAAAGATGTGGCTCGTGATAGGCTACAGGGTTCTGGTTTTCGTAAAGCTAGGTCGGGGTTTCTTTTTCTAAAACCATACAACCAGTCAATTCCTGCCTTTTGTTTTGCTGTCCAGCTCTTGGGTACATCTACATTGTGATAGTTGGCCATTTCATAAGCCAGCTTTCTAGTTTCAATTGTATCGAGACCATAGTACATTTTTGAACAAGTTATCAAATATTCTTTTAGTGCTAATTCTCGTTCAGTTGTAAAGATTTTTCTAACGGCATAATTCGGTGTAAAACGCATGGTTGCAGCTTCTTCTTCTGAACAAACCTTTTTCTTCTTTAAATATCTATATAGTGTTCCATAGTTAACACCGTTCACGTAAGCCGCCTTTCTTAACCCTAGAAGGTATACCAAAATAACACACTTGAAAACGTATACTTGGGGTCACCAGTTACCCCAGAAATTAATTTTGGAAAAATAAAAGAAAATTTTTTGAAAACGTTTATTTAGTGAAGCCTATAGCAACTTTAAGTATTTCTCTTACAGTTTAGACAAATATCAGTACGGTGTTCGTTACATACATTGTATTAACACATATAACATACAACTCTCCATTTTCGATCACGTGAACGAGGACATACATAACATCTTGACGATTTCAGTTTTTTTGGCCCTGGACCAAGCTGTTCCTCTTCTGGAATATGTGTTAGTCCCAGTACTTCTCGTATTTCACTTTGCAGTTTACTGGATATCTTTTTGGTGAGCCTACTTTCCATCCAAGGTTTAGCTAGTTGCAGTCCGAGTGATTGCAAAAATTTATTTCGGGTAACTTTGCTAGCGTTACCCGACACATTATATAACAAAGGCATTTATCCCGGCTTGATCAAGCATCCCATAGAAATATCTAAGTGGCCACCTTCTTGTTTTCCTGGATCCGGTGTAGTTGTGAGCCATCTGATCGAATGTATCCACTCCACCTTTGGTGGAGTTGTAAAACTCAATAATTTCTGGTTTCTTCGAAACCTCGTTAACATTCTTGTCAGCGTGCATGGTCGAGATTAGTGTGACAGATTTATTTCTCTTTGGTGTACGAAACCAACGTCAAATTGTCTTGAGAAACCAAATTCGGAAGTTAGTACGGGTTTGTTTTTAGAAGGTAAAAAAGAAGGTGGTATTTCTCTTTTATAATGTCTTATTGTTCCCACGATTGTTAGACCTTTGTTGCTAAGCATTTCTTTGGCTAATGGAACAGACGTAAATCAGTTATCCATTGTAATGTTTCTATTTGTTCCATGAATAGATTTGGATAACTCTTTCACTAAATACATTGGAACAGATTCGTTGCTTGGATTGGTGTTTTTTCCAATGTATGGAATAGCACTTATCATGTAATATGTACGCGAATCACACATACATACAACCTTAATTCCGTATTTGTCAGGTTTAGATCCTATATATACACGAAACGGGCATTTGCCCCTAAAACCAAGTAGCTGCTCATCTATAGTTACGTAGCAGTGAGGAGAGTAACTCTTTGTACAATTTTCTATAAAATCCTCCCATATTTGCCTTATCGGTGAAAATTTGTCTTCACGATTTCTTTTTTCTTTATCTTCAAATCTTAGACAATTCAATAAGAATTTGAAACGTATTGCAGGCATAATGCATCTATATATTAGAGGTCCTTGTTAAGAAAACATTTGTTCTACAGATAGATGTGCATCTTTTCGAGCACCAGCTATGTACAAAAGGCCTAATAGAGCATAGATTTCTACATTATCTGTAGGATGTACGTATTTCGTACCTGGCTGGTATTTGACACCTTGTCTTTCTATTTCTTCTTTTGTATGAGTTATAATTTCATTTAAAATTGTAGGAGTGAATAAAATGGCCCAAGCATCTATTTCTGTGGTAATTACACGTGCACTCTTTATTCCAGGTACCTTTACCACGATGTTTCTTGAAGGCGTTCTGCTTTTTGCAGGTTCTCGTGAACCCCATGCAAAACCATTTCTGCCCTTCAAAATTCCTTCACGTTGAAGTGGACGTTCTTCAAACTAATCATCTACAGAAGAAGTCTCATCGTTGTGTTCCAACAACTCTTCCACCTCGTCCTCACTGTCACTTTCTGCAAAATTGTCTCAATATCGCTTTCTGCTTCATCGTACCATTGTAAGACAGTTTTTTCAAAGTCCGGATCTAGAGCACTAACGGTTTTTTTTAGACATGTTTCACAAATATTCAATCACACGAAATTACAAACAGTATTATTTCACAATACGCAAACGTATCCTGGGGTCACTCACAACCCCAAATAATTTTTATTGAGAAAACGATAACCGGCAACGTAAGGTTCACTGCACGTGTTTATTGATAAAAAACACTGACAGCTGTTTCACCGTACAACGGTATCTTCAGATATAACAGAGCGGTACTGCTCTGCGGCACGTGTTTATACTATTCACAATCGACTAACCTTACCTAAATTATCAGCGCCACCAAGCGCGAAATAAGAATATAAGTGGGAAAATTCAATTCTGTTGGGGTCACTCGTAACCCCGGTATACCTTCTAGGGTTAAGCTCATTCCTTTTTCTACTAACTCTATTGCCACTTTCATGTGCTTCTCATCGTGTAAACCGATGTCGGTTTTTCTTTTCCGATCTCGAACCATTCTATTAAAATATCTAAAACAGAAATAAAAAGAAAACCGTTGAAATTGTCAATTCCCACATAGCAAAGAAAATTTGCAGCAAACTTTAAAAACTTTTTGTAAATTTTTGAAATTTGCGTTATACGAACTAAAATCGAGTGAAAGGCAACTTTGTCCAAAGCTTCGCGGTTGTAACATGTTACACTGTACCCCGTTACACTGTGCCCCGTAACGCGTGTTCAACGATAAACTCAGTTTGAATTTTATAGGTTATGAGTACCGACAAACCTTACTGTCCTATTAAACAAACATTAAATAAAGTTTATACACATAACATATTTACTTACCAGAATTAATATATATCTGAGAAACAACAAAATCACTTTGCGTCAAATAATTAAGTTGAAGCACTCAAAATCACACTTCTGTGGAAATCAATTAACGTAAGCACTGATTTCACTAACGAGTACTACTGCATGATGGCACCATATGTGTGCGTTGGAAAAATAGAATAATGCAGTTAATGTTTCGAAACCAGACAGAAATATTATCACTTTACCCCACCCGACCCTAAGGTAAAGCAAGGAGAGTGTGCGCACAATTCAGAAAATTTAAAAAAAAAAACGAATTTGCACTTAAAAGTCATAAATATGCATAGTGAGATAATCCTTAGTATATCGTACATACTGGGTAAACAAATAAAACCTAGAAACTATCTTTCTTTTCTTATAACCCGGCAAAAAATAAATTCTTGCTTTTGCGCAATCTCTCCTAACTAGTCCGCCGAGATTGCGCACATGGGTAGGAGAGATGGCATATATAGCGCTTTTGGGTTTTAAGTAACTTTTTATAGTACAGTAGAGCCTCGCTTATCCGAGGTAATGTGGACCGAGGATACCTCGGATAATCGAAAACTCGAATAACACGGACTCTGTCGTAAATCGAGGGGGAAACATGCGGTAAAGTTTAAAATGAATGAAAACGTAGTCAATGAAGTATCTAT
The DNA here is from genome assembly GCA_935421215.2 of Melolontha melolontha. Classification (NCBI taxonomy): domain Eukaryota; kingdom Metazoa; phylum Arthropoda; class Insecta; order Coleoptera; family Scarabaeidae; genus Melolontha; species Melolontha melolontha. The sequence continues at coordinate 92,100,088 of OW285241.1, forward strand.
GTAATATGTATGTATGTACATAAAAGAATACATCTATAACATCTATAACATATTTAAATGTATACCTAAAAATGCAATACAATATGTATGTATGTACAGTATGTTTCAAAATAAATGCGAAAACTTCGAAATATTTATGAGCAGCCAACATCGCACTGTTGTAATGTTGGTGATCGCCTCTCTTCATACCTAGTGATACATAATCCGTAATTCTCTGTTAATATATTTAACGTGACTACATTTTCCTTTATTTTTTAATTATTTTGTAATTTTTGAAATTCTAAATGTATAAAATGTGTTGATAAATAATAAATTAATTTAAAAAAAAAGGTAGAGTCAATGTCTATAATAACTGAACGTATTCTTTAAAAATTGTCATCGGGGAATCGATCGTACGTCTCTGTCGAAAAGCCTTAGATAGATAGGGTATATAAGTGCATTTGTATACTGTAGTAGTTGCGGTATATATTATACATATACGTGTATTTTTGTAAGAGCATGGGTAATACGTTTTATGTATTCCTTAATGAGGGCCATTGCTCTAACGTTGATATAAATAAACATATGTTGGATTCATAACTATATACAAAACATCTGTTTCTGTGTATTTTTTAGGAAGGTGACAACATAATATTTCCATTTTTTTTTTTATAAATACTATGCGATTTTCTGTATGATGTTTTAAAAACATTTTAAAAGGCTTCTTGTAATATTAAAGTAAGTTCTTAAATTACTTAATATTTCAATAAATATGTTTGACATAATAAAGAAATTCATTTCTATTTGTAATTTAACCAAATTTACTTTTGTCCATATGGAATTAGTAATTTGGTTCTTATTTCATTATAAAAAATCTCTATCAATCTTGATAATGTTCATTCGTATGACTAAAAATATGTATGCGGACGACAATGTATTCTGCGTATATAAGATATATCATTTTTTATAGTGATAGGGTTTATAAAGAAGAGAATTAAATAAAAAAACGCAACTATTCTTATAAATACTAACATAAAAAAAAAATTAAAAAAATTACAAAATATTGAGGAATTAAATTGGAACAAACAATAAATTCAAAATAATATTGTAAATGCAAATATTTTTCAATTAAGAACAATATGCTCTGAAATTTAAATGAGAATAAAAATTCTTTTTTCAAAAAACCAATTTCCACATACTGTTGAACAATTTTAAAATAAATGCTTAAATGGGTTTCACCCAAAAAAGAAGCAACCAAAATGTTGAAATAATCTATGAATAAAAGTACATAAACAGACTATTATTATATGATTAAATATTTTAGTACATACTATATTAGGTATGGCTCTTAAGAAAACAGCGATTAAAAGAAATAAATTTAAAATTATTAACAAATTATTTGCGAAAATAATACGCGTTGCCTTCCGGCTCTAAAACTATATTTTAATATTTGGTCCAACGAACATTATTATCAATAGTTGATTGCAGTCGCCTTTCCATTGAATTTACGAGGTTTTCAAAAATTTACGTAAATCTGTAATGCTCCCAAATTGTGCTGGCATGCAAATTAATTTCTCATACATTTCTTATGCGAATGTTTCCCCGGAAGTCATCCCATCGCCGCACAATGTCTGCCCAAAGATTTTCAATGTGGTTAAAGTCCAGGGATCTAGCAGGCCAATTCGTCAGTATGAATTGAGGGTGGTTGTCAAACCATTCCCTAACAATTATAACAGTATGCACCGGACAATTGTCATGCACATACATTAGAGCTGCGTCCCCATAAACTGCCTGTAAGCTCGGTAGCATGCTATTTTCTAATAATTGCACATACACCTTTGCATCCATTCGTGGGTCTACGCGTACAAGTTCTCCGGGACCTGCTACAGACATCCACCCCCACATGTTAAGGGATATTCGGCCGCTCCTCTTCTTTTTGAGTACATTCCGCTATTGGTATCTCGAATTCGGCAACCTGTACAAAGGTTTCCGAGACCCAATTTCGGAAGAGAACACCTTTTCGTCCGTAAAAATCGTGTTGTCCCAATATCGTCCTATGTTTGCTTGTGCGAACTGCAATCTGCGTTCCACATGAACCGGAGTTAAATCGATTTTCTGTGCTGGACGTCTGCATTTGTATCCGCTGTCCTTGAGTCTCCTCCCAAGTGTTGGGCGGCTGCAATTGAAATTATTTATCTCGATAACCGTTTGCATGGAAGAAAACGGTTGTTGAGAAACGTAGTTTATCGCGTTATTCAAGACATTTTCATCCAGTACTCGTTTCCTTCCACATCTAAGCCGTTTATTGAAGAATTGAATTGCTTCTTCGTCTCATTTCTTTTTCCATCTATAGACCTGCGAGACCCGTGAAATAAAATTAAACGAATATATAGTTCGTGAAGACGATTTTAGAACAATCTTAAGAGCAATATTTACATTAACATTATAATGTTAAAGAATCTAATTTAAAACGTATTTTGAACATAATTATTAAATACATTTTTTAATAACTTTATAAACATAATTAAAATATTTTTATTGTAGTAATTCCCCTTAAGGAACATTTTTTTTATATATACGGAGTCAAATACAGCTTCCTTATCCTAATAGAATCCCTAAGTAGCTCTTCCTAAGCTGTTTATGGAACACATTGAGTTAAGGAATAAATCAAATGAAGATACCTTTTTTCAAATCTATGATTTTTTTAATATGGGTTTCTTCGAATTATATATACATAAATTAATAATTTTCATAAAACAAAATCAAAATCGATTTATTCGCTTATAATTATTTTATTGTTGAATCGAATAAAACTATTTAACAATAAGCATGCTAGACTGATGTTTTTAAACGTTAAAAAAACAAACTTTATTGATTACTTTATTCAATTTTTTTTTTTAATTTGAAAATTATTAAATATTGTTTGAGAGTGATTAATGGCTCATAAAAAATTGTATCAATATATTATATTGCAACGAGATATTTATTTTTTACTGTTACACCTTTCAATCCGTATAATAATAAAACTGATAAATGTCTTTAAGTTAGCCAATATACTAACTAAAAGACCACATTCATACTGTAGGAAAATATTGTGAATTATAATGTTCGCCTCAAAGTGTAAAATGCTATGTGAAAGTGTGTATGTATATACATTTTTAATGGTTTGTTTTCCCCATTTCAAGAGATGTGTTAGTAATATAAACAAAACCAGATGTAAAGGGACGAGTAGAATTACGCGCCCGAATGAGACGAAAATTAGAATTCACATGGAAAGGGGGCTGCAATCTACTATTGATAATTATGGTCGTTGAAACTATTATTAAAGTTTAGTTTTAGAGCCGAGAAAGCTACGTTTTTTTTTTCGGCAAAAAATTGTTTATAATTTTGAATTTTTTTTGGTCGATTATTATAAATACTTATATTAGCAATTTAATGTCGCACTATTAGTCAAAATTATTTTTAGAGCCCTACCTAACATAGTACTAAAATATTTATTAATAAAATAATTAGGGTTTGCTATATTTTCTGTGACCACGCGCGAATTACGTGCACATGTATTAATAACCCATTGAAAGCAATATTATAAATAGAGTGGACCAATTCGGAGCGAAAGTAGAGGCGTGACCAACGAATTGGTTCCCGTATGCTTAACATTATTAATATCTAGAGAAATACTATCGCGACCGAAGCTGTTAATATCTTAGATACAAAACAAATGTAAGACGGTATTTCTAGATTATGAAACGTTCTCGATGATACGTATAAAAAATAAATTTTAAAATGTATGTGATTCGAAGAATAAAAAAAAATATTACCGTCTTATGCGTTTTCCGTGTCTTGAAAATCTGGAGAAGCGCGATGAAATATTGTTGACGGAAGGTGCGTCTCCAAAGTTATTTCTCGAAAACGCGTCCGCCATTAGGAAAATATGTGCTTGTATAAAGAAAACGATCGCTATACATCTAGTGATGTGATGTTTGCATAATTGAATTAATCTTTGAAACAACTTAATACATCTGCAGACGAACCATCATAAATTTGTCTAAGTCTGGCCAAATAATAATATTTATCTAAAACACTTTCAAACTTACTAAAAATACACTCATTTGTTGTGTCTTCTTTCGAACATAGCTGTGCGTGTGTATCTCTCACAACTAGCACTGATTCCTGTAACGATAGCGAAGAATTTTGTAGGTTTTCTAATGCTTGCACTATTCCGAAGTAATTGTTGTCAATAGTTTGCAAATCACATTTAACCTGACTATTTTGAATTTTTAGTCCGACTTAAAAGGTCACAAATACGCAAACAATCAGACAGCTTTAAAAAACACACCAGATGACAAAAAAACATAACTTTGATTTTGAAAATACCTAAATAATAACAAAGCACAAAAATAGAAAGGATAGGGAGGTCTTAGAAATGATCCATATTTTCAAAAACAGCAGAACCAATCTACGACCATGACAAGATTGATGGACTTTCTAAACTCTATAATCCACTAATTAAACAATAGAAGACAACTAATCCCACCCACACGCCCCAAAATTAAATTTTTTTTTTTGTTTTCCGTTGTAAATATATATATACTATGATTCCCTAATACATGGCTTGACCATGCAAATTTTAAAAACAAAAAAAAAAATCATTTATCCAACAAAGACATTTAGTCACACAAAATATTCGGAATGACGCGATCGACCCTGGAAAGGTGTCGGGCAGGTCCGACCATACAAGTACACAAGTATGTGATTTGAAACGTAATAAATCGGTGAGTTTTATATCATTTAATTTTCCTTACTTTATTAGTATTTTAATTTTAATTTCTTATTCATTCATACAAATGTATAATTATTGTCTTACCTTTCGTTGTATTAATTTTTTGTTTCTATTCATTTAAGAAAGACTTAATAATAAAAAGAGTCGAAACGTCGTAGAGAAAAATCTTGAAATTCATGAACGGTCGCTAAACAAATGAAAACGCCTATTATTTTAAATACTAAGACACGGGCAATAAAATAAATAAGATATTTAATTCGTATTAACATTAAATAAATAAGTACCTATATATATATATATATATATATATATATATATATATATATATATATATATATATATATATATATATATATATATATATATATATATGGTAAACCTAAGCAATGGGCGATTAAAGGTCTGTATATTACTTCAAAATATATGTATTTAAAAAACTGTACATGTTTCGGCTGTGTACGCCTTTATCAAGAGAACACAAAATATGAATGACAGGATATAAATGTCAAGTAATTAAGTTGCTATGGTTTAAATGGTTTAAACCATAGCAACTTATTTACTTGACATTTATATCCTGTCATTTATATTTTGTGTTCTCTTGATAAAGGCGTACACAGCCGAAACATGTACAGTTTTTTAAATACATATATTTTGAAGTAATATACAGACCTTTAATCGCCTACTGATTAGGTTTACCATATCATACCAAGGTCACGAAGTTATTATATATATATATATATATATATATATATATATATATATATATATATATATATATATATTGATGTGAGTCTCCTTTCTTCTTTAATAAATTCTTTTACTAATAATATTTCGGTTTCAAGAATGTTATATCTACAATATTCAGATTTGTGAATTATTACTTTAACGTTAGAATTTTGTAATAAATTCATAATTGGTATTTGAAATCATGATACCGTTGAATATTGTATGTAATATTTAATCTATTTGCTAATTATCAAAATTAACTCTAATTTATTTTCAAGAGGACTTGAGATTTCTAAAAAACCAACTAAGTTTTATCTTACTTTTGAACATATATCTTCAAATTATGTTATTTGTTTGGCTTCTTTGAACTTCATTTTCATAATTTGTAATTTAGATTACGTGGGTGAATTTGAATATTATATTATATTTAGTATTATTTTAGAAACCTTTGTATTAATTACTTAAAATATCAGATTGATACTTTTACTAAATTTCTGATGTGTCTTGACGGCGAAAACAATTGGCATTGAATAAAATTGTTTGGGATGGATTGGAAAAATTTTTACCTTCATGACATAAATATTGTTTTTTAATTGATATTCCCTTTATAGTCCTCATATAAATTGTTTATGGGAATATATTTATCAAGCTGAAGCAGTGTAATAAAATACAGTTGACACATGAACCATATAAGGAGAATTTTAATATACATACGATTGCGGAAGAATGTATTTATGTTAATGCAACGCTCATAAAGAAGAATTCATATTTCTTTTCAATTATTTAGGAGAAGAACACCACTTCAGGATTTTATATTGAACATAACCTGGTGGTATACCCTTCTAGATTGGATCATAAATTTATCAGCGCCTAGGAAATTATCCAGCCATTTCAATCAAGAAACTGACAACCAACTTTGATGTTCCAGTTGGAAATATTCCTGTGAATCTCGTCCAAAGAACCTGTTGAAATTGATATCTTCAAAATTTAACGCATCCATCAGGTATTTAAGTGAAAATTGTAAAATATGTGTTTGTAATAGATATAACATTTCTTGCAATCACTTTTCTATATATCATTTAATCACGTCATCTCAAGTGTCATATCATTTAGCTTTTCAATGTCAGATTTGGTAGTTTTATTTTAAAGTCTTGGAACTTGTTTAATTTAGATATAGACATAGGATTAGGTTTTCTATTATTAGAATAGACACTACATCTCTTTAAAAATTTTTTTATTATCTTGTGATAATCTAAAAAATATCATTAAATATATTGATATACATAACTTTACCTTTTACGTTTTATTTTATGTATGTTTAAGTGTTTGTCTGTGTATCGAGAACTTACTTCGAGACCCTTGAGTTTAAGTAGTTTTCTGGCATTCTTTTTCATTTATAACCTAACTATCTTTTTTTTCTTGAGCTAGCCATTCTGTTATTACATTGAATTTTCTCATTCCTTATTATTGTATCGCATTCCGCGTTACTACAATATATATATATATATATATATATATATATATATATATATATATATATATATATAAATTGATACATTACATTATTATAGTTTTTCGGCTTTTATATGAAATATTTACAAATATCGCTCCGGCTTGGTCCACCATATTTATAATATTGCTTTGAATGGGTTACTTACACATGTGTATGTGATTGCCGCGTGGTCACGGAAAAGATCGCAACCCTAATAATAATAGTCTGTTTACGTACTTTTATTCTTAGATTATTTCAACTTTTTTGTAGCTTATTTTTTATGTAAAACCCTATTAAAACTTTTTTTAAAAAATTATTCCACAGTACGTGGAAATATTATTGATTCGCTTGATATAAAAAAAAATTTTTGATTTCTATTTCACAGCATATTGTTTTTAATCAAATAAAATAGCCTGTACAATATTGTTTTTTATGTTTAATATTTATTGTCCGTTAAAATAAAGTTCCACAATATTTTGTTATTATTGTTGTTTTTTTTGGTTTGGTTATTATTATATGTAATATATTTGCCTATTTGCATTTTATTATTTACTTCTTTTGTTTATAAACCTTATCAATAATAAAAATAGTATATATTATATACGCAAACTAAATTGTCGTCCGCATACTTCTTTGTAGTCATACGAATGAAAAGTATCAAGATAGATAGAGAATTTTTATAATTAAAGGAAAACCTATTTACTAAATCCATATGGACAAAAGTAAATTTTGTAAAATGACAAATAGAAATGAATTTGTTTATTATGTAAAACATGTTTATTGAAACATAAAGTTATTCACAAACTTACTTTAATATTACAAGAAGCCTTTAAAAAGTTTGTAAAACAAAAAAAGAAATCGCATAGTATTTATTTAAAAAAATAATTGATATATAATGTTGTCACCTCCCAAAAAAATACACACAAAAAGAGGTTTTGTATATAGTTATGAATCCACCATATGTTTATCTCTATCAACGTTAGAGCGCTGGTCGGCATTACGGAATACATAATACGTACTACCAATGATGCATATATATATGCCGCAACTACTCAAGTATACACATGCACTTATATACCCTATCTATCTAAGGCTTTGCGAAAGAGACGCACGATCGATTCCCCGATTACAATTTTTAAAGAATACGTTCAGTTATTATAGACATTGACTCTACCTTTTTTTTTTAATTTATTTATTATTTATCAACACATTTTATATATTTAGAATTTTAAAAATTTCAAAATAATTAAAAAAATAAATGAAAATGTAGTCACGTTAAATATATTAACAGAGAATTACGGATTATGTATCACTAGGTATGAAGAGAGGCGATCACCAACATTACAACAGTGCGATGTTGGCTGCTCATAAATATTTCGTAGTTTTCGCATTTATTTTGAAACATACTGTACATACATAGGTACATAAATTATAAAATACATATTGTCGTGGATTTTTCCCTTCAGAAGAAAGAAAAAAATAGTAAAACAATATTGAACATTATTTGAATAACATTTATAAAAATATATGCATTTTATTTTGGTGTCTACTTTATTTCAGACTGGGAACGATATAAATTTAAATTTTAAATTAATGAATGTTGTAATGTTTGATTTTTATCCATGTCTGTAGATCGCCCAGGCTTAGATGATGTTTAAAGTTGTCGCCGTCCGGGATATCAGAGCGTGTATTGAGAGATATACATTTTATTATTGTTTTGAGTTATATAGGTGGGGATGCCCTAGCGTTTCCAGGACCTTCATTTTAGAGATTCATTAATGTCCTTGGAGATAGGTTGTTATAATTGAATATTAGACACGACTTAATTTTGTCTAATATAATATCTTGGATAATTCGTTATAGTTTTTGGTGCGTCGATTGTGTTTAAAAGTAATTTGTCGTGATTTTACAAATCTTTTATATTTGTAATTTAATTTGTTTGAAACACCTATCTGAAGAAAGGAATCTCTCGTGCTGTGTTGCGTTACATTAATTAATGTAGGTACCATTTATAATTATTATTAATATATTGAAGAAAGCGCTATAACTAATTTGTAAACTTTTGTAAAATTTTTTTATATGTTTAGAAAAATATCTAGAAAATTTGTTAGACTGTTTTTATGGAGTTTGGTTTTTATTCACATAAATATTTCAATACGTAGGAAGGTGGGGACAAGTTTGTGTGATGTCATGTTAATGCATGCATGACGGTAAGAATTTGATTTCGCGCGCAAGATAAACAAATCTTTATTTTGACGTTTGAGTTTTTGGGTTAATGTTATTGTTGACATCTAATAAATTTTCTTGTATATTATTATTTATATTTTTGCTCGTGGTTATTCAGTTTAAGATTTTTAATGATCTGTATCTTCATATGATATCCAAGTCTTTTTACAGCTGTGCATTTAACAGTTCAACGTTACACTTTGTAAAGTTGATTTTTTTTTTTGTAAGAAAATTGTAAGGGGGAAAATGTTTGTATGATTTGTCTGACACCTTGTATTATTTTATGATATTACCCGAATCCGAGAGGATCGACCCTGGAGAAGTGAGCTCAAGGAAGGCAACACGACTGAAGACAGCCGGCAGATTAAGTTTTGGTGTGAAATTAAAGTTTATAAGCAATTGAAAGTATAATTCACAGTAATATGTACAGTACATATGTACTGTATAGTAAAATTTGTCAAAGTTAAAAAGTTACTTCTTGAAAAGTCTTTAATTTTCTTCTGTTTAACGGAACTCTCTCGCTTCTTTGCCGCCGTTTCACGTAATCGTCGTAGCAGTAGAAGATCTGTTGAAGTTGTCTCTGACTGTTGCTCGAGGTACTCGATAGCCTTTTCTATCGCTTTGCATCCTTCACTGTGACTGATTTTATCATTCCCCATTTCAATGTCTTCATTGCCACTTTCACTTTCACATTTACTGCCTCTACAATCATCTCGTCAGTCACTTCTAATTCTTCGTCTGCGTTGATCCCCGCGGCTACATCATTTTCAGTGATTGTTTCATCAGCCAATCTTTGAGCTAGCTGTGCAAGGCTGAGGGCGTCATCATTGTCATACTCGGTTGTAGGCAAAGTTTCTTGACTGTCCGTAATGTTTAATAACTTCCTCCACGACTTCTGAAGAGTTGAACTTTTCACCTCATTCCATGCCTCAGCTGACATGTACACAACATCTTTCATTGTGATTTTTTAAGAGTCTGTACGATGTCGTTTCCTTCGTCAATTGCGCTAATGAGGGTTTTCAAAAGTTTGCGTTTATAATTACGCTTCAGGTTTTCCAATACACCTTGGTCCATGGGCTGGAGCAGAGGGGTGACGTTGGGGGGTAAAAACATGGTCTTTATGTCACCAGAAACCATTTCTTCCATATCAGGATGAGCAGGGCAGTTGTCCATAACCAAAAGCGCTTTTCGAGGCTGTTTGTTTTCTTTTAAAAACTTTTCAACTTGTGGCACAAAGTTAGTAAAAACCAGTTTTTAAAAATTACAGCGTCCATCCATGCATTTTTCTGACTTTTGTACAGCACTGGCAGGCTAGGAATAGACACATTTTTTAAAGCCCGGGGCTTGGCAGATTTTCCTATCATCAATAACTTTAACTTACAATCCCCGTTAGCATTCGAGCAAGCCATGAGTGTGACCCTATCTTTTCACTTTTTAAAACCAGGGGCGGAAGCTTCTTCTTTAGAAGCAAGTGTTTTTGTAGGAAGCATGCGGTAGTTCAAGCCTGTTTCGTCACAGTTAAAAATTTGTTGTGGTGAGAAATCTTCATCTTTAAACAAAGCTTCAAATTCGTTCTTGAACTGTTGTACGGTACCATGATTGGATGATAACTTCTCACCAGAAATGTGTAGCTCCCTGACTCCGTACCTTGTTTTCCAGCGATGAAGCCATCCTCTGCTTGCTGTAAATTCTTCTCCATCTTTAAACTTTTCGTGGAATTCAATAGCCTTTTCTTGTAGCATAGGCCCACTCACTGGACTTTCCTTGCTCCTGAGCTGTGTAAACCACATAAACAAGGCACTTGATGTTTTTTCAAACTCTCCGGTTTTCATAGTTTTACGTTTATTACTTTCATCTTTTTGCGAACACCATTTTTCCATTTTGGCCCGGTTTCTTCTCCAATCTCCTACAGTCACTTCTCCCACACCTAAATCTGAAGCCACTTTTTTAATTGTCTCTCCTTTATCGAGCTTGTTGATGGCTTGTAATTTAGTCTCCAACGACACAACAGTTCTTTTCCGTTTAGCACTCATAACGTAAACGTAAACAATCGAACAAGAATCTAAACGCACTGTAACTGTAACGAACTGTAACTGAGGTCTGAATGACGGTGGTCTGTTAACGCTTGTGAGTTGACCTGCGCAGTAGCCGCGTAAACATGGCTGTATTGGCCACGCCTCCTCCGGGGACTACCTCGGTTAACCCGTAACTCGGTTAGTCGGGGCTCGGATAACCGAGGCCCTACTGTATATAAAATGCAAAAATATAAAGAACAAAATAAACATGTAATTCTTCTTATTACGAATAAAAGAGTACATTCTTTGACAGAAAAATTAACTTTTAAAGAACGTATACTTATTGTTTAGAGTTCTTTTGCCTTATTTCCAGCCGGCCACAGTCACAGCATTTGTTTTGGTACAGTGTACAACATTCATGAAGCCATCTATTACATGAAGTGCATTTTATCCAGTCGGATTTTGAAGTCGTAACTGAATAAAGTTCAAAGCACTCAACACATGCCGCGTCTTCCTCGATTTCACTAACACTGTTTGATAATAAATTGTATTATTCTTATCGTCGTCAGACGTAGTCGATGAAGTAGGGTAACGCTTCCTTTGTTTATGTTTTCTCTTTGCTTGTTTAATTTTAGCAGTATCTAATTCTTCTACTTGTTTATTTTTGCCTTTCTTTTCTTTACTGGTAATGGTTTTCGCACTTTTGTTTCTTTTGCTATTAATATACTCATCGGAAGTGATATTTACTGCGCTTATCTTCCTTTTCGCTTTCGAAGGTTCTAAACTGCAAGGAACTGGTGATATAGTTGCTAAAAGTTTGTTTGGCGTTATTGATGTATGAGGTGCTCTTTCAGGTAATGAATGAGATGCAGCTTGTACAGATGATTGTGGATGATAGTAAATTTCATCCTCGTGTCCTCTGATCGATGATGAACTTGGATAATCCGTGATAGATCTTTCGGAATTTACTGCTAGTCCATTTTGGTCGCAGTATAATAAGTAAGCATGTTCGGGAATTGCTTCCATATTTAAAGGATAAATACCGGTAGCACGAAAAGCAGAAGTTGCAAGTTGCACAGTAGCAGCACGAGACCAAGCTGCATTTAATAGTTCACCAAAATCATCCCTGGTAATTCTCCCTTTTTCACGTCTAATAGCAACAAATTTTGCACAAGCATCTTTAAAATAAGTTTTAAATGGCTTGAATACAACCCGGTCTAAAGATTGTAAATAGTGCGTGGTATGACTCGGCAAACATACCATGATAATATCGTTGTCTGCAGCAATTTGAAGCATATCAATATTGCTCATATGCGAAGCATGGTCATCTAGTATAAGCAGATTTTTACCTGCTGGTTTTTGTGGGATGAAGTGTCATCCAAACCTTAAACAACTCGGTGCTAATATAAGCGCTCTCTTTCCTCATTTTAACTACTGTGCCGGGTGGTGCCCCTTTAAGATGGTGAGGTTTAGCGTAGACACCTTTGAAAATACAGTACGGGGGCAAAAATTGCCCTTCTGCACTGCAGCAAGCCAGAATAGTGATTGTTTCGCCTTTTTCCGCACTGGTAACGACATGAACATCTTTACTACCTTTAGCTGCTATGACCTTCCCAGGTTCATTGTTTAACTGAACACCAATCTCGTCACAATTCCATATACAAGCCGGCTTATTTAAAAGATCGTGCTCAGCTAGAATCTGTGTCAAAAGCTTAAAATAGCTTTTGATACATAACAATTGCTAAGTTATTTCTCGTTTGTACGTTAAAGACCAAGACATGTTATGTCTTGCCTTGGTGAACTTCTCGAATGAATTTTTCTTACATTATCTTTCCTGGGTGAAATGGTCCCCACCCTTGTGAAAGGGGGTTGGGGTAAATAACGGTTCATAGTAGATATTGCAACAATATCTCTCAGATGCATTGATTACGTATTTGTGGAATTTCCAAACTTAAATTGAGAATAAATGATTATTGCAATATCTTTACAAAGTATAATAACATGACCGTAATAAAATGTATTGATACAAACAATTTCTCTTATGACCCATGGTTATAATACGCATTTATTTTATGGCAATAAGCGGCTCGGACTTTCAAAGTAAGCTACATAAATTCCCATCTGCTAAGTTTAGGGGATAATTACCTTCGAAGGTTTTGTAGTATAAACGCTGTAATATAAATATTAACGAGATTTGCATGTCTTATTCTAAAATAATTCTAGTTAAATGCTTTTGTGCACAGCGGTTGATATTATATGGATATGTATCCGAATATACAGGTGCGTCCAAAAGAAACATACATTAAATCATATGATAGTAATAAAGAAAAACTAAAGTAAAGAAAAAATAAGATAGAAACAAAACCTTATTATAAATATTTCCGGGAAACCTGAACAGATATCCTAACATAAAATAGATATGTATAAACTTAAATGTAATTAATTTTTAGTGAGTGTCATCGCCATTCTTTAGTAAACTGACATTATCCCAAAATAGTTCTATGTCATCAGGAAATGTTTTGATTTCTTCACAATTTCTTAAAATACGCCACTCTGTATCCATTTTTTGGAAATAATTGTTCTGAACAATATTGGGAAAGAGTCCAATAATAGGAATTACCGAAGCAGTTTTGCCACTTTTAACATTCGTTGGTTCCATTATGCCTAAACCTTTTATTGGGTTATTTTTCAATGGAAACCGAGCAGTTATTTGCTTGCAAGCTTCGATATAAAATTCTAGGCATCTGTGTTTAAATAAATTTACTTGATCTGGGCTTAGATCTGAACTACTAAGTAGTATATTAGATGCCGCAGCGCCATAGTATACGGCATCGATATCCATAAAATTTCTAGGGTTTGTAAATTCAACATTTTCGATTGGAGTACTTGTTATATATTCTCTTTTTAAAAAGCAATCAAAAAAAGTTTTTAATGTTTGACTTATTTTTTCATACAAAAGATGAATTTTGGGATGTACTGCCTGCATCTCTTTGTTTAAGGCGTTAAATAATGGTAAAACAAAATCTAAAAATTCCAAAAATAAAATTGTAGTGGGATCTTGAAGCTTCTGTAATATATTTTCTGCAGCTAAAAGATGATCATTATTAGGTACTTGGTCTATAAAAAATAGCTTTAGAGCAGAAAATTGTTCCAATACTCTTTTTACTGCTGCATGTACTGATAACCAGCGTGTCTGAGAGGGGTGAAGTATTTTATGTACTTTCAAGTCACAAAAAATTTGAAAGTCTTTAAACTCTGCAACTCTCTTTGGACTAGAAGAAAAGTCCCTTAAATGTCCCTTATAAGATCCTCAAAAAAGCGTGGCAGTTTAGTACAAGCATATGACGCGCAAAGATGAAACGAATGGCATATGCACTTAAGTATAAATATATTGGGAATTTCGTTTTGCAGCAATGATACAACAGAATTATTACGCCCCATCAGATGCAAAACCTACTAGATTATTTATATATGGAATATCAGTGCTTGTAAAAAAGTTTACAATGCGTTCAAATAAGGATACTGCATTAGCAGCTTCTAATTGAATAATAGCTAAAAACAATCTCTAATGCGATGCTTTTTTGCATATCGCACGACTAAGCACAAATGTTTGGTTGTGCTAAGATCAGTGGACTCGTCAATAATAAGTGAAAACTTGGTTTGCCGCAGATCATCACATAAATTATCAAAACTTTCTTTACCTATAATATGATCAATTATGGACTGAGTTTTCGTCTTCGAACATTTTATTTCTTCTGCAATTTTTGAATCGGGACAAACGGACTGTATCAGTTTCGGTAGGTGCTCCATAATGGTGAATGGCAGATTATGTTCAGCAATAAACGAGGCTAATCTTATTTCACCTGAAAATATAAGAAGGGTTTAAAAAAGACGTATCTACTATACACTGGTAGAATTCAAAATAATATAACAATTTACTAGTAAGTACTTAGCAATAAATAATGAAATATTTTTACCTTCTTTAACTCGTGTATCAGGCTTTTGAGTTTTTGTCGCAGTAAATGATGATATCTTTGGTTGTGATTTTATATTCTTTGATGATACCGTGTGCTGTGTGCTTGTGAAGAATTGTGTTTCTTAAGAGCGTCTTTTCCTGATGTAATATTAATATCCTTATTACAACTCTTACAGTAGGCATAGTTTGCGCCTTTACGACTTTCTTGCAGGCAGCCTGAAAATTCTTCTTCCCATTCTTTTCTATAAAATTGTAGGTATTTTTTTCTTTTTACACCCGCGCTTATACTCGGTTCTTCGTCCGACATTTTAATAATATGTAATTAGAATAATATTTTTCGCAGATATTTTCGCTATTAGTAACTCAGAAAAAGTTTCTCTCCTAAATGATGAACATTAATGAAAAAGTAAAATTTGAATTCTTGTTTATATAGACAAGCGAATTAGCTCGGGGATCCGCTAAAAACGTCGAGTTGTATGATATAAGGGGGAGCGGTTATCATACAATCGTGGGATTCCCCGTAAAAGTGAACGCGCACTAGCCGGGTTGCCACATGAATAATCTCTGCAAAAAGTTGTCAGATTTCATCAGAATCAATTTATAGAAAAGTTTCCAGATTTTACCCAATTTCACCAGATTTCTTATAAAAACATTTAACATTTTAAATTAACTAAATTAGATACCTAATAAAAATAATTTAAAAAATATAATAAAACAACGTTGAAAATTTAAAAAGTCACCGCCCTTCCGGCATTGCTCAGAATATTGAAATTTAATAATTGAATAAACATAACATAACATTGCATAACATTTTGGAGTGGAGCACTAGACTAAACAATTTATAAATTACGTCAAGTAATATGCACATCCCTAACACTGTACCTAAAAATTAATATTAGTAAGATATAATTTTAAATTCTAAAAGGTGATATTATTACAAGATAATTAAAATGTAATTATACTATATGCATATAACGTGCACATCTAAAAAAAATCGATGAAGAAGTCGTAGATGTTTATATACGAATTTCGGTTTAAACAGAATACCTTGTCTTTGCTTTATATGCATTATAATTTTAATTTAATAGAGGTCATCAATACATATTTGTTACGAAATATAAACAAAATATGCCCTACTGATAATCTAATCATTCCTAACCCGGCATTAGTCGCTAGGTTAAAAATCCCATCGTTAGTCGCGCGTGAGATTTACTCTCACGAGCAAAATTTTAAGAAATAAAACGCTGTTCTTTTTAATGATTAGTTTTATTTGTAAGTATGAACAGTTGTAAAACATGATATTTTCAATTGCAAACGACTAATATGTTTATAAATGTTCATCAGGTTCCATCTCTAAGGTACAGATTCGACAAGAAAAAATTGTGTGTTCAGGGCAAATGGGTCGCTGGCAAGTTCTACATACTTTCTTGACTTTTCTATTTTATCGACGAGGACAGAAGCTACAAAAACATTCATTGACATTCTCAGGTTGTCTTACTTCTTCTGGTGGTAGTTTTGCTATTTTTCTAATAGAAGTTCGTAGGCTGTATGGTAAGTTTGTAATTTGTGATCGGCTTATTAGGTGAGGTTTTATTAGCAAAAGAGCCAGTTCCTTCAAATATGCACGTCTAGGCGGAATGGGGTCGTTGATGTGATTCGCCTTATATATTATAAAGCTGTTGATGCCCCCAATGTTTAGCATTGAAAAATATATCGTCAGTGGCCATCTACAACTTATTCTTGCAACCGAGTATAACGCTTTCATTTCGTCAACCAC
Organism: Melolontha melolontha; assembly: GCA_935421215.2. Classification (NCBI taxonomy): domain Eukaryota; kingdom Metazoa; phylum Arthropoda; class Insecta; order Coleoptera; family Scarabaeidae; genus Melolontha; species Melolontha melolontha. The sequence goes on from OW285241.1 coordinate 92,117,059, forward strand.
GTCGACTGCACCCTTAGTTAAATTATAAAAAGTTATAATTTCGGGCTTTATTTGGTCTCCTGTCTCTTCATCTATGACAGCGCCGTTGTGCATGGCAGACAAAAGAAGTACATTTTTCTTCGTTGTCTTCTGAGGGACGTATGAAGCCAATACAGACTCTTTTGAAAAAGCAAACATGCTACTCAGAAATGGTCGTTCTTTGATATTTGACAATTGAAGGGGAATTTCTTTCTTACTTTTTCGCAACGTACCAACAATGGTAATGTTGTGGTTAAGTTTTAGAACTTTACCGAGTGGAATGGAAGTAAAATAATTGTCCATAGTGACATTCCTACCGGTATTGAGAATTGGCTCTATAATCCTCTTGACTACACTAAAAGCAGTATTTTCCATTTTATATTGACCTTCAGGCTGTTTTCCTGCATAAATTTCTAAATTAGAGGTATAAAATGATCTAGAGTCGACCAAAGCGTATATTTTAATGCCGTATTTTGCCGACTTGTTAGCAATATATTGTCGAAATTTGCAGCGACCTCTAAATGCCTCAAGCATCTCATCCACAGTTCCATATTCACCAATTGTATAATGCGATTTACAAAACTGAACAAAATCATCAAACTGTTTTCTAATAGGGGCCAAATTATCCGAAGCTTTGCGAACATCCCTATTATGAATGTCGTCAAATCGTAGAGCACTTAGTAGTGTATAAAATCTTCTTTGACTCATTGTTGCCCGAAAACATTCAGGAGCTGTGCCGTCATCTGTCCAAAGTTCAGAAATATTGATATGGCTACTTTTTTTATACCAGCTAGATATAGAAGACCAATAAGAGCACTTAGTTCATAAAAATTAGTGTCAGCACAATCTCTTTCACGGCTATAGTTATTGCGCTTTATTCGAAGGTATTCATTAATGCAATCGACCACTTCTTGAACCGATGCGTCAGGAAAGAAACGTTTCCAACATTCAAGCGGCGTTTTTGCATTACGTGCTAAGCCTTTTACACCAGGCATATGAGTTACCAAATTATGTCTGCGTGTACGACCTCTAATAGTGGGGTCGTGCTTCAACCATTTCGTTACTTTATCTTTACCAATGTAAATTGGAGCATTTTGGAAAAACGGATCATCAGTGTTTCCATCCATTAATTCACCACTTTCATCAAAACTTTCTTGTTCTTGAACGCCTTAATTGCCTTCATTTTCTTCGCAATCGGTTTGGTATGTATCTGTATTGTGTAGGCTGTGTTCGCTTTCTGCGTCACTTTCTGGTCCGTCACATCTCCCTTTATCATCTTTAAGAGGTTGAATATCTTCATTTTGATCTGAAACAACTTTATTCTTTAGTCTTTAGATCAACAATAAAAGGTCAAGCACGAATTGGAACTGAAATTGTTCCATGTCGTTGATTTTTTATTTTTATTTTTAGTGTAAAACAAAGAAACAGACAGAAAAAGAGAGATAGTTGCACAAACCATTCTGATGACAGTATCAGTTTTACTGATTTTGGTACAGAAAGCAGAAAAAAAATCTATGCTTACCTTTGTTCTTTTCCTGCTCAAACTTTAAAAGTGCAAGTCTTTTTCCACGACACATTGCACTACACTAATCAAAAACAATAACCGAGAGTTTATAAAAACAGTTCCAAAATTATTACACGCTTTGTCGCGCAATGAGAGAAAATCTCACACGAAGTGCAACCGTCTCTACTATGCACAATACTAATGTGACACGATCGGCTTACACTTAGGGCCAAATTAATAGTCGCGCATTAAGGAATACTCATTCTCACCTCATACAACGCTCACTTTATCCTCGCTCGAGGACATCTTGAGGACGTCTCACTTATCCCTCACTTTCCGTATTCAAGGACATCTAATATGAGTTGCTAATTTGAGATTTATTTGAGCAAGCGTCAGTTGCATCGGTTAATGACGTACAATATTTTAATGACGAATTAGTGACGTTGTAGTGTTTTTTTTTGTTTGCGGGAATTTAAAAAGACTATATTTATTATCTGTTAAGTATGGATGACGATTTTTGGGAGTTTGTAAATTATGTGGAAGACGACGACGTTTTTTTACGTAAGTATACCAAGGTTTGTAGTTTGTACCTACTCACACAAAATAAAATGCGTTTTAAATAAATCATACATTGTAGAAAACTTATAAGAAACGAGAATAACCCATTGGAGAGATTTACTAATAACGAACTCCTACAGCGATACCGTTTCTCTGGAAATACAATTCATAATATTTTGCTACCACTAGTCTATCCTGGAGGTGACCTACCTACTCAACGTGGTCTACCAATACCATCAATAACAAAATTATGCATTGCCTTGCATTTTTATGCTAGTGGTTCATTTCAGGTAATAATTATTTTGACTCATTTTTAACATTGTCAATATTAATGAAATTTTAGAGAGTAATGGGTGATATAGAAAATATAAGCCAAACTGCTGTCCATAGAATAATAAAGGAAGTTTCTGAAATTCTGGCAAGAAATTTAGGGAGATATATGCATTTCCCAAACAATAATCAAATAGAGGCAAATAGAAATTTGTTTTTTGAAATTGCTGGATTCCCTGGGGTGACAGGGTGTATTGATTGCACTCACATCGAAATAAAGAGTCCTGGGGGGGATAATGCGGAAGTTTTTCGAAACAGGAAGAGTTGGATGTCCTTAAATGTGCAAGTCATTGCAGGACCTGCTTGTGAAATACTGGACATAGTCATACGGTGGCCAGGTTCAGCTCATGATAGCAGAATTTTTACCAATAGTGCTGCACATGTAAAATTTGAACGTGGTCTACTACCTGGGTTGTTGTTAGGAGAGGAGTGCATATCAACAAACGCTGTATTTGTTTACTCCAATTTTAAATCCAAACACCAGAGCAGAGCATTTATATAACAATTCCCATATTAAAACTCGAAATGTAGTAGAAAGAACATTCGGAATATGGAAGTCTCGATATCGATGTCTCACTACATGTTTACAAAATAAATTATGTAATACCACTCATATAATTGCTGCTGCTTACATAATATTGCTATAAAAGAAAGGGAGCAATATATCCAAGAAAATTTTGTCGACAGAGTAGTACCAAATCCAGCACCACTTCCTGTAGAAAAGAGAGGGAATGCAATCCGTGGTGCCTTTATTCAAAGACATTTTAATATTTAATTGGTGATTTGCCATCTCTGTTACATTTATAACAATCCCCTTTCTAAAACTGGACAATCTTATTCATATTTTGTTGAAACTCTGTCATTTTCTTTATTGTTACTATTTTGATTACTGTTAATTTATATGATTGTATTCACATTTTATAACTTTTGTGTACTTTCCCTATACTTGTATCATTTTAGGCAAAAAAATCATATTACACAATTACTACGTATTACATATACAAGGTGGCGCAAAACAAACTCCACTATTTTACACAAATATATTTTATATTTATGAACAAGTTAGAAAGGAAATAACTAAACATTTCTCAAGCCCTGGTAATGCAGTTTTAAGTTCTGAATATTACATCTGTAAGATGGCTTCCGTTGTTGGCAGCACATTGCCTTAAACGATTTATAAAGTTTTCGAACATTCTATTAAGAAGCTCTTGATTTATTAAGCGTATTTCGTTCCGAATGCTTTCTTTTAATTCTTGAAGGGTATCGTAGCGATGGCGAAATACCTGCTGCTTCAAATACCCCCACAAGAAAATCTGGCACTGTTAAATCCGGCGAACGTGCCGGCCACGGAGTTTGACCAAAACGTGAAATAACATGGCCAAATGTTTCCCTCACTACAGCCATACTTATTCGCGCTGTATGCGCCGTCGCCCCATCCTGTTGAAGATAAACATTTCGTGAGTCAACACCAATCCTATGTAGCTCAGGAATCACAAAATGCTGAAGCATGTTAACGTACCGTTCAGCAGTAACTGTAACGGTACGATTTCCTTCTTCGAAAAAGTATGGTCCAATTATTCTAGACCTTGTTACTCCACACCAAACAGTTACTTTTGGAGAATGCAGTTGTTGCTCGTGTAAATTCCGTGGATTATCTGTTGACCAAAAGCGCATGTTCTGTTTGTTTACACCCGGACAAATGAAAATGTGCTTCGTCGGACATCATTAGCAAATTAATAATATCGGGTGTTTCGTTTAACATGTGCAGCATAGTATTGCAAAAAAGTACTCTATTTTGTCTGTCCTGAGGATGTAATTTTTGCACTATTTGTAGTTTATAAGGATGCAATTTTAACTCGCGCATAATTCTTTGGGTACTTCTTCGTGAAAGTCCTAACTCTAGCGCCTGTCTTCGTACCGATAAACGTGGAGCTGCTCGGACTGCTTCTCTAACTCTCTCTACATTTTGTTGGGTGCGTACACTCCTTGGTCTACCATGTTTTTCGTCTAAAACGCTGCCGGTTCTGGCAAATTTATGAATCCAACTCAATATTGTTTTACTAGTGGGAATCCGTCCACGTCTTGGAACTTGAAACCTATTCCGAAAGTGTCGTTGTGTTTGTATGATAGATTGTGTTTCGTAATATAGTTTTACTGTTGTAGCACGTTGTTCACTTGACCACCGTTCCATTCCTATTAGCCCAATGAAACGGCACGATATGACGTTTACACTGACAGGTATATTAAATTCTAATCATACTATCAGTCCTGCCAGTCACACGCTGAAATAATGGAGTTTGTTTTGCGCCACCTTGTATATGTTTATAATGATTAATGATATTGAACTGCTCAAATTCTATATTTTTTTGTTTTACTCTTCACCCAGAAACAACTTTTGATAACTTTCTCAAATGAAGATTTGTCTTGCAACAATCGACTTAAATTATATATAGGTGTACCAAAAGTACTTTTTCAATGAACACATGTAGAAGCAGTGTTTATGTAAATTATTCAGAAATGTGTAAATTACAAAATTGGGCCAGGGAATATGAATACAACTGAAGTACTCGTTATTTTTCTTTATTTTTGCTAAGTTATTTAAAGCAATTTCTAAATCTATTTCTGCAATCCTCTTTCTTATTGCCTGCTCTTCCACTTTCATGCGGTGCTCTACTAGTTTTAAATTGTGTTCTTTAACACGTAGTTTAACACGTTCAATTGCAGTGCCTCTTGAGGTGTATTTTGAGAATGTCCTGGTCCGGGTTGGGTAAATTATATCATTTTTTTGTTTCTTTGTTTCTAGAACAAGGAATATTTCTGAAAACAAAAAAACCTCCTAGAACTAAATTAATCGTATATCAAAATAAAATACCTTCTTCAGTAGCAGCAGCACCGTTATTCTGATCATCGCAAGTTGCTTGATCCACTTCTACTGGTTGATCCATGTTGATAGTTTGCTCTACTTCGATGCCATTTGCTAATGCAACAGCATCACTATCAAAAGTATCTTTTAATTCTATATCTACCGTGTTCAGGATATTATCTAAAGAATGATCATCTGGAGGAGGTATATAAGGACCACCTCCAGTTGCCATACGTTCCCTTTTTTCCTCTGCCAATTCCTTTTTTCTGCGATTTTTTACATTGTCCCAACACTTTTTCATTTGGTCAGTGGTTCGCTACAAAAACAATATTTAATAAAAGAAGAATATGCCTATTACCTAATAAATACATTTGAATGTTCAGATACAGCATTAAATTCTTTTGTTATTGAAAGCCAGGCTTTCTTTTTGTGACCAACACTAATGCAGTCGTCTTTTTGCACTCAATTATGTTGCTGTACTTATTTACTAATTGCTTTAAATATAACTGTTCATCGCCTGTGAAGAATAAGCAATATAAACCTGCACCAAGCAATTTTAAACTTGCACCAACCAATAAAGTATAACTCCAAAAATGCACATTTGTATAGCTAATAAGATAAGTTTTTTTTTTACTTACCAAACAAGAGTATGCAAATACTAATTATGAATATTTGCAATTGATAATCCTTCACTTTATTATTTATTTATTTAAACTATTCATCCTTATACCGTTAGGTGTCGGATTTTAATACTACATTTCAAGTTACTATTGCATTTATTCTTTCCTTCCACAAGTTTCTGTGCTGTGCCAAGTTCCTTGTTTCACACCATTGTATACCACGTTCTGCGGCTGCCTGTCGTACTTGTTCTTCCCATTGTATTCTAGGTCTTCCTATTCTGTTTTTTCCCTGTACTCTGGCTTCATACTTCACTTTAAAACAGCTTAATATAATAACCTTAAATACTACGCAATAACCTAATAATAACAAATTAATTAAAGAATAATAACTAAAATCTATTTCAAAAACGATATGAGGTACAAATAAGGATCTAATAAGCCAACCAACTTCTAACCTTAACGATTACTCAATTCCCGCTCAAAAGTGAGGTCAACGTAAGGCGACGATGAGTTGCTCATTATTTGAATTTCAAAAAGTGAGAAATTGACCCTATGAGTAAGAAGTGAGAATGAATGTTCCTTAATATGCGACTATGAATTTGGCCCTTACACTCGTCATGCCCATAAAGGGAGTGGGAGTAGCCAGTAAAGTACCTAGAAGGACTCGGGTCAGTATTGTGTTGAAAAAAATTTGTACCAATTAAAATAAAAGTGAGAGAAAAACTCATAAAGCGACTAATGCCGGGTTAATAGTAGGTACGTGACTATAACCCAAATAAATAAATCGACGCATCAGATTTTTGATTGCTCAGATGAATGTATGTAGGTAGGTATATATATCTTGGAAATGTAAAATCGGTAAAAAAATCGGGAGAATTTCCATGTATTCTCAAAAATCGTGGAAAAATAGTGACATTTCGGTATTTCGGTAGGACAGGCCCCAAATCGGTAGAAATACCGAAAAATCGGTAGGTTCGGGACCACTGCACTAAAGTGAGCCGCAGTGTTGCCAGGTCAAAAAAATTAAAATCACCAGATCTGACCTTAAAAAGTTGCCAGATTTGCACCATTTTTCACCAGACACAATTTTTTTAGCACTGACCTTTTAAGGCTTTTTTATCGATGCAGAGTAGAATAATGGTAATAATAGTAAAAACAACAGAAAATTAAAAAATTTATTCACAAAAAAGAAAAAATCAACGTTCTATAATAAATAAATTCAGTGTACATTCTAACAAAAACTAAAGACATTTACAAGTATAACTAAAAAATATCACAACAAACATGTACATAGTATTACTAAGGTAATTTGTACATATCATTATTATGTTTCGAAATCATTTGGGGAGGTATTTCAAAATTGTAACATTCTTTACCGCCTATTTTAATGCAACGCTTAGTATGTAACAGACCATTTAACGTGTTTGCACCTAGCCTATTCCGTAGTTTGGTTTTATTTAAATTTATGGTACTAAATTCTCTTTCGACACAAGCACTGCTATGTGGTAACGTTAAGAACATCGATACTACTTTAATTAGCTTAGGAAACGCTAGAGTACCATCTCCTTTCTTTAATTTAGACACTTCCTTCCAAAAAGAAATATCATCTAACTCAAAATTAAGTTGTGAATTTTTCAGCAGTCGAAATTCTTGGTCTAATTCGTCTAAATTTTGTATAATGCTTGGAAACTTGGCCCCAATTGGACCAAGACTTTCTGTTGATTGAATTTCAGATGGATTCAGGAAAGATAACATTTTTAAAATTACCATTTCTCGGGAATTAAAAGGAAACCTTTTGTATATTTGGTTAGCGGCTTCTATATAAAAACTTAAGCAGTTTTTACTGAAAATATCCTCTTCCAATTCCGACAAAATTTTATTACCTAATGCAGCTGCCACCTTTGGCCCTAAATAAATTTTATCAAGTGGTAAAAATAGATGGGATTTCTGTATTGTAGTTTCGAATCGTCTGTATTTTTTAAATAATCGGGTTTAATATAGTAACTCAATAATAATCTAAAACAAGACGCCATTCTTGTGTACAAAAGGTGGATTTTGGGATTTTCTGATTGAAACTCTAAATTCAAATCATTAAATGTTGGCAAAATATATTCAAGAAATTGCAGATATAATTTAGTAGCTGGATTTGTTAACTGATTATAGATTTCGTTAGCACCTGGTGTTTTATTATCGAACACTTCTGCTCTAAAATAATGCACTAGAGCATCAAACTGTTCCAAAACTCTCTTGACCGCTGCACTTAATGATAGCCATCTTGTTTGTGAAGGATGTAGCAGTTTGTTAATTTTTATATTAAAACATGTCTGAAATGACCGAAACTCAGTTTGTCTTTTAAAACTGTTCTGCATGTGTGAAAATAGGTCTCGGATCAATTTTTCCACGTTATCGGGTATTTTCTCACATGCATATGAAGCGCATATCGCTAAAGAGTGGCAAACACATTCTAATACAAATAAATCATTTACATCTTTTTCTAATAAAGTTTTTAATGAATGTTTATTACCCATCATAGTATTCGCACCGTCAGCCCCAAGTCCAATTAAATTTGTTTTATATGTAATTTGATACGTGCTAAAAAAATTTACAATTACATTATAAAGATTTTGGGCACTAGCATCACTAACGGGAATCAGATCCTAAGAATTCATCCTTTGTTTTAAAATCATTGTTACCAATAAAGCGAACGACCAAGGCCAAATTTTTTTCTCCTGAATTATCAGTAGACTCGTCCACTAACAATGAAAATTTTTTAATCTTCAATATTTCAACCAAATTTTCAAAACTGAAATTGCCAATGACGTTATTTATAATAGCGGTACACTTTGTTCTATCACAGGATATTTGAGAAGCCTCGTTTGATTCAATTCCCGAAGAAATAATAGATTTTACCAATTCCGTCAAATGGTCTGACACATTTATTGGTAGATTATGTTCCGCAATAAAAGCGGAAATTTTAATTTCGTTCTGTTTTATTATATTACGTCTAGAAAAAATATTAAACGTATTTTGCGTTACACTAGGTTGAAGTACAATGGCATTAATTTTTTTAATGTGTTTGCTTGATAAATTATGCTTTCTAACAGCAGCTATACCCCCAATATAATCTTTGAAACAAACATTACATGTAAAATGATTTATTCCTTGCTTACTTGGCCCCATTTTCAAAAATATGAGTCCTTTTCCCAAGAAGGGTTGTACTTATGGAGGTAGGATTTTCAACGTCGTTTTCCAGATTTACGTTTTTCTTCCTCAGTGTCTGGTGATTCCGAAGAACCACTATCCATTTTTGTTGAGGGTCTTCGCTCCATGTCTTCTCGCCAAGATGAAGATGTCCCTGGCTCCAGTTCAACGTAACAGGAGCTGTAACGGAGCTTGTTGCTTTAGGTTCAGATGAGCTTGACTCTGGTTCATCTCGTTTTTTTTTCAATAGAATGAGAAACTTCTTCATCTTGAATGACGAACTAGAGAAGAAAAAAAATAACACTATTATTAAATCAAAACTTCTGATATGGTTAACTAAATCATGTAAATTTAACAAAAAAATATGTCTTCATTAAATATTGTTTTGAAATATTATAATATTCCTATTTACGTTTTACTGGCAACACTGGTGAGCCGGACTGCCCACCTCTAGTTCGTAGACAGCTTTCGTTAGTATACGCTTCTTGATCGGTCGCTATCGTCTTTCATGGGAATTCACGTACCGCGCAATCACCCCTAGCGCGCAAACTCTCCTTGCTTTACCTTATAAGTTGTAATTTCCTATTTCCTTTTGATGTTATGGTTATGTGTTTTGCAACTATTTATAAATAAATGTTTCTCCCAACTGTGAATGAAACGGTTATAGAATTAAGAGCTTTTGAATATTATGTTCTATATAATCAAGTAATGGTAGTTTAGATATTGAGATATAATATACCAAATATTTTGAATTTAAAATATTACCTAAAAAAAGAGTTATTAAAAGTTAAAGTTTGCAATGTGAGACATTCATTATAAAAAGAGATGTGGTCACCACACGGCCTCTTTATACTTATTACGAATTAGTTTCTTAATAGTTTTGTATACCTACTTCATAAATTTATGAAAACCTATTTTTAGCGATAATAGTTAAAAGTAATTTGCAATAAGAGTAAAAGTGGCACTTCCGGTAGGAATTTTGAAAAACTTTTTTAGAAAAGTTTTTTGAGAATCTACTTTTAAACACTTTTGTACTCTTGAGAAATTTTCGTGAACGTAAATAGTGAAAAATTTTTCAAAATTTTTTTCAACATTTTGAAAAAGTCTTTAGACAAAAGTTATTCAAAATTAATTTCTAAACACTTTTCTATACTTGGGAAGCCTACGAAAAACCTTCTATTTTCAGCGATAATAGCCAAAAACTGTTTTGCGCTAAGAGTAAAAGTGACACTTCCGGTAGAAATTTTTAAGATTTTTCCTAAAATAATTCTTTTATATTCCATTTCTAAACACTTTCGTACTCGCTAGAAATTCTCGTAAGCTTAGTCGTTAACGAGATATTAACGGAGCCAACTTTACGGACCTACTTTTCAAACGGGAATATCTCGGGAAGGGGATGAGCACAAAATTCGTACTTTACGGCACAAAACAGCACAAACGAGCACAAAACGATGGCGTATTTGAATTTTGAAAATTCGAAAATGTGTTAGCCACCGTAAAGTTTGCTCCCAATTTTCAAACGCGAATACAATGCACTCGCGATAATATGAACTAATGAAAACAAGGGCAGTTAAAATTTTTGGGATTGTTCATATTTACAAATGGCACAAAATTTTAATAAAACCAAGTCATTTACTTACCACCTAAAGTTCTTTCCTGTATAAATGAAAGTTTAATTTAAATAGTTTAAATTTTTGTTTTATTTTAAAACATAAAAGGAACTTTTTCATCAAGTTTGTTTGCAGCAAACAAAAATATACTTATTTCTATACATATTCATATACATAAATGCTAGCGGGCTTATTCATAAAAATTATGCAATGTTTAATAAGCTCTTATATGACAAATGTTTCACAGAAATATATCAAATAAGAGCTTAATAAACGTATAGTTTTTTTGAATAAGCCCGTAGAAATATAAAGCTAATGTTCAAAAAAGTCGGTTATCTTCTTTTGCCGTTTCTTTTGGTCGAGAACTTTTAAAACTGCCTTCTCACGTAAGTCTCTTAAAACATTTAAAACTCGCTGTTCAACCATTTCACCTTCAGCCCAATCCAACGCCTTATTGAAAATATCGACAGCCTCCCCGGCTTTAATCGTCCTCTTTGGTTCCTCCACACAATCATCTTCATCGGATATGGCTTCTACTTCATTATCTTCACATTCAATAGCATCCTCATTCCATTCGTTCGAGGCCGTGTAGGGGGGGAGTCGGGTAATTGTGCGCACTTAAGGCTAAACTGCTACATTTTCTAAATTAAACAAATTTAGATTTCCAGATTTTGTGCCAAGATACTTTAAGTATTTAGCTATAATAATCCGCTTTAGATTTTTTGTAAAAATTTATATGGTGGTAGTGAAAAATAATATAAAAAAAGTAGCACTGCGCACAATTACCTGCCGTATGCGGCTAATGGTGCGCACGTGGGGGTTAATTGTGCGCATTCATACAATTGACTAAAAACAAAAGAAAAACCTTGAAAAAGGAAATTAGTTATGATTTTTTATTAACAAACTTTATTAAACATTATAGGTATTATTATCCTTGTACATTAAACTGTATAAAAAATAAAGTTTTGGTGTAACTAAACATAATTTCTCGAAAATTTAAATTTTTCCAAAACCAAAATAAATAAAATTTTATGTATCGCACAAATCGCAAACATATCCTTCAGGACCATCCTCTCCCGTACACAGTGAATGTGCCCATTTCTTACAAATCGAGCATTTGAACCACATTTCATCTTTTATACTGCCTTCACCACAAATAACGCAAATCTCGTCTGACTCGATATCGTCTACTACTACATCATCACATACTGCAGTCTCTGAAATATCTTCTGATTCACTGTTTTCGAAGACTTTTCTTTTTGGTCCTTTTTTGCGGTCGTTTTTAATTTTACTGTGACTTTTTCTTTCTTTTTCTGCTAAGTGCTTTTGCCTGTCTGCTTTTTTAGCTTCCGCTTCTTCCAATTTTTCTCTGTTTTTTTTTCTCTGTCAATATCTCAGACTTTTGCTTCTTGCGAACACACGTGACTTATTGACTGTAAATGGTTGCGGGAGTGGACTCAACTCTTCAAAACTAACAGATGTACCAGGAACAGGGTCAACAGGAACTTCAAGTCTCTTAAAAGATCCAACACAGCCTGAAGAAGTAGAAGGTGACTCATCATCAGTCACAATTGGAAGATGATGAGAAGCTGCTAGAAAATCTTTTTTCCTGTTGCGTCAAATCCTGATTGGGCTTTATTCATTGTAGCAACAAGAGTATAGGCTTTATTGAATATTTCTGCTAAATCGTATTGTGTAATTCTTTCTGCCATTGTTAGGTAATAGTCACATTGTCTGTGGAGTGCTGATTTTAATGGGCCGTAAAAACTTACATCTAGCGGCTGCAGCCTGTGTGATGTGTGATTGTGAGGAGCATAATACCGTGTTTTTTGCAGTAATCAAAAATTGCTAAGGAAATGTGACTGGAATGGTTGTCTAACAATAGTAGAACTGGTTGCTCTCGTGATGGCTTCACGGTCTTCTTGAAGTGTTCCAACCACTGGTAAAAAAGGTCATCGTTGCTCCAGCCGTTTTTAGAACAAGAATAAATTGCATTAGATGGTCCATTTTTTGTTAAAGTATTTATCATTCTGCTCCGGGGAAATATAAACATTGGCGGAACATAGCAGGTGCCCGAGGCGTTGAAACAGCAAATAACAGTAACTGTTTTTCCCCTTTCACAAGATGTTTTAGCGCCAAGTTGCTTAACACCTTTGGGTCCTAGTCTTTTGCAAGGCTTTTGGACTGTGGAAATCCCGGTTTCATCCACATTGTAAATAGCATCTTCTTTAAATTTGAATTTGTCATACATTTTTTTTAGGTTTTCAAAAAAAGTGGTAACCTGCTGTTTATTGAAAGCCGAAATTCTATTTACACTGGTCGGTTCTGGGGTTCGCAATGTAATTTCTGGATGTCTTTTGAGAAAACCATAATACCAGTCATTACCGGCCATTTTGGATTGTTGGTTAAAATTATGTTTTATGTTGTTTGCATTCACGTAACAAAATGCTAATTTCCTCAGTTGAGTTTTCATCAAGCCATGATACAATTTTGCCAATTTAAGAACGTGATTTTTCAATTCATTTTCTTGAAGAGCCGAAAAAACGCAGTACCTTCCTAAATGTGGTGCTACTACGTTGTGTCCATTTTCAAGGGCTTTTTTGCTTTTTCTAATCGAGGATTCTGGTATATCCAATTTTCTGCCAGCCTCCCGGATAGAACCTCCCTTTGCAACAAAAGTTAAAGCCTTTTTCATAGTCCCAGTATCCCATTGCGCTTTTGTTGTTTTGCGTTGGTACTTTGGCATCTGAAGTAATGGAAAACAATATTGAAAACACGTTATAAAGTGGTGGCAAATAGTTCTATTACACGTCGGGTAATCGTGCGCAATGTTGGGTAATGGTGCGCAACTGCGCACAGTTAACCGACAGTGATGTTTCTACGTCTGACCTTAAAAAATAATGGAAAAACATTCTTCAACTCGAAAAAAAGCATAACAGTATTGAGAGAATGTATTAGGCATAGTACAGATACAATTAGAAATAAAAAACAATGAAAAACAAAACACTTACGTCTTATTTACTGCAGAGCGTAAATTACAAAAAAACTCTTGAAAACACTAAAGCGGCCATAATGATCATGAAGAGTCGACAATGCAGGTAACTTTTTTCGGATACTCCCTAAGACGAACAGGAGATGGCGCACGACTAATAATTTTTAATTTATATTACACGCCGTTTGAGATCAGGGGATGCGCACAATTAGCCGCTGCGCACAATTACCCGACTCCCCCCTATTCAACCTATGAAAAAATATAAAATAACACAATTTTAAGTACATTTCAGAGAATACAAACCTCGGGTAGTAAGGCGCATAAAACATTGGCGGCGCTTTCTTCCAATTCACGTAAATTCATTTGCAAATTTTCTCTAACAACACTTAGAGGAATTTTATCTTCGGGATCATCTTGATTCACTACCATATTTAAAATGTTGTTCCAGCATTTGGATAACACAGCTGAATCCACTCTTCTCCAAGCTGATTCCAAAATAATGATAGCTTCCTTCAATGTAGTCTGCTTCATAGTTTCTATCAAACCACCCCCTTTAGCAGCAATGGAAGCCAAACGGCTATTTCTGTAATACAGCTTTGTGATCCTTATAGCATTTTGGTCCATGGGCTGGATGAGTGGGGTCACGTTCGGTGGCATAAACATCACAAAAATAGAGCCGTTTTCAGATTTTAATTCGTCCTCAGGTGGGTGAGATGGGGCATTATCTATTAAGAGAATAGCTTTCACTGGAAGCCCTTTTTTGGTTAAAAATTGTTCCACCTGAATTATGTAAAAAATATTTTAAAATGAATAGGTATGTGTCGATTAATCTCAATATAAAAACTTTTACCTCTGGAACAAATGAGCGATGAAACCAGTCTTTAAAAATGTTACCAGTCATCCACGCTGATTTAGAATGACGATAGTGAACAGGGCAATCAAAATTCTGGAAACAACGGGGTTTTTTTGACTTTCCGACAACAAGCAGTTTGAGCTGATGAGATCCCGTAGCATTTGCACAGACAGGAAAGTAACTCTTTGTTTTTCAGTCTTTGTACCTGGGGCTGATTTTTCCTGAGACGACACGTATGTTTTGGTTGGTAAAATTTTCCAAAATAAATCCGATTCATCGGCGTTATAAAGTTGATCATTACTTAATCCAAGCTCTTCAATCTTCGATCTAAGTGCCACTTTAAATGGTTCAACCAACTGGGGTTGAGAAGAAAGTTTCTCTCCAGAAATTTGGAGCAATCTTACGCCGAATCTCTTTTTGAAATTCTGCAGCCATCCGTCACTCGCGTTGAAGTCAGAGTTATTTTCCTTAATATTATAATGCAGCTCCTTGGCCTTTTCTTTCAACATTAGTCCACTGATGGGGAATTTCTTATCCCTCATACGCATAAACCATTTATACAATGATTTTTCCATTTTTGGGTACTCCGACGGTCGCCTAGTTTTTCTTTTTCCAGGTCCGATGAATGTATTGTTGACACATTTTGAAATTGCATTTTTATTCTTTTTTATTCCAGATACTGTGGACTTTGTCACTCCATATTTCTTCGCTAAATTAGTAACACTTGCACCTTTTTGTAAATTCTCCAAAATTTCATATTTTTCCTTTAAAGCTAGAAATTTATGTTTTTTTGTATGCATATTTTACAAATTATTAACTTTTAATTAACACTTAAAAACCAAACATGCGTTTGCGTCTGCATACATGTAAAAACTAACTAAAAAGTGCACTTGTTTGTTTGACCATTGACATTTGGCATTCAAATGTTAATAACTCGGGGTTTCCCCTAATTTTTATACATATTATGTAGCTGAAATTCGTTTCAAAATAAAAAAAAATAAATGTTCATATTTTAAAGCTTTTGTACAAAGTTCATATTTTGGAGTAGTCAATGGCAGAGAAAAAGTGTTCATATTTTGGGGTGTTCATTTATTAGGGTGTTAATATTATCGCGAGTGCACTGTATCTCGGGAAGGGGGATGAGCACAAAATTCGTACTTTACGGCACAAAACAGTACAAAACGAGCACAAAACGATAGCGTATTTAAATTTTGAAAATTCGAAAATGTGGGAGCCACCGTAAAGTTGGCTCCCAATTTTCAAACGCGAATATCTCGGGAAGGGGATGAGCACAAAATTCGTGTTTTACGGTACAAAACAGCACAAAACGATGGCGTATTTGAATTTTGAAAATGCAAAAATATCGGAGCCAACTTTACGGACCTCCGTTCCAGTCACGTTACATTACATAGTTCAGTGTTAAATTTTAATGTGACGTAACACGTTCTCTTCAAATAGTTTCAGATGCATAATGTTAAATGGGAAGTATTAAGATAGTGTTTTAATGCTAGGATATGGATTCGAAATGGCACTAAATACATAAGCTTGCCGGTAAATTACTTGTCTTGTGCAATACCATTCCTTTTAGTTTTACTTTATACAATTAACTTAACCTAGTTGAAAAGTACACTTCGTAGATAAAGTGACGTTTTCACTTTATCTACGAAGTGTACTTTTGGTTGAATTTGGTAAATAAAAGTTGAAGATTTAACTCTATTTTTTTGTCGTAGGCTAGACTTTTGAAATACAACCAATGTGTACAAAATATAGCTGTTTTTTTTTTAATTTATCGTCTATGTATACATAAATCAAAGAAGAAATTAATTATTTATTACTTTATAATCTACATATATTTAACAAAATAATTTGAAACATACATGAGTGGGTAAAAACCACACCAATTTGTATAATACAAAAGTATTTTTAATAAATATAAAATATTATTAAAAATGGGGTGTGAAGAACACAATACAAGTTATATATTTGTGAATGTATCTCCTCTCCAGAGACGCAGATACGTATTTCACCTTTCTACAGGATCGTCGGTACGCCCCTGCTGGAGAAGAGATACATTCAACCAAATATAACTACCTTGCTATCAACCAGAAATTATTAAGACAGAGCGTGAAAGAATATTCAGCGCTGTCTAGATAACAACTGCCGAACTAAGCAACGTGTTTCTCTAGACGGTAACATACCATATCTATAGAAAACTGTATTATCGTATATATACGTATCTGCGTCTCTGGAGAGGAGATACATTCACAAATATATAACTTGTATTGTGTTCTTCACACCCCATTTTTAATAATATTTTATATTTATTAAAAATACTTTTGTATTATACAAATTGGTGTGGTTTTTACCCACTCATGTATGTTTCAAATTATTTTGTTATATACGCATTCGGTTCGCCCGACAAGTAGTGAAGACACGATAATACAGTTTTCTATAGATATGGTATGTTACCGTCTAGAGAAACACGTTGCTTAGTTCGGCAGTTGTTATCTAGACAGCGCTGAATATTCTTTCACGCTCTGTCTTAATAATTTCTGGTTGATAGCAAGGTAGTTATATTTGGTTGAATGTATCTCTTCTCCAGCAGGGGCGTACCGATGATCCTGTAGAAAGGTGAAATACGTATCTGCGTCTCTGGAGAGGAGATACATTCACAAATATATAACTTGTATTGTGTTCTTCACACCCCATTTTTAATAATATTTTATATTATTAAAAATACTTTTGTATTATACAAATTGGTGTGGTTTTTACCCACTCATGTATGTTTCAAATTATTTTGTTATATACGCATTCGGTTCGCCCGACAAGTAGTGAAGACACGATAATACAGTTTTCTATAGATATGGTATGTTACCGTCTAGAGAAACACGTTGTTTAGTTCGGCAGTTGTTATCTAGACAGCGCTGAATATTCTTTCACGCTCTGTCTTAATAATTTCTGGTTGATAGCAAGGTAGTTATATTTGGTTGAATGTATCTCTTCTCCAGCAGGGGCGTACCGACGATCCTGTAGAAAGGTGAAATACGTATCTGCGTCTCTGGAGAGGAGATACATTCACAAATATATAACTTGTATTGTGTTCTTCACACCCCATTTTTAATAATATTTTATATTTATTAAAAATACTTTTGTACTACATATATTTAACACAAATTTTTATTCTTTTTTTATAGGTATAAAAATAAAATGAAATATTCAATAAAACCAGATATATTTATCATTTTATTTTTATACTTATAACAAGAAGAATAAAAACTTGGTAAATTCTTATACAAGAAAAAAAAACAAAATATAAGTTAATTTAGGTCAGTTATGCTTTAGTTCGAGATGGGGCCGAACGCTGTCTCAATTATTTATTATGAAGTTATAACGGGTGTTCAGAAACATTCGAAGTCAAGTGGGCTCTGAACAAAAAATCGTATATCTTTACTTAAGTATCTGATTTGTAATAATTATTAAATGTCAACTGTTGTCTGTCAAAAATCAATCTATCTCAGACATGACTTCACATTTTCAAGGACTACTTTGAATTCGAATGTTTCTGAACACCCGTTACTATCGTATTGAGGATTTGTCTACGAGCGTCTGGCGGCAGCACTACATCCCTCCAATCAGAGCATACAAACATTTTTATCCAATAAAACGTTTGACCGAATTGGCGCGATATTTTTTAAATTTGAAATTAATTTCCAATGTATAGTTTTTCATTTTAATGTTTTATAAATTCTTTATTAATTAATTATTGTTTTGTAGTTTATTAATGTTTTATAAATTGTGGTAAATATTGAAATGAGAGCACTCAAATATGTTTGTCCGGTAAAAGCAAAAACTGGATTGATGTTTAATCTTTTAATTAGAAATTTCTTCAATATAACATCGTAAATATTATATCATGGTAATACATTGAAGAGAAAGGTACATTGTTACGATTTTTTTTAAACTATCAAATTGTATGTCGTATAAATGAGTGATGCTATTAATACCAATCCAATACAATAATTAATTAACAATAAATAACAATAAATAATTATCAATTAATCCAATCCAATACAGTTTATGACACCACACACAGGGGAAAAGTTCAATGGATTCATTAGAATTCATCTCAACAACGTTCCTTTCGTCGGCAGCAAGTAAAAGATCACACTCAGCGGGGAGTTGCTCACAAAAGTCTACCTCACCTTTAAGTTTAACCTTATCATGTTTTGCAGCTAACTGCGCTAAACTAACACGAAAGAAGGAGTGGATGGGAAAGTCTGCTTCTGGCATTTGGGCTAGAACACGGGAAATACACTCAAATAATGTTAATCCAACACCACGGGTGCTACAGCTAAAACGAATTGCTTGATACTGCGGCTCAACTTGGGCAGTCTTCAAGGCTTCACTCAAACTGGAAAACTCACTAAATAAATTTAATTTCAAAGATTCAAGATTATGTGTCGCAAACTCGTTCATCACTTTCTGATTAGTACGATCACGAAAATCCTTTGCGCGTTGTTGGCGCTTATCATATCTTGGCTGAACACTCGATTCAGTTGATAACTGAATTGATGGAGCTGGCTGCTGTTGCGAAGACGTTGCAGCGGGTTCACTCTGGTAACTGCCTCGACCACGTCCTCGTCGTCCTCTAAAATTCATGGTAATGGGAAAATTTCAAATATATTAAAAATTGTAACACATTAATGATGCATGACATATATCTTAAATGACCCACAATAAAGTAAAAACTCGTTTCGAAATAATAGTCTAGTTACTCAACTACTAGTTATTCAATTTAAAAGAGGAATACGTACAACAGCTAGTCACATATAAACAAAAAACTTTTATAGCATATCTTCACTCAATTTGCTCTTTCTAGCTCTGCTTTAATATCTCGAACTTCGGAAATTGACGGTTTTGATAATCGTGCAGTAGTAATTGTCCTCTTTTTCTTAGTTGATTGAAATCTACAAATATATATATGTATATACAAATCAAATATTATGTGACTTAGCTTATGCTTACCTAAGTTGGGCATCAATTTTTTTATTTGCTGGACATACTTGTTTATTACTTAAAGCAGGGCCTGGTGCATATGATATTTAAGTTGAAGCTGAAGTTAATAGATCATTAACTTTGTGCAAAATATCTTTATCCGTAATATTTTCCCATGCAGTGTAAAAAATTCATATTGTTAGAAATTTTATTTCGAATTGTTTCCATCTCATTCTTTTTCAGAGAACAGATGTATATCAATTTCATCTTTTTCATTAACATCTTTAATATTTATATGTTCAACATGTGGGTCTGGCTGAGTATAATGTTTTGGTACATCCATACATACTTTATGTATGTGTTTACGCACATTGGCATGTATTAAAAAGTCCATACATGTACACGAATAAACATGAACAAGCCACACACACAGAACAAGTTAATTTACATGTGTGGTCCTCTAATAAATTTTTTGTTACTTCATAAATATTTGAATTTGACTGAACCATCCAACCATTTGAATTCTGAGTAACTATCATATCCTCTGACTTTAAAGCAGTTCTATGACTTTGATTTATTTTGCTGATTTTATTTGTAACCTTCCCTTTATTCAATTTATGTAATCGTTGAAACTGCTTGTCCCTCACATATTTAAGTAAAATATGAACTGTTTTAACTAATCGCTTGCATGTTATGTTGTCCCTGTAAATTTATTTTTTAACACTGTTCCTAAAAACCACCTTATTGTCTTACCTTTTAAATAAATATATTTCAATACTTTGTGCATGGATTCTAAATACATGTTGGTGTTAATAGAAGAACCTATTCGATGACATGTAGCCCATTTTCTACATCTACTTTCATAATGTATTTTAAAATAGTTTCTGAATTGTAAGAGCTCAGGCTCTTTTTCAAGTAAATTAAGAAACGAATGCATAAATTTTTTAAATTCATCAATATTTGGCTCTTGTCTCAGTAGGCATAAAGTTTTATAAACCTAAAAATCACATTCATAAAAAAATCATAAATAACAGAAAATTTTCCGTATACCTACCTGTACTTGCTTTTCTTTACTCTTAATTAAGGAAATCTTATTTCTCCATGCTTTATCAACATGCCCAAGAGCATAATAAATGCTTTGTTTCTCTAGTGTCCATTACTGAACTCCAAGCTGCAAAATACTGTTCTGCATCATCAGACATAAAATATTTAATTTTAATATCCCCGGACATTCCTTCACCGAACTTATAAAATACTACATAATCTTCTAGATTAGACACTAGAAATGCTACAGGAAATCCTTCACCATAATCATCTACCGTTACTAAGGATATTAATTTAAAATCATAAGGATTTGTACCATGGGTTGCATCCATACATAGAATTCCCCCATTTCCAATTTTTTTTTAATACTTCCACTTGTGCTTCTGTCATAATCCCCAGCAAAAAGTCTTCCTTCTTTAATAAGAAGTCTTCATTCTCATGTCCCTGCTTTTTATAAAGGATAACACACTTATCTGTACGTTGGGTGGCTTCTGTTACCCACAAATCGACACTCACAGCATCATTGGGATGTTTAATAGCCTTATCATACACATTAAAAGCCTGAGATATATTATGAATATCTTTCCTTGTTATTAAATGAAGTCTGCTATAATCACTATCAACACTGTCCCTAATTCTGTCTAATATTTCTGTGACTGGAATTCCTGTAAATTTTTACATCATGTATGTGATTGTGTTACCATAATCACGTACATTCTTTGCACTTACCTCTCATTAATTGTGTTGCTATTGCACTTTTGGTACTTGCTTGCAATGGAATATGTGCTATTTTAATATCGTGTCCATAGTGAGTTTTATAATATTTAATTTTTATACTTTCATCAGCCTTTTTTAATATAGGTAATTGATGATGTGCATGTAGAATCAGTTTTACATGATCCCTGTGATTTTAGCATTCGGTCTCGTTTTTCAGTAGGAATAATGCGCTTTTTACCACTTCTATTGCACATGTAATAAGTTCTGTTGTCTTTACTGCCACGATGTTTCACCCATGAAAATTTACTTTTTATCTCTTCGGTGTTTTTCCATTTTATAAATTCTGCAAAACAATAATTATTGTTAAGTAAAAATGTAAAAATTAGAACTTATTTACTTACCTTTCATATCTTTAAAACAAAATTCTTCGACATCTTGTTGGATATTATGAATTTGTTGTAAATGATTTCGTAGTTCATTTACCATGAAACATTTAAAACTACAACCAGATTCAAGGCATTTAACATTACCACCAATATTTACAATATTGTGTTTGTTCTTTAGATGTCGTTTAAAATTAGATAATGTAGATTTAATTTCCACACCACAAACATAACAGATTCTTGAGTCCATTTTAATATTTTTTTAGTTAGATATTTGACTTGATAATTATAATATACAATACAAAAGAACTAATAACAATACTGAACAACCAGTGAACAACGCAAAACGATGAGTACCAGAACACGACACGTTGACCACGTAACCATAACCGTTAAAAGCTTGAAACGAGCATTTTCAAATTTCAAATATATCGCGCCAAGACATGATTGGAGGGATGTAGCGCTGCATCTAGACGCTCGTGATTTGTCTATGATTAGTTTACACCATCTATGTTAGATGGCGCTTTACTCTATCTAATTTATAATTTATTTCATAATCAGTAAATGTAACGAAGAAATCACTGATTGCAGCACCATCTGACGATTCTGCTAACGTAATTTGGGGTTGGTAGTATTTGAGTGGGATAGGTGACAGCACTTGCGTTTTACCTGTTTGTTGTGCCCAATGAACTATATACTATATACCAGGTGTGGCCAACTTTGGTGCACATAAGATCTACTTTTTATTTATAAATTGTGTCGCGATCGACCTATTTTTTAGGTAAGAAGGGGATGTTTTTGCAATGTGCTTTTATACCGACGTGCACTTTGGCGAGCTCCATGATTAAGGGGTAAATAATCTACATACATGAGTATTTATTTAATGGGTTAAAAAACTTATGTCCAGAGGAATTAAAACAACATGAGCACTTATTAATAACATTTATTCATTCAAACTTTTTAAATTAATGAGAAACCTGAGTTTGCATTTCCTTTACTAGTGCATCATAATTTGGAGTATATCCTGACAAAGACAATAACAATGAGTCCTCAGTATGAGAATCGGTCAGGACGGAACGAAGTTTAGTTTTAGTTAATTGTAAATATGAAAATGCCGATTCGCACAGATACGTAGATCCAAAGCAAGAATAAATATATTCGCTACATTTGATAATATTGGGATACTTTTCTCGGTTAACATATTTCCAAAAATTTTCTTCAAATTTTCTGGCTTGTAAGATTAAATCAGATTGTAAAATTATAATTTCATTTTCCAAGGCGTTTTGCTCCATATCAAATAAGTCTGCAATTTTTTGCTAATTTCCTTCACAATTAAATCTTTTTTGAAAGGAAAAGATGTAAATTCCACAATTTCTTTAATTTTTTTAAAATCTTGGAATCGCTTCTCAAAATCTTCCATTACATTTTGTATTTCGGCCACGTACTTGTCAATCTCATAAATAATATTTTTATTTTTTTGTAAGTTGTCTGCCATATTTGGAAAATGGTTCATATTATTTTGTTGTAAATCTTCTATCAACAAAATAAATTTGGTTTTATATGCATCTATGCTGCTAATCATATCAATTATTGTTTTATTTTTACCTTGTAATTCTAAATTTAAATGGCTTAATATGGAAGTAAAATCTGTAAGGAATGCTAAGTCACTAAGCCAGGTTTTGTCATTTAAATATGCATATTTTTTCTCTTGTTCATTAAGAAATTCTATTATTTCAGGCAATAAATCACGAAATCGTTGCAGAAATTTACCTCTACTTAGCCATCTTACATCAGTATGCAATAATAAATCAGACTGACCTTCATCGAGTTTTAGTTGAAAAAGACGACGTTTGAGAGAACTTCCACGAATTGAATTAACAATTTCAAACGCGACGTCCATTACTTCTTTTGTATTTAGTCTCTTGCTGGATAATACTTGCTGGTGAATTATACAGTGGTAACTCAAAAAATCTGGGAATTCATCGTCATTTCGACATAGGGCTATAAATCCATTTTTGCGGCCTATCATTGCAGCTGCGCCATCCGTTGTTATTGAAACTAATTTAAAAAGAGGTACTTTCTTATCATTAAGCAGACTTTTAAACCCGTTGAATATATCTACACCTCTAGTCCTTTCTTTCAAAGAAATCATACCCAACAATTCTTCTTTAGATGTAAAATCTTCAAAAACTAAACGAATGAAAACAAGTAACTGTGCAGTATCACTTATATCTGTCGATTCATCACATTGAAGAGAAAAACAAGAGCATCTGTTAATATCATTTTGTAACTGTTCCTTTAAATTTCCACCCATCTTTTCGATTCGTCGCATCACTGTGTTTCGGGACAGTTGTAGATCTTGAATTGCAGCAGTAATTTCGCTCTTGTTCTTAAAATCATTAAAAAGGGAATCCGAGATTTCCAAGAACATTTCCTTTACAAATTCACCATCAGAAAATGGTTTACATTTTTTAGCTAATAGATAGCTTACTTTGAAGGATGCAGTTGTTACTGCTTGTGACTTCAATATTGGCTTTTTGAAAATATTTTGTTGATTTGTTAATTGAGTTTTAAGATCCCGAACTTTACGTTTTCGTAATTCGGAATTTGGTGGATAATCTGTTTGATACTTGTTATGTAAAGATAAGAAATGTCTCTCCAAATTACCCTTTTTAGCAATGGCTATCGAGCTAAGACATATTAAGCAGCAACATTTATCATTCACCATCGTAAAAAAATAGTTAATTTCCCATTCTTCATTGAAATGATATGTTTTCGATTTTTTTGGTTTGCTATCCATGTTCATAAATAGGTATACTAAAATGCAAAAAATATACGACTTAATAATAGGGCATGTAATAAAAGTATTAAACAGTAACAATATAAATTACAATTAATACCTGGTGTAGGTTTAGCCGATAAACGAAATAGCTAATCATACTTAATAGTTGCGAATAATTAAATTATTATTTTAAATAATGCTTATAAATATTTAATTAAGATTTAAATAATTTTATTTAAAATATATCTCTTATATACTTGCACAATTAATTTAAAGAACACTAATATTTCATTAATACTTACAAATGAAACAATCCGCAAGAGAAATTGACTGTAGCGTACAAACACTAACTTCAGAATGAAAATTTAACACTATATTCTGCAAAATTAGATTCCAAGAATTAATCCTAATGGCATGCAATTTAAATGTTATTATTTTAATAGTCATAAATTTCTCAGAAGTGTAAATACAAGTCAATTTTAAACGCACTGTATTTCAGATTTATTAAATAAACATCATTTATATACGTTTTTATATGTATTGTATAAGTTTTTATCATAAGCCGAAGTATTATGCTGATTTTGTAATATCCCAATTCAAATAAATTTTATATAGGTAGCAAAAAGTAGCAGCAGCAAAAAAGTTATCTACCGACAAAAGCTTTAAATAGAAAACAGAATTGCAAAAGTGCAAAGAAAAAGAACTTAATAAAACCATTTCAAATGTCAAAACAAACTAATAAAAATAATGATAATATAAAAATTATATCCTTTCTATGAGCTAATCACAGAAAACATTTGAATAAAAAGTATTTGTACTTTTTAAGTTAAAAGTTTTTATGAGATACTTTTCGCAAACCCCGAACTTGCGAGTGATCGACCAAAATTGGTCTCGCGATCGACCGGTCGATCGCGATCGACTTGTTGGCCACCCCTGCTATATACTAACGTAACTGGAACGGCATCGAGCACCAAAATCGCGTGGCCGCGATGATTTTAGGCAACTAGCATAACGTAGGTATTTCCATCCTTGTCTAGCACATTGGACGAGTATTGCACAGGTGGGACTGATTTCATATATTCATGTAGAAATACAGGTAAAAGAAGATACGGGGGGTCAGGGCTTTAAAAAGCGAAAGAAAACTATTTGTCGATACTTTTGTATTAAGATTAAGGTTGTAAAATTTTTATATAATCAATAAAATTCGTGATTTACTTCAGACTTACAGCAGTTTCTATAATAAAGGACTAAATTTCGCCGCATCATGAAAAATACTAGTAATAAAATACACAGAAAATGCAAAAATATGTATTCAAAATCTCTTATATTTACAATATAAAAAAACAATACAATAATATACAAAGATTAAACATTGTTAAACAGAATTAGTTTATTTAATTTGTGTCTTATGCTTGAACCTTTCCCTATAAACTTTTCAGTTTCGTTTCTACCATAATAGTGCAATCTACATGTTAAGTAATAATTTACAATTGCTTTTATTAATTGAATTTCGTGCAAATCTTCGAAACCAAATTCTTCAACAATTGGATGATTGGGTTTAAAAAGATACAATTTTTCTGAAAAATGACGAATTGCGCTATTTAAAATAATCTGTTTGGGTTTTTTGTGGCAATTTATAACGCGTTGGAATGTTAATTTAAATTGCCTTTAAGAATAGCAAACAATCTTATTTACTATTTCAGAAGCGCAAATTAAGCCACCCCTATTTTTCAAGTTTAAAAATCTATGACTATCATTTGTATTACAATAACTATGTTCATCTTTCTTTGAAAATAACAGAATATCTGTACAAAATTTATAATTTAGTTTGGACAACATTTTTCTGACTATATAACCTGCAATGTAATATATAATATTTTCTTGATTATCAGTAAGTAAAATGGGTTCGACATTATTACAACTTTCTTCATTTTCAGAATAGTCGTTTAGGCTTCTTTTACTTGTCCGAAATTCAAAAGCAGAACCATAATCACTTCCTAAACCTAAGTCTACACAGTTTCCATTTACACTTGGAGTTACTTTATTTCTAAACAGGAGTTGACGTAAGGACCATTTAAATTGCAAACTATTTGGGTTATTATTCCAACCTCCTCGAGCTCTTATGCTGCTGAAGAATAATTCCAAATGGTCTTGTGAGCACTTGTATGTAAGAAAATACTGTGGCTGATTTGTTGATTGAAATAAATCTTCTGCAAGATTTAATGTACTTGCCATTGCTGTAATAAGTCTCAAAGCAAAAGTTTTTCTAGGATGCTGTAGTATTGGAATATCATCTATTTTTAAGTTTTTTAAGTAATCCATCGATGAAGTAAATATCTCTCGGAAATAGTTACTTGTTTTTGGTCTTATGGGTGCCTTAAATCCTTTCTCAAAAGGATTTCTAGAATTGAGCATGTCAAACATTCTGTCAATATTTCTGATGAACTCTACAGTTGATTCTGAGTTTTGAAAGTCTGAATGTCCTATTTGCCTTAAATACTCTATAGCATCTACAACCGAGCTGCTCAATACCTGTGCTGCTAAACGTACATTCATTATTTTGTTTTTATACAAAATATGCCGAGAGGACAAATTGTTGGCAAACTTCATCTCTTCTTTCTCCTGAAGATCATTTAATTTGGCTACAAAAATCCATCTTATAGGACCTTTCTCTGAAACTAAATTCTTTTCGGCAAATGTATTGCGTGCTAATTTCATCATATGGCAATTATCTAATAAACAATGCACTTTACTTGGAGAACACGGGTGACTAAAGTTAGGAGTTAGGTTATCAATTGCCAATGAACATCCCATATTAGTTAACGTCTGAATATTAGTGGTCGTTCCATCACATGTTATGGAAAAACACACGGAACATCAGCATCTTCAGCTGGTAAGGGTCTATTTGGAGGAATATTAAAAGTGCCATTTGCAAATCTCCTACCCACAGCTGATGCTTCAAAGATCCCACCATCACTATTTTTGCCATACCCTCCTATATCGACACAAATAAATATATACTCAGGGTCAACAATCGCCATAAGAACAATTGAAAATTTTTTAAAGTAAGAAAAGTAGTTTGATCCGCTCTTTTGTGGACATCTGATAGTCACATGCTTGCCGTCTATGCTTCCCAAACAATTAGGATATTGCCACAAGTTTTTGTACCCCAAAATAGATTTTTCCCATAGTTCCATTGTGGGCTCCGGCATGTAAATTGGCTGCAATTTATTCCATATCGCTGTGCACAATTCTTCAACAATTGTCGCAACTGTTGAAAATCCTAATCGAAACCTGTGACCAATTGTTTTGTAAGAATCTCCGGTAGCTAAATACCTAGAAGCAAAAGTATATCTTAGGAATAAGAATATGTCTGCTTCTGCTAAATAACAAGGCAAATTTTAATAGAAATTGCGATTTTTTTGTAACAGAACGCTTTTTAATTGTCTACCTGTTGGTTGTAGGTGAAGATTTAAAAAAAAGATGGAAAAATTTGAGAGATTGCTTTTCAAAGTATCTACGTGCTGAAAAGACCCGAAATGGACAAGCAGCTAAATGTATATCCCGGTATAAGACCTGGCCTTGGGCGCAGCAAATGGAAGCTTTTAGGACATATAGTCCTCAAGAGATAGCTCAAGCAACAGAAGAGTACAGTGAAGCCACAGAAACTCCCGACAGCCTTCAAAGTGAGGAAAATAAGAATCAAGGGCGGAAGGAGAAAAGAAAAAGGAAGTTGATTGAAGACCCTCCATCAAATTCTTCCTCTGTTGAGACAGTTATCAAATTTTTGAATAAAAAACACAATGGAGTGCACAATGATGCAATAGATATTGTGTTTCAAGGATATGGTGCGAGCGTAAAAAAGCTGTCGCCTCGTCGTCAAACATTAGTAAAATACCAAGTGGCTAAAATAATAATGGAAGCAGAACTAGCACAACTAGCAGATACTCAAGGGCTAAATCAACCAATAACAAGCTCTCCTCTCAATTCTACTTCTCCATCTTACGCATCAAATATGGGTGATTCCATGCATAATATCCATGAATATCGCGATTACAATGGGGCTGCTGATGATAGTTCAACTGCGGCAACCTGGTATGGAGATCTCGCTCATAATAGCATATAAGTTTCTTTTATAATTTTGTTTTTGGCATATTATTAAAAAAAAATTAATAATATACACCTAGTATCATTACCTTAATGTGACTGCTAATCGCTCTGTGGCTCCAATTGGTTCTCTATATTTGGTTTGCTCTTTTGTAATATCATCTCTAATAAGACTTAGTATTTCATCAAAACTTTGAAAGTTCATTCTAAAACATTCGATTTTCATCTTTACGAAGGTCCGGGTATAGTTTATGAAATTCGCCTTCTTCTTTACGTTTTTTATTAATCTCGTGTACCCAAACATTCCTGTTTTTCCTATAATATAAATTGTTTGCAATAAAATATTACAATAAAAATGTAAAAAAAAATAATTATAGCAATTCTACGTACCTTCGCCTTTTATTACAGTTATTTTCATCTAATAATATCGCAAGGAGCAGCGCCTCTTCCTCTATCATGCTGCACATTTCTCAAACTGTATTGTGAATCGCGCCCGAGGCGATCGCGTATATATGTTCACTCTTTCGTTTCATTACGATCGCGAATACAGTCGCCATCGCGGTCGTGGTCGTGATCGCGCATGTGTGTTCGATCCTTTAGCCTTTTAGAAAGTGAAACACTGGTATATCAGTTGTCGGTGTACAGAGTTCTTCCGCTATCTAAAAGTCCATTCATCAATTGTGTTACAACCTTCTCAGCAACAGATATATCGTCTGCTCTTTCTTTTCCTGTATAAGCTCCAGGTATAACCTCCACTCACACAACGTTTGAACACCTTAATGCCGTATTTGTGCCTTTTGTTTGGGATGTATTGTCGAAAATAAATACGTCCACGGAATGGCACGTTACTTTCGTCAATACAGACGAGTTCTTCTGGATTATACGATTCCTTGAATTTATTTCCTATAATGTCCAAAAATTTTGAGATTTTGAAAAGCCTGTCTTCTGGATCCCTTGGCTGGTCATTATCTGATAAATGAAACATTCCAAGCAATATTTCAAATCTGTTACGACTAATTATTTTTTAGATTCTATTTTCATAAATTTTTTTTGTGGACCAGTAATTTCTCAGTTTCGGAAGCTGCACAAGTCCCATCCAGAGGATGATTCCTAAAAATTTGCGCATCTCGCCAGCATCAGTGTCAACCTATTTTTGGAGTCTTGGAGTTTGATTTCTGGTTGTAGTGATAGCCGAACCAGCAATATTTTGCGCAGCGAAGTTGTTGGTTTCTTCAACTAATAGGGCTACAATATCATCGTCTATAAAGTGCTCAAAATAAGCGATAGGAGATAGCCCGCGAAGCTTCTAAATTACATTCGGATGAACGCCTGTGTATGGAGCGGAGAAATTGAAAGAAAGTCTGTCCCCTGCTACAGGTTTCCATTTTCTCTGGTTTACAAGATTTGCAAGAGGAACAATGTCATCATCGGAATCAGCTTCAGCTGATTCTTCATCCTGTACATCTTCATCCTCGGAACTCAAATTGGAACTTGCTTCATTCAGCGAGAAATCCCGGTCTGCTATGGACCATGCCAGGGACCACGTGACCACCGGTGGGCACGAAAAAAATTAAGCAAAAAAACAAAAAAAAAAAACAAGGGAAGAAAAATTAACCTAAAGTAAACAAAACGAAACCACGTGAAGTAAAAAAAAAAGTTTTTAAAATTTGGTCCCGGTGACTAAATTTCAGATCGAAGCTCGGCGCTCAACGTGTTAACAATGAAATCTAGACATCGTGGAAGTACCTTGCATGAATGTTTAGCTGCTAGATGGAGTGAGTGACAAATACATTTTACAACTACCAATTCCTTGTTATTCACTTTTAATAACGATGAAAATGAATGATGCGGTCCTATCATAACATTTGCGCCATCTACACCAATGCCTACAAGTTTTTCTAATTTTAAGCCGCTTTGTTCAATTTCTGCCTTAAACGTTTTTATCAAAGAGGTTGCGTCACCTCCTTCCACTTCAAACAATTTATAAAACGTAGTTACTATTTCTTTCTTAGATTGACTATAATACCGAATCATAACACATAGAACTTTCTTCATTTCGACAGTTGTACTCTCATCTATAATTAAAGAGTACCAAGCGTCGCCGATATCATTCATTAGATCCTCAAAAAGACACGGTGATAGTACATTATTAATTAGGGCTGTGCATTTTGTTCTATGTAATTTTATTTCCTTAAGTACATTTGAATTTTCATCTAGTTCTTTAATTAAATGACCAAGATGGTCTACTGTATTAACGGAGCAATGTTCTGATATGAAAGCCGCAATTTTTAATTCAGCAATTTTACGTTGATCTGATATATTTCCGCCAATAAAATGAGAAATCTTTTGACAGCTTTGCACTGTCTTAGTGTTCCTCATAGATTCTACGTGCTTTTTACAAGTAGCATGCCTTTTTATATATTTTTTATGTGCCTGAAGTTCACATTTGCACATTTTACAAAACGCTTTTGTACTATTTCCCATGCATTGAGATAACCAACCTTAAATACAACACTCATAGATTTTAATTTATAGGAAACTAAGCGTAAATTACCTGAGAATTCTTTGTCTAACTCCCATTCCCTTTTGTATCGACGACGCGAACTACTTGCAGACATATTCTGTTCAATGCAATGCTTTCACCTACAATCACAGGCACGGCAATTCGATAATGAAACAAAATAGTTTAAAATTAATTTTAACGTCTTTTATTTCAAACAGGCAGGCCTAATAGGGAACTAACTTAAATTTTATATCGACATAAAGTGATTCACAAGTAGCTAATAGATGTCGCAGTATTCACAAATTTCAATTCAGTGATTTAACAGTTAGTTTTCAGATAATTATTGAAATTAAGTATTCCCCATATTTTCCCAAGATTAATGCTTTTTCCCTACCATTTTTCCCCAAAATAATTTCTCCCCATATTTTTCGCCAAGATGACAAAATTTCCCCGTTTTGGGGAAAAAATTCCCCATCTGGCAACACTGACTTTGAACCAATCGGATATTGGCGGGTAATTTGAATTTGTGTACAATAGCGAACCAAGCGACTGCGGTTTCAACTGCAAATAGATAAGAGCGGGAAAGGGGTAGTGAAATAGGCATGGTTAGTATATAGTTCATTGGTTCTGGCTTGACGTCGGTTGTCGTATTTCGCAATATTTGATAATTGTATTGGGTTGTGGTGTGGTCTATTGTATTGTATAGTTGTAAATGTAATTTTGTATATAGTTTTGAAAATTTGGTGAGTTATGTTATAGTAGTTTAGTATAGTGTGTTATAGCGAAACGTATTATTAATAAATTACGTTTTACAAACTCTTGCAAAGAATATTTTATAAATTTGATTTCACTTTGAATTTTTTTTGGGCTTATCGTACAAGCGTTGCAATGTGCGACGTTCATCCATTTAAAATTAATGTATTTTCCTTTCTTTTGTTATAATATTTATTTGTAAATCTATATATATATTTTCTTTTTTGAGTTGCATATTTATATACAATATTATATAGTTTATACCAAATTATAATATACAGTGAGATCAAATAACATTGACCGTTCCGCTCCATACGAATAGTGAAAGAACCGCTCGTGTCATATTCTGAATTGCATTTCATTCGTGCGACATCTATGGTTTAATATTCAAACTACTTCTATAAAATTTTACGGGACGATAAATGATAATTATTAAACAAATTTCAAATAATTTATGACACAATAATTTGTGTTTTAATGAATGAATAAGCATACTCTCCAGTTTACAATATTTTTATTGGATATAGTTTTAAATAGACAACAATATTAGGGTAAATGTGTATAAGAGTACGCACGTAGTGAATAAAGTTGAAGAAAACTGTAGGTTTATATGTATAGAAAAATGTTCAGGCGCTATCGTTAACGGTGATTATTACAGAACACGTTTTAAGCATGTCGAACCCTATATCACTAAAGAAATCTGAGATACCTAATTTTTATTGAAACTGTGCGAGTGCGTACTCTTATACACGTGTGCGTCTAAGAGTTCGCAGTCTCTTGTTTAAGAGTAAGCACATTATTTACCTATACTTATATACTTATTTTTTATAAAAAGACAAACTTTTAGTTGCTGAACATTTATTTTAAAATAAAAATGCAAACTTAAAATATTTTTCTAAACATACATAGAACGGAAGATTATTGGTAAAACGTAACAAAACAAAACAAAGATCAAAATGTAAAACATATCACGCCTCACAAGTAAAACAAATGAATTTTCCTGTTACATATGTTGTGCATGATTCATGCCACCATTTCCTACATTGAAAACACATAATCCAGTCTTCGTAAGATTTTGAGTACCAACCTTTACAACCGGGACAACTCACATTTTCCTCATCGTCTCTTTTCTTCTTCTTTCGCTGAGTCTGTATGGCTTTAGACTGCTTAGAAGCAGGACATAATTTTCTCTTTGCTGCTTCTTTTTTTCCTTTCTTCTTTAGCCTTTTTTGTTTTATCAAGCTCCTCTAGGTCCTTATGGGTGCGTCTGTAACGAAGGATGGGGCAAAGTCAATGTCTTGATAGCAAATCAATATAATTTTTTCTGCAATACTGTATAGCTTGTAAATCACGGTGAGAACTATGATTATCGAGAACTAGGAGCACTGGGTTTTCAGCAGAAGGTTTACTATAGTTCTTGAAATGCATCAGCCACTGGCAGAATAACTCTGTATTAATAAATCCAGATTCGGATATCATTTTTAAGGTACCAATTGGTGCATTGAGAAAGAGCTCATCTTTCATCCTTTTCCGCGGAAATATTATTGCCGGGGGAACATACGAACCTGTGGCGCTAACACAACATACAGCTGTCACCAATTGGCCTCTCTCAGCACTTGCTACTTTTCCTACAAGCTTTTTACCTTTGCTAGTTAAAATTCTTGGCAGTTTATTCGGCACAGTAGACAAGCCTGTCTCGTCCATGTTATATATAGAGCTTGGCATGTACTCTCTTTCTTCAAACAGTGATTTTAAGTTTTCATAAAATCTATTTACTTGGTTTTTATTAAAGCCCATGATTCGCTCCATTGAACACTTCTCGGGTTGTCGTAATGTTATTCGATGTCGCTCACAAAAGCCTTTTACCCAAGACTCCCCCGCCATTTTTTTATTTCTATTGAACCGGTGCTGAATATTGTTAGCTTCGGCAAATTTATAAGCTGCAATTTGTAAATTTTTTTTTGTAATACCGTAAAACCTGTCATCCAAATCTCGTAGTTGTTGGGCTAATTCAGCCTCCATTTCTGCAGGAATATCACTATTAAATCGACCTAACGATACTGGAACATTTCCACATTTTAGTCGTTTTCTTAGAGTTGCTTTATTTGTCCCCATTTCTTTAGCTAAACTTCTTTTGCTACAGCCTGCTGCTATTTTGCGCCTGATGTCTTCTAAATTTTCTGTTGTAAATATTAGTTTTCTATCGCTTGTTCTCTTGTAACGGCTCATATTGTCCTGAATCGAGGAACTATAGATAACCAAAGAGAAATGTAAATGTAGGTAACATTTAAACAAAATTCCCCTTTACGTAATAATATTTTACGATTGTTTACTATTAAAACTATATAATTGTTATTAAAACTGTCCGTATATTCAAAGGAATAGTTTATACGTATAAGAGTGCGCAGTGTATGTATAAGAGAACGCACTGCGTCATCTTATGCGCATGGTACAGCGTACTCTTATACACATGTTTGAACTTGTAGAAAACAGTTGCTTTCTTTTATAGAATATAAATGTGCGATGTTTTTAAATCGTAAGAATAATTATTACATTATACCGAACTATGAAGAACGATTTGATTTAAAGTAATATGAGTACTTACCCGTAGGCACCTTAAAACTTAATTGCACAAAACTACAGCTCAAACAGATAAAAACTTATAATGGCCATATTGTAAAAACTGTGTCGGTAACGTAGATTTTGGTTTTTGACCATGTAATAATTTGAAATTAGACATGTTCCTGACTACTTAAGATGATTAATAGATGGGGGTACATATTTAAAAACGGCCTGCGTCCTCTTATACACATGCGTGCTGTTATACACATTTACCCTACATTTTATTCAGAATTTATTGTCACTAATAAATAAAATTTGTAATTTACACCACAAACAGTGTAGAAATTATAGCATATGTTCGAAATGATGTCCTTCATTTTCCAAACATGTATTAACACGAGCTTTTAGGGAATTAAAAACATTCACAATCGTTTCTTCTGTAACACTATTGACAGCTTCTGTAATTGCAATTTGCAACTCAGATAACGTGTGTAACCGGTTTCTATATATTGT
Source organism: Melolontha melolontha (assembly GCA_935421215.2). Taxonomy (NCBI): domain Eukaryota; kingdom Metazoa; phylum Arthropoda; class Insecta; order Coleoptera; family Scarabaeidae; genus Melolontha; species Melolontha melolontha. The sequence goes on from OW285241.1 coordinate 92,151,967, forward strand.
GTTCTTCAAGTACCCAAAGAGAAAAAAGTCTAAAGGCGTCAAGTCAGGTGCGCGAGGGGGGCTTCTATTTTTGCTTATCAATCGATCATGAAACGTTCCTTCCAGAAATTCTATCGTATTATTCGAAGTGTGAGCAGTAGCACCATCCTGTTGAAAGTATCCAAATTGTATTTCATTATCATTGAGTTGTGCAAGAAATGGTTCCAAAATAAGAGTTCGATATCGCTGTGCATTAATTGTATCGTGGAAGAAAATTGGACCTATTATTCTTGTGCGTGACATTGCACACCAAACACCCACTTTAATCGGATGCATATTCGTTTCAACATAAACATGAGGGTTTACAGATGACCAGTGTCGATAATTTTGTGAATTGACATAACCACTAAGATGAAACCAGGCCTCATCTTAGAAGAACGTATTGCCCAACAAATTATCATCAGCCAGATTATTGTTAAACCACGTACAAAATTCTCTCCGTTTTCCAAAGTCTGCTGGCAACAATTCCTGTACTACAGACACTTTATATGGGTGCAAATGTAGCTTCTTAGTAGCGTTATGGCATGTTCCATAAGATAGTCGTATTTGAATACAAAATAACAATAAAAAATCTTTTATGCATTAAGCAAAATATATAGTTTTACCTGTTTGTGCTGATAGTTGCCTCAAAGATTTTTTAGGGCTTACATTAAACCTTTCTTGAATATCTCCTAGTACTTCCTCTGTTAACAAACTAGGTTTACCAGCAGGTCGTTTCTTTGATACACTACCAGTTTCTCGAAAACGAGTTATAAGGCCATTAACGTATCTAGCAAAAACATCATATTGGAATTCCATTTCTGGAAATCGATCATGAAATTGATGCCTACATGAGTCAGTGGAATATTTCCACTCTCCATTCGGCAACAGTTCTCCGCTATGAAAATAAGCTTCCAAAAAAAACTTATCTTCTTCTCCAGTAAATGGCATTGTTGATATCAACGTAACCCTAAAATAAAGTAAAAATGTAAGTGATATTTGTGTATAATTAAATATAACAAATTTAACTTACAGTAACGATGTTAAGTAATTATTATTGTCTTGAGAAAGATAGCTTGTTAATATATAATTAAAAATACAAGAAAACGAAGGCAAGAGAGAACGATAATAAGATGTAAAACGATAATTCTAATTGACAAATGACAATGAATATTTTGACAACCTTTCTAGCAAAATAATTCATACTACAATAAGGTGTGGCAAAATCATAGTAAGGGCGGCATATCAGTGACGCGGCACGGTCAATGTTATTTGATCTCATGGTATAAGTATTTCTTTTCACATACAGTTGTTGCCAGATGAGTTTTTAGTGAGTCAGTAGATGGCGCGCTTAAAAATCAGTTGAAATCAGTAGTAACCACCAAAAAGTTTTAATTGTCACGAAAAAAATAAAATAAAACGACATATCTTAAATTTATTATAGGTATATTTAAATAAACACAAACAATAATTAAAATCTTGTAAATACAAAGAAGTAGAGATATGTAACAAAATTAAATTTCAATGATTTACGAATTACAAGAAAAGAATAATCGTAAATTTAACAAAACTAAACTAATTAGATTCAGTTTCAGAATCCGTTAGTTGCTCCTGGTTTTTTATATAAATTTGAGAATTGTGATATTTCAGAAGGTTTTTTGAAAAATCCGTATTGAAACATTTCTCGTCTCTATTCTTTAAGTACTGTTTCGTATGCAAATGTCCAACTATACTAGCAGTACATAAGCGATTTCTTTGGTTGGTTTTCATTAAATTGACCTCTGAAAATATTCTCTCTACATTTGCTGAGGAATGTGGGAGGCACAACATATTAAATGCAAAGATAGATAGTGTCGAAAACATTAGTGTGTCATCACCACGACGAATTTTATTAACTTTTCCCCAGAATTCTTCTACTGTTAAATCAGATGGGGAAGCGATGTCCGTGTTTCTAAGCAATCGCCATTCGTTATCTAATTCTTGTAATTTGTCTCCGTCGACTAAATTTGGAAAGTATTTTGCAAGAGGTACTATGCCAGTTGCTGCTTCTGATTTTATTGTAGAAGGACTAATTAAATTCATGTTCAACAGAATTGGATTGTTAAAATTAAACCGTTTCTTAATTTGATTGGCACTTTCAATAAAGAAATCTAAGCATCTCCTTCTCAAAATAAGAACCGATTCTGGACTAAGTGAACTGATAAGAATTTGAATTTTTACACCCAAGTATATTTGCTCCAAAGGGAGAAAGTTTGCAGGGTCTTTATAATTTATTTCATGCAAAGGTTGTTTTTGAACGATTTGTCCTTTTATAAAATACTCTGAGAGAGTTCTGTACACTGCACATACAGACTTGTGTAATTCATATAGTTTTGGTTTTTCAGATTGCATTTCTCTGTTAAGATTATTAAAAAGTGGCAAGACAAACTGCAGAAAGAGCAAGAAGGGTTTTGTCAATGGATCTTGTAAAACATTTAAATTATTTTGAGCAGATAACACACCCCCACTCACTACATAATCTGTAAAAAAACAATATTAGTGCATTATACTGCTCCAAAATTCTGTTTACAACACTCTCTAAAGAAAGCCATCTTGTCTGGGCTGGGTGTAAGATTTTATGAATGGGTGTATTGGTAAAATTTTGAAATTCTTTAAATGTTTCATACGTTGGGGACTATTCGAAAAAAAATTATAAATGTTACGAACTAGATCTTCTATAGCTCCCGGCAATTTTGTGCACGCGTTAGATGCACACAAATTGAAACTATGGCATATACATTTTAATGTAAAAATGTTTGGGACGTCGGATTCTAACCTTGTGATAACTGAATTGTGTTGTCCAACCATGGCGTTTGCTCCATCAGAAGCGAAGCCAATTAAATTTTGTTTGTATGGAATTCCATTTTTGTGAAAATAACTAATAATTTTCGTATACAAATCTTCAGCTGTTGCACCTTGAAGAGGCAGTAACGCCAGAAATGTATCCCTAATTCTAAAAATTAAAAAGGAAACAGTAAAAATTAAATTTTTATATGACGAACTCACTTGTCATTGTGTTGGTACCTGCACACTAGGCATAAATGTTTCGTACAACCTCTGTCTGTGGATTCATCTATTACTAATGAAAACTTAGTGACTTTTAAAATGTCACAGATATCCTGATGGTGATTCTTTCCAATTGCATTCTTCACTAATGCTGAACATTTTGTACGACCGCATTTAATTATTTTGGCTACCTCTGAATCAGGACAAAGTTTAGGCAGAAGTTGAGGCAAGTGCTCCATTATATTGTATGACAGATTATGTTCAGAAACGAAAGCTGCCAAGTACAATTCTGATTTTTTTCGCATTTCATCTAAAGTGCCTAATTTGTTAAATGATGTTAATGTCTGTTGCCTTTTTGACGATTTTAATAGTTTTTGATGAAGAGCACTGTCTTTGTGTCGAATCAGAGCTATTCGTCCAGTTGATTTGATGGAAATCTCTTTATTGCAGACCTTACAAAAAGCTCCACTTTTTCTTTTCTGATCGCAAATGAGCCAACCTTTGAACTCAGGTTCATTTTCCCAACCTTTCTTATATGCTTGGGCGTATTTAATTTTCATTCTTGCAGAAGGCCCTGCTTTTTGCGAATCACTGTCGTTTTCACTATTAGAACTAAAATAAATTATGAACAACACCTGTATAATAATGTCAAAAAAAATACGTACCTCATTATTTTCAAGTCTATCGACAACACTTTTAATTTAAATTAACACTTTTTTTATAATAATTAAACTTTGCACATACAACTTTAACCGTAACTCGTTTGCAAATGAGGACATTATTCTTGTGAGGGTCTATTTATAGCTTCGGGCAACGATTTTGCTGGGTAAACTCCCTTTTTATCAAATAGTAATTTTTTGGGATTCACATAGTGCGCGCAATGACAATTCTTGCTAACTTACCAAGTAACCTGTACTGCATGATGCATTTGAATGGTTCGCAACCACACTTCATTTTACTATTGGCTACTAGAGGGCAACAAAAAAATCGTCGATCAAACTATTCGCGCCTCATATTTTTTAAATTTTTTTCAACAAAGATGTAACATACAAATAATTTTTTCAATAGACCAAAGATTTGTGGCTAATAAACTTATTTTTTTAATACTTTTCCATACATTCAGTAGATTTAAGGTGCAAGTTAGTAGTTCAGTAGACCAAAGGTAAAATCAGTAGATCTCCTGATAAATCAGTAGGTCTGGCAAAACTGTTCACATAGCACGTACCTATGTGTAATATTAATTTAAAAAAAAAAAAAAAAAAATGAGATGACCAGTAAACGAACACAATTGACTTAAACGCAAAAAAGCGACTGACACACAGACTTTACACAAACACAATACACACAGGACCGCACAAAAAACACAACAACGCACGATTAAATCAGACTCAAACACGCCACAACCCTAGGGAATACGAAACAACGGAGAGGAAGTGGAGGCAACTTCGACCACAAAACAATATTCAAAGACTCATACACGGTTTCTTATTACAATTATCATCACCTGATTAAGCTCTAGTAGAGCGAAATCAACGTAGTGAATTTTAATAAAATTATATTTAGAACTCAAAGTGAAATTTTATTTCATCAATGATATATTACTATGGAGTTTCAACACGTATCACCTTCGTCAATTAATCAAAAAAAAATAAAATCTAATACTTCCGCGACCGAAGCAGCTACTAATGTCAGGGGGTTTCCACAGCGTGGGCACATATATGTACCCACAAGAGGAATTAAGCCCCATGCAATCAATTGCTCTGCGACCGCTTTCGGTTCACCCGCGCAAATCTCTCTAATTTCTAAAACACTTAGACCTCTTCCATTCATTTTATCAAAAGTGAAACGAATTTTAACGGTTTTTAATATATATATATATATATATATATATATATATATATATATATAAATATATGTATTGATATTTACAGTTTCGGCAACAAAAAATAAATAAATTAGTACATTGTTATTAATGAATATGCAGGACATTAAACAAAATAAGTTAACAATAAACACAATAACATTTTCAACGAATTGAAAGCCATCAGATAATTACTGTTTTTGAACTTTGAAAATTTCTGTTATAAAATGACGTAAAGGAAAATAACAGTGGAATATATGTGAACAGTATATTTTATTTTTCAAATGTTGTCTGTTCTGTATGAAATTTACGGTGACAGAACGTTGATTTTGACAGTAAAATTTCCAATTTTGTTTATTTGCAAAATATAAGATTATTAAGACAAAAACACAGCAAATATAAACGTAAAAGGCATTAGTATAAATTCAAAATACCATACAATGGCCAAAAAGTAGATGTTTCATGTGTTTTTGGGCGTAAACGTAACGATTAAGGTTAGTTGTTTTTTTGAACGTATTTTATTTTTTTGTGGATTAAGGGTGCCTCTGTTAGAATAACTTTATTAGGATAAATTGCTTAATTAACGGTCCCCTAAACGCCCGTATATATTTTTTTAGGAAAATCGGTGGCAGATGTATTTTTTAATTTGTCTGAAGTTGGTTACTTGATACTTGACATTTCCAAATTTAAATATTGCATCCGCAAAATATTTATTAATTTAATATTAATAATTAATTTAAATTTAATTTTTATAAAATTAAACTTACTTGATATTTTATGTAAAAATATAAACATGAATGACATAGAAACTAATATATTCTATACTACACCCCATTATACATTGTTTGTGTAGCATTTTTCATTTCTATGTATATCATCATCAAAATATTTAATGAAGATTATTTACGATTACAAGGTTACGAAAAGACGTTACAGCTGGTTTTATGTGAAAGCTCTTCTATTCAAACGAAATCTAGGTAGAGATGAGTACACCCGCTTTCCCACATTATCGGCAGTCTACAAAACTAGAAAATATACGGAATTGCTACCATCACTTGGACGTTCCTCATGCTCTACCAAGAAGCGATGTATTTTACTTGGAATTCCAGTATGGGCTCTCTTAAAGTTTACATATTGTCACACTCCCATTAGGACCAATGATAATACACATATTTTCTAGGAAAATACTTAGAAGCCTATATATGGTTCAATATAATGTAAAATATGTGCTATTTTATTTAGAATGTATAAGATCAATTTACACTTGAATTACTTCAATAAATTTACTAATTTAGTTTGCTTATAATTTTATTATAAACTCAAAAATTGTTTGTTTGCCTCGTAAATATGCATTAACTGGGAAAATTTGTTACTTTCTCTAACCTGTAAACTACTGCTTTACATCCAGAATAAATTAATAGGGAATACGTTGTTTGGCAGAAATATTTTCGACTGCAAATTATCAGCACTAAAATTCTCAATAGCAATGGAAACAAAGTAAAACGCGTTATCTACTTAATGCTTTTATAATTAGAAAAATAAGTTTAATACTTATTAAAATATAAACAAATATTAAGAATAACACATGCCATGATTTCGATTGTTGTAAATTTACAAAAGTCAATTAAATATTTGAATATACCTAATATAAATACAGTACATATATATATATATATATTTAAAAAAATATACATTAAAACAAGATATACAAACAATGCAGATCATCTATAAGAAAGATGAAAAGTACATATAACATTATCAGTTTAAGAATACAGTAAATCATAAGTAAATCACAAGTAATATATACTTTAAAAGTTATAAGGACTGCTCCACATGCCATTTTTTCATTGCAGCACGGAATTTTCGGCAATGCAGGTTTTTTATATCGCTCGCCAGCTTGTTATATAATGTAATGCCCAAATGATGCGTGCTTAATTGTGTTTTATTTATCTTATGAAAAGGAATGGCGGTGTTTCTTCCATTTCTGGTATAATAATGGTGAAAGTCTTCATTTTTTTCAAGAATTGTTTGCCTTTCATGGATATAATCAAGACAGGAAAGGGATGGTATGGTCAGTATGTTACGGTATTTGAATATGTTTCTGCAGCTGGTTCTTCCGGAAACCTCACATAAGGTTGTGATATATATAGTATTTGATAATATTACTAACAAATATTAATATTCTATATAAACAGTCATACCGTCAGTAAGTCAGTCATTTGGGGTTACTGTGGAATCCTGGTCGTCAGTTATAGTAAGCAAGTCTAGTAAAGTCTTGTCTAGTTTAGTCACTGTCTGATTCGTCAGTAAAGTCCTCGTCTCTAGGAGTCAATGGATTGTACAACAATCCAGCTAGACGTAGAAATTCCACAGTCCGAACTAATTTAAGCTCAGCCCATCTTTTTTGAAAGATATACCGTGCCAAATTACCCAGAATATGAGCATTTTTTTCGTCCGCTAGAATTAATTGTCTTTTTAGCAGCTCGCCACGAGGACTCTATGCCGTTGGTATGCACACCTGTGTCGGGATTCTTAAAATTAAGGGAATGGTTCACCGGCAGGTGCTCATACTCGTGCAATGGCAGGCAGTCGTATGCTCTCCAGTAATCGCTGATAGTTGTTCCCTCTTCGATCCAGTCACGGATGATAGGGAGCAACGTATCAGTAGTACTGAAACAAAAGAAAACATAAAAATAATCACGTATCCTTACAAAAAGAATATTTATTATAATCCGAAATTGGTGGAGACGGTGCCTTGAAATCTGAAACACGTAGAAACAAGAATAATCCCTAACCACAATATAACTCAATAAAGTTTAAATACGTAAGTTGACATTTCAATAGAACAAACTGAAAACGAATAATAGTGCGTTTAACGCTATTATATTATATAAGTGCTTATATTAAACTTTAGACGACGGATAAAGGTAGGAATTATAATAAATCAAAACTAGGGAACAGCAAAAATTTGTTGACACATAATTTCTATAAAGCAGTGTTGAGAGAAATATAGGTGATATTCATATTCATATAAATATAAAACACTTTCCTGTTCTATAGAATGCACAATACACAATACACGACTGTAAATTGGAACTAAAATAAACAAAATATAATACAAATATGTAGTATTAAGTAATATAATAACTTATTATATTACTTAATAACATAATAACAGCACCGTTCGTGATAGTATATCTCTAGATATTAATAATGTTTCGCATTCGGGAACCAATTCGTTAGTCACGCCTCTGCTTTCGCTCCGAATTGGTCCACTCTAGTCGTAAGTGGAATTTAACAATTTGGTAATGATATCAATTAGTCGTAACTCCCTCCCATACTAAACTTTTAGCTATAAAAGTGAAGACTGTTTCGGTTTCTTATCGCAAAAAAAAAAAAAAAAAAAAAATGAGATGACCAGTAAACGAACACAATTGACTTAAACGCAAAAAAGCGACTGACACACAGACTTTACACAAACACAATACACACAGGACCGCACAAAAAACACAACAACGCACGATTAAATCAGACTCAAACACGCCACAACCCTAGGAAATACGAAACAACGGAGTGGAAGTGGAGGCAACTTCGACCACAAAACAATATTCAAAGACTCATACACGGTTTCTTATTACAATTATCATCACCTGATTAAGCTCTAGTAGAGCGAAATCAACGTAGTGAATTTTAATAAAATTATATTTAGAACTCAAAGTGAAATTTTATTTCATCAATGATATATTACTATGGAGTTTCAACACGTATCGCCTTCGTCAATTAATCAAAAAAAAAATAAAATCTAATACTTCCGCGACCGAAGCAGCTACTAATGTCAGGGGGTTTCCACAGCGTGGGCACATATATGTACCCACAAGAGGAATTAAGCCCCATGCAATCAATTGCTCTGCGACCGCTTTCGGTTCACCCGCGCAAATCTCTCTAATTTCTAAAACACTTAGACCTCTTCCATTCATTTTATCAAAAGTGAAACGAATTTTAACGGTTTTTAATATATATATATATATATATATATATATATATATATATATATATATATATTGTTATACTACGGTGAATGGCTATATATAAATGAATGAATAAATGTTATAAGTGCCCCAAAACGTTGGGCTCCAAATGTAATATTTCAATGACGTTAATATATGAAAATGTAAAATGTGAATAATATTGCCCCAAAAGTTGGGATGACAAATGTTATAATTCTGTGAACGTAGATTGTATACAATTTATTTAAATCGGGCTTATTCAATACTTATCTGTTTTTTATCGGCTAGCTTATTTCTCTCTCAGGGTTAAGGTAGGTTCACTTCTCTCCACTTTGAATTTATTTACGTAGCTTATTTAATTGGAAATGGAACAATATCTCAAGTACTTTACAACAAAAAAACCAAAGTAAAATATTGACAATTAACTTTATTAATAAGAAAACATCTTGAAAAAAATTCAGAATTTAAATAAACAGTTTCGTGACACACATATATCATACGGGAGACACACTTAGCAGTTGGTATTCTTACAGTACAAATGCAATATGGTGTAAGACAAGTGCAAATAATTGTTGCTTTATTAAAATATTTTATATAAGTGAAATCGAATCAAATTTTAAAATTAAAAGTAGTGGATACTAATATTTAAATAAGTTTTGAAAATGAATTACAATGTTTAATATCAGTGAAAATAATGCGACTAATTATGTATAGAATAAACAAAAAAAGTTCTAGAAGTGTTCATAGGCAAGTTAAAAATGGCGCGTATAATATTTGTAAAAATAGCAAAAACCTGAATCTTCGGATATAACCTCTGTTGATTCCTGCGCCGATGTTCTGGAGAAGTCTTCACAGCGGGAAACTGGAGAATATTTCTGCTACTATCCCTCGGGATGATGTGAACTGTTCCAAATCTCCAAGTCCGACGGCGGCTTGAGCGGATGGCCGATCTCGAGCGTTCAAAGATGGTGTTCGATGTACGGTGAAATTTTGGGCGGGTAGTTTTCGTATCGAAAACTATAAAAATTCCTAACTCTTGAACTGTTTGGTCGGAAGATGTTAAATTTGGTCTACAGGTAGTTCGTAGGTAGGTGAAACGTTTAGTAGACTTAAAAATCTCGAGCACTTAATATTTCCGCCAAATTATTTTAATTAAGCCGGAGCACAAAAAAACGTGACCTCTCGTTGCAACTACTAATTACCGACGACAATCTTTTCATTTGTTTTTAATTGCATAACTTGCCGCAAATCACTCCATTCTTTACTTGCATTATCTTTTTGAATATTATTAAATTAAACATTTTTACAGTGTAAAACAGTTAAAAAAATTACATTTTGATTTATAAAATAACTTTAGTTAGGTAACATATGTTGATGTGTTTACAATCACTCTGTCAACATCTGTTTCTTTGCGGGTTATTGCACCGTTAAAATTGTGGGCGGGGCTTAATTGTTCAAATACATTTAAATATAAATACGTTAAATTTGTTTGAATAAAATCGCGTTAAATATTAATTTGAAATAGAAATGAATATAAACATCACAATAAAAAAAAATAGAAAAATAAGTTAATTATTTCAAGGCAAATTTGTCGTCATAATAAAGTATTTATACTTTGAATCAATTTTTCCCCTTCTTGGTATTAAATTACATAGTAAATACAAACATTACAGTTACATGTATCCTTTGTATTTTTTCAGAGAAAGAGCCCTTCTTGCAATGCCTCAATTTCCCCCTTGATAAAAGATAGAAACTTGTTGAAAGCTTTTAATCAACTGGGTAAAGGAGTATGAAAGAAATATACAAGTGCAGTATAGTGCTCTGATGATAATTTAATGAAATGTGTGTGTTCACGTTAAAAATACTTCAAATTCTATAAGTAGTTATTTATATTATTCTAGCTAATAATTCCCTATTTAGTAAATGTCATTAAATGGTTAAAGTTGATTGTTTTATTTTGTTGTTCGGGTTTTTGTTTGGAAACCTTTTTTAATAACTAAGTAGTTACCTTCTTCTTCCTTTTTCTTTTAATAATAATATAATTAATTTAATTAGCCTAGTTTAAATGTAAACTTGTGATTAGTATAGATAATATAGTACTTATTATTAGTTTGCGGACTATAACATGTTTGGTTTGTTTGTTTATTTTTACTGGGCGGTTTTCTGATCTTTTGTTTGCGTTCTATTCTGATGTTAATAGCTTTAAATATATTAGTAAATAGTTATGGTGTTCTGTTTTGGGGTTGTTTTATATTTTTGGTAAATCTTTTATCGATGGTGTATGCTTAACATTATTTATACATTGTTTCTTATTTATCTTTGTTTCCAATTCATATCAATATTAGTTTTAACTTCAATAATAAATAATTCTCTCTTTGTCAATACAAATCCTTGCCTTTCAATTCCTACTCTTATCTGATTCCATACCTTTAATATACATAAATTCCTTACAATAAGACGCTTGGTCTATATATTTTAATAATATTTCATAATATTCATATAATTATAATAATTCATTTATTTATTCATATTCAATTCTATATCCCCCATTATCATATATTAATTCCTTCTAATCCTTTGTAAACCTTTCCTTTCCATTTCTTGCCTTTTCATCATACCTTTATTTATTTTTAAGATCATACTAATCTTTGCATATTCTACCCTCATTCTCTCATATTGTTTAACTTTAGCATACTTATAATTGCTTCGTTTTCCCCCTTTCAGATGTTTTAACCTTTGTTATATAATCTCATTTCAATAATTTTTTCCTATCTAAGTTTGTTCTTAATAATTTTAATACGTTATGTTGCTTTTGCCTCAGAATATTTGGCATATTAATACTTGTTTATTAGTTTCCTTTTAATGTATAGCTCCAGTCATGTTAAGTTTCCCTTATTATTGTAAGTTAGTTAGTTTGTTATTTACTCGTTTCTTATCTTTAAGTTTCTTAATGTTGTTTTTTTTTTTTGTTTATTATTAAATTGTGTTTACTATATCCTTGTTAATATATAAAGTTTTGCGTTCAGTTGAGTTATCAGTCATGAATAATCCTTTCCCCATCTTTGCTTAGGTCGTCTTATTATTTATAGAACACCGAGATTCTGTTATCCTATATTAAAATGTTGATTTTTCGTCGACGAGCTTTAGGCGTGACCTGGCAATGGCAGTGGTATAAAAATATCATGTAACTTCGCCCTCGGGTTATATGAATGTTTTTGATTATGAGTGTCATGCTTAAAATATTGTAGGTATTAAAGTATTTGTAAATAATTATGTGGGTTAGATTGCCTTCTATATTCATTAAGTTATTAATGTTAGTGTGTGTAACTAAGTATTGCAAAGTTAGGCTTGCTTCTTGGGTGTAAATATTATTTGTTAGTGTGTTGTGGGTTGCATAAGCGAGATGTATATTTTTAATTATAAATATGTTAAGTTCGTTTCTACCTGTCGTCAGTGTTTTAATATTGTCGTCCTCCTGAGTGTTGTTTATTAAAAAGTTGTGATAAGCTCCGTCTTTTATTCGAGATTGATTGTGTGTTTTTATTTTATTTTTGTATCTGAGCGGTTGGTTAAACTTTCGGTCCGGAATCATTTTAGTTACTTTTTTGTCATTAATATTGTTAATTCTTGTGTTAACTTGTTGGTCCTTTAGTTCAGGCTTGGGTAGGTCTAATCCTTTATCATTTGTCCCGCATTGTTGATTTATATTAGTTATTACGTGTTCACTAAACGCATCAAATTTGTGTTTAATCCTCTCTCCCATGGCTTTTTGTGTTGCGGTTATTTCAGCAAGCTTGACATCGATATCCCCCTTGAATGTATTAAGTTTCTTTTCTATGTTGGTGTTGTTTAATTCTATTTTTTCATTTATGTTAATTAGGTTAACTTCTAATCTCGTCGTAAGTTCGTTATTTAAGTTATTTAAATCTTGTTTTAGTTCGCGATTATTAGTATCTAATTTGGTATTTAATTCTTGGTTGTTGGTGTCCAATTTGGTATTTAAATCTTTATTTGAATTGTTTATGTCTTGTTTTAAGTCTTGGTTGTTGGTGTCTAATTTGTTATTTAAATCTTGTTTTAATTCTTGGTTGTTGGTGTCTAATTTGTTATTTAAATCTTTATTTGAATTGTTTATATCTTGTTTTAATTCTTGCATTTGTGCCATTAACATGTTAAACATGTCCATGAATTTACTGTCAGGCGAAACACTGGCCTCTCCTGAAACGGACGGTTGCGGTACTGCAATATCCCCCTGTTCGGTCCGGTCTTCTTCCACTGCGTCTTTCGGGGTCTTAGCTCTGTGTCTTGTATCCATTTTAGGGTATATTTAGTTAGTTTGTAAATTATATTAGTATTTGTACAGGTAGTTGTAATTATATTGTAAATATGTTAGTTGTAAAATGTTGTTTATACTGTTATTAGATTTAATGTACACACGTAAATGCAATGATAAATAACAAAAATATATGTATATAAAAGAAATATGAATCTGCACTTTAATATTTCCCAGTACCAACCTTTAAATACCTTACAGATGGTCTCGAAGAGAGCAATCCCTTGAAATACAAAACCTTGCTCTCTCTCTGAAGTTCCACAAAGACAAAATAACAAACACATAAACAAATAGTACAGTATGGTAAATGCGAATACAACGGTTCTCCTTGTTTTTTTTTTTTTATTAATTCTTTGTGCCACGAAAACTTTGTTACTTGAGAAAGTGTTCCTTCTTGATATGTTCGACAATAGAGTAACTTTTTGTTGAAGTGTGGAGTAGAAGTTCGCCCCAAAACGTTAGGGTGCCATTTGTTATACTACGGTGAATGGAAATATATATATAAATGAATGGATGAATGTTATAAGTGCCCCAAAACGTTGGGCTCCAAATGTAATATTTCAATGACGTTAATATATGAAAATGTAAAATGTGAATAATATTGCCCCAAAAGTTGGGATGACAAATGTTATAATTCTGTGAACGTAGATTGTATACAATTTATTTAAATCGGGCTTATTCAATACTTATCTGTTTTTTATCGGCTAGCTTATTTCTCTCTCAGGGTTAAGGTAGGTTCACTTCTCTCCACTTTGAATTTATTTACGTAGCTTATTTAATTGGAAATGGAACAATATCTCAAGTACTTTACAACAAAAAAACCAAAGTAAAATATTGACAATTAACTTTATTAATAAGAAAACATCTTGAAAAAAATTCAGAATTTAAATAAACAGTTTCGTGACACACATATATCATACGGGAGACACACTTAGCAGTTGGTATTCTTACAGTACAAATGCAATATGGTGTAAGACAAGTGCAAATAATTGTTGCTTTATTAAAATATTTTATATAAGTGAAATCGAATCAAATTTTAAAATTAAAAGTAGTGGATACTAATATTTAAATAAGTTTTGAAAATGAATTACAATGTTTAATATCAGTTAAAATAATGCGACTAATTATGTATAGAATAAACAAAAAAAGTTCTAGAAGTGTTCATAGGCAAGTTAAAAATGGCGCGTATAATATTTGTAAAAATAGCAAAAACCTGAATCTTCGGATATAACCTCTGTTGATTCCTGCGCCGGTGTTCTGGAGAAGTCTTCACAGCGGGAAACTGGAGAATATTTCTGCTACTATCCCTCGGGATGATGTGAACTGTTCCAAATCTCCAAGTCCGACGGCGGCTTGAGCGGATGGCCGATCTCGAGCGTTCAAAGATGGTGTTCGATGTACGGTGAAATTTTGGGCGGGTAGTTTTCGTATCGAAAACTATAAAAATTCTTAACTCTTGAACTGTTTGGTCGGAAGATGTTAAATTTGGTCTACAGGTAGTTCGTAGGTAGGTGAAACGTTTAGTAGACTTAAAAATCTCGAGCACTTAATATTTCCGCCAAATTATTTTAATTAAGCCGGAGCACAAAAAAACGTGACCTCTCGTTGCAACTACCAATTACCGACGACAATCTTTTCATTTGTTTTTAATTGCATAACTTGCCGCAAATCGCTCCATTCTTTACTTGCATTATCTTTTTGAATATTATTAAATTAAACATTTTTACATTACAGTGTAAAGCAGTTAAAAAAAATTACATTTTGATTTATAAAATAACTTTAGTTAGGTAACATATGTTGATGTGTTTACAATCACTCTGTCAACATCTGTTTCTTTGCGGGTTATTGCACCGTTAAAATTGTGGGCGGGGCTTAATTGTTCAAATACATTTAAATATAAATACGTTAAATTTGTTTGAATAAAATCGCGTTAAATATTAATTTGAAATAGAAATGAATATAAACATCACAATAAAAAAAAATAGAAAAATAAGTTAATTATTTCAAGGCAAATTTGTCGTCATAATAAAGTATTTATACTTTGAATCAATTTTTCCCCTTCTTGGTATTAAATTACATAGTAAATACAAACATTACAGTTACATGTATCCTTTGTATTTTTTCAGAGAATGAGCCCTTCTTGCAATGCCTCAATATATATATATATATATATATATATATATATATATATATATATATAAATATAAATATATGTATTGATATTTACAGTTTCGGCAACAAAAAATAAATAAATTAGTACATTGTTATTAATGAATATGCAGCACATTAAACAAAATAAGTTAACAATAAACACAATAACATTTTCAACGAATTGAAAGCCATCAGATAATTACTGTTTTTGAACTTTGAAAATTTCTGTTATAAAATGACGTAAAGGAAAATAACAGTGGAATATATGTGAACAGTATATTTTATTTTTCAAATGTTGTCTGTTCTGTATGAAATTTACGGTGACAGAACGTTGATTTTGACAGTAAAATTTCCAATTTTGTTTATTTGCAAAATATAAGATTATTAAGACAAAAATACAGCAAATATAAACGTAAAAGGCATTAGTATAAATTCAAAATACCATACAATGGCCAAAAAGTAGATATTTCATGTGTTTTTGGGCGTAAACGTAACGATTAAGGTTAGTTGTTTTTTGAACGTATTTTATTTTTTTGTGGATTAAGGGTGCCTCTGTTAGAATAACTTTATTAGGATAAATTGCTTAATTAACGGTCCCCTAAACGCCCGTATATATTTTTTTAGGAAAATCGGTGGCAGATGTATTTTTTAATTTGTCTGAAGTTGGTTACTTGATACTTGACATTTCCAAATTTAAATATTGCATCCGCAAAATATTTATTAATTTAATATTAATAATTAATTTAAATTTAATTTTTATAAAATTAAACTTACTTGATATTTTATGTAAAAATATAAACATGAATGACATAGAAACTAATATATTCTATACTACACCCCATTATACATTGTTTGTGTAGCATTTTTCATTTCTATGTATATCATCATCAAAATATTTAATGAAGATTATTTACGATTACAAGGTTACGAAAAGACGTTACAGCTGGTTTTATGTGAAAGCTCTTCTATTCAAACGAAATCTAGGTAGAGATGAGTACACCCGCTTTCCCACATTATCGGCAGTCTACAAAACTAGAAAATATACGGAATTGCTACCATCACTTGGACGTTCCTCATGCTCTACCAAGAAGCGATGTATTTTACTTGGAATTCCAGTATGGGCTCTCTTAAAGTTCACATATTGTCACACTCCCATTAGGACCAATGATAATACACATATTTTCTAGGAAAATACTTAGAAGCCTATATATGGTTCAATATAATGTAAAATATGTGCTATTTTATTTAGAATGTATAAGATCAATTTACACTTGAATTACTTCAATAAATTTACTAATTTAGTTTGCTTATAATTTTATTATAAACTCAAAAATTGTTTGTTTGCCTCGTAAATATGCATTAACTGGGAAAATTTGTTACTTTCTCTAACCTGTAAACTACTGCTTTACATCCAGAATAAATTAATAGGGAATACGTTGTTTGGCAGAAATATTTTCGACTGCAAATTATCAGCACTAAAATTCTCAATAGCAATGGAAACAAAGTAAAACGCGTTATCTACTTAATGCTTTTATTATTAGATAAATAAGTTTAATACTTATTAAAATATAAACAAATATTAAGAATAACACATGCCATGATTTCGATTGTTGTAAATTTACAAAAGTCAATTAAATATTTGAATATACCTAATATAAATACAGTACATATATATATATATATTTAAAAAAATATACATTAAAACAAGATATACAAACAATGCAGATCATCTATAAGAAAGATGAAAAGTACATATAACATTATCAGTTTAAGAATACAGTAAATCATAAGTAAATCACAAGTAATATATACTTTAAAAGTTATAAGGACTGCTCCACATGCCATTTCTTCATTGCAGCACGGAATTTTCGGCAATGCAGGTTTTTTATATCGCTCGCCAGCTTGTTATATAATGTAATGCCCAAATGATTCGTGCTTAATTGTGTTTTATTTATCTTATGAAAAGGAATGGCGGTGTTTCTTCCATTTCTGGTATAATAATGGTGAAAGTCTTCATTTTTTTCAAGAATTGTTTGCCTTTCATGGATATAATCAAGACAGGAAAGGGATGGTATGGTCAGTATGTTACGGTATTTGAATATGTTTCTGCAGCTGGTTCTTCCGGAAACCTCACATAAGGTTGTGATATATATAGTATTTGATAATATTACTAACAAATATTAATATTCTATATAAACAGTCATACCGTCAGTAAGTCAGTCATTTGGGGTTACTGTGGAATCCTGGTCGTCAGTTATAGTAAGCAAGTCTAGTAAAGTCTTGTCTAGTTTAGTCACTGTCTGATTCGTCAGTAAAGTCCTCGTCTCTAGGAGTCAATGGATTGTACAACAATTCCGCTAGACGTAGAAATTCCACAGTCCGAACTAATTTAAGCTCAGCCCATCTTTTTTGAAAGATATACCGTGCCAAATTACCCGGAATATGAGCATTTTTTTCGTCCGCTAGAATTAATTGTCTTTTTAGCAGCTCGCCACGAGGACTCTATGCCGTTGGTATGCGCACCTGTGTCGGGATTCTTAAAATTAAGGGAATGGTTCACCGGCAGGTGCTCATACTCGTGCAATGGCAGGCAGTCGTATGCTCTCCAGTAATCGCTGATAGTTGTTCCCTCTTCGATCCAGTCACGGATGATAGGGAGCAACGTATCAGTAGTACTGAAACAAAAGAAAACATAAAAATAATCACGTATCCTTACAAAAAGAATATTTATTATAATCCGAAATTGGTGGAGACGGTGCCTTGAAATCTGAAACACGTAGAAACAAGAATAATCCCTAACCACAATATAACTCAATAAAGTTTAAATACGTAAGTTGACATTTCAATAGAACAAACTGAAAACGAATAATAGTGCGTTTAACGCTATTATATTATATAAGTGCTTATATTAAACTTTAGACGACGGATAAAGGTAGGAATTATAATAAATCAAAACTAGGGAACAGCAAAAATTTGTTGACACATAATTTCTATAAAGCAGTGTTGAGAGAAATATAGGTGATATTCATATTCATATAAATATAAAACACTTTCCTGTTCTATAGAATGCACAATACACAATACACGACTGTAAATTGGAACTAAAATAAACAAAATATAATACAAATATGTAGTATTAAGTAATATAATAACTTATTATATTACTTAATAACATAATAACAGCACCGTTCGTGATAGTATATCTCTAGATATTAATAATGTTTCGCATTCGGGAACCAATTCGTTAGTCACGCCTCTGCTTTCGCTCCGAATTGGTCCACTCTAGTCGTAAGTGGAATTTAACAATTTGGTAATGATATCAATTAGTCGTAACTCCCTCCCATACTAAACTTTTAGCTATAAAAGTGAAGACTGTTTCGGTTTCTTATCGCAAAAAAAAAAAAAAAAAAAAAAATGAGATGACCAGTAAACGAACACAATTGACTTAAACGCAAAAAAGCGACTGACACACAGACTTTACACAAACACAATACACACAGGACCGCACAAAAAACACAACAACGCACGATTAAATCAGACTCAAACACGCCACAACCCTGGGAAATACGAAACAACGGAGTGGAATTGGAGGCAACTTCGACCACAAAACAATATTCAAAGACTCATACACGGTTTCTTATTACAATTATCATCACCTGATTAAGCTCTAGTAGAGCGAAATCAACGTAGTAAATTTTAATAAAATTATATTTAGAACTCAAAGTGAAATTTTATTTCATCAATGATATATTACTATGGAGTTTCAACACGTATCGCCTTCGTCAATTAATCAAAAAAAATAAAATCTAATACTTCCGCGACCGAAGCAGCTACTAATGTCAGGGGGTTGCCACAGCGTGGGCACATATATGTACCCACAAGAGGAATTAACCCCCATGCAATCAATTGTTCTGCGACCGCTTTCGGTTCACCCGCGCAAATCTCTCTAATTTCTAAAACATTTAGACCTCTTCCATTCATTTGATCAAAAGTGAAACGAATTTTAACGGTTTATATATATATATATATATATATATATATATATATATATATATATATATATATCTACCGTACTATAGAGCGTCTATACAAAAACATTCCCACTGAGCGCCGCCGTATATAGAGGCTGTATATCGAAAAACTGTTTTAATGGACAACCGAACACCCAGACCCATGTAGCGGCAGAGGGAGCGTCCTCAACAATTGACCGTTATATTTAGACTGCTTACTCATGTTTATCGTAGTTGATATCAAGTCGATCACAATCGTTTCTTTGAAATTTGTTGCTGCTTTGTTTATTATTAACTTTAGAAATTTAGGTGAACATAATTTTTCTATTCCTATGATTTTCGTTTATGTAGATAATGTAACAGGTCCATTTATATTAATGTATTAAAGTACTGTTTAAACTCAAAACTGCAGATAATAGGGAGCAATGTAAATTAAATTACTCATATTTTAAACAAGTGAAAACCCTGAGTCTGTTTTTTGCATCCGATCGTATTTATATTTTTAATATATGCAATTACATAAATTGTGCTAAACCATTGCAGTGGAGGTGCTTGAAACTTAATTTTCATATATGTAATAAATAATTACAAAGTTACGTTTCAAATAATTTTTATTGTAAACCACAACAATTGTTTCACCGTACAATGGCTTCATCAGGTGGATGAAAAATTGAAGTTTGTTATAATTTAAAGTTTTTTATCCACCGGATGAAGCCATTGTATGGCGAAAAAATGGTTGTGGTTTACAATAAAAATTATTTGAAACTTAACTTTGTAATTATTTATTATATAAATTGTACTCATTACAGCCCAATACGTTCACAATTATATTGTGACTTTGTGGAATTTTTTTATTATGTTCTGCATTATTCTTGAACAGAATGATGCAAAAAAGAAATAGAAAATAAAGTTCTGGAATAAAAACACAAATGCTATAACTATTTTTATTTTAATAATATTAATATAAAAGTAAACAGTTTAATAGTTATAATATTAATTTTTAGAATACTTATTATAAACGTATGCTTTAACCGTAGTCCATGTTCTGCCCTTAAAAAGTTTCGGATACCTTTCCATCAACTTTATGACCTCTTCTTTCTTCGGCGCAATTTTATTTCGAATATTTTTCATAAAATACTTTTCTGTTACTTGTTTCTCTTCTTCACTCCATCCCTTTCTCACAATTTTCTGCTTCCTTGTATACTGAGAGGTTCCAATTTCATTTTTTGTACTTGTTTGATGTTCATGATGCTCAACATTAACATCATCTTTGTCAGTTCCACTCTCTACCCCACCAGTTCATTATCAACCTCAATTTGATCTAGATTTTTACCTTTATTTTATCAAACTCATTTTCTTGAGAGATAAGCAAAAGTTTTGAAAATTTTGATGCTAGGACGATAGCACGAGTACGTTGACTACACTGGTTCATATTTCTTATCTTACAATTAGTTTCGTTCTGGATGCTCGGTGTTCAACACAGAAACTGTGCTCCAATGAAAAGAAATGCACCAAGTAGGGAATTCCCTTTTACGCGTAACAGAATACCGCATTGTTAGAAACTTGTATAGGTCATGGCTAATAACAGAAGTTTACACTAGCGATAAGAAGGGAAGGAGGGGCTTTAGTTACAAGAAAATAGTAGGCGCTCTGTTGAACGCTAAAATGGTTTATGTCTGAGTCAAAATATATTTGATGAATAGAGGCGCTCGGCTGACCGCTGAAACAATTTTTTTGTATATGATATACATCTGACCGCTGGCAGCGACTAGTGATGGCACTTCCGTGAACTATTTTTATACAAGCATCACAAAAATGTGCATCTGAACGTCCCCGAGATTTTTATGCCAAAAGCTGGTATGGACATCTAGGATTGCATTGGCAAATTTACAGAGGCTTGCCACCGAGCGACCGTCTATCGGACGCTCGGTGACACCGGACGCTCCGTGTAATTGAAATTTTACATAGGAAGACGCTCAGTTGTACCATATATATATATATATATATATATATATATATATATATATATATATATATATATATATATAAATATATGTATTGATATTTACAGTTTCGGCAACAAAAATTAAATAAATTAGTACATTGTTATTAATGAATATGCAGGACATTAAACAAAATAAATTAACAATAAACACAATAACATTTTCAACGAATTGAAAGCCATCAGATAATTACTGTTTTTGAACTTTGAAAATTTCTGTTATAAAATGACGTAAAGGAAATAACAGTGGAATATATGTGAACAGTATACTTTATTTTTCAGATGTTGTCTGTTCTGTATGAAATTTACGGTGACAGAACGTTGATTTTGACAGTAAAATTTCCAATTTTGTTTATTTGCAAAATATAAGATTATTAAGACAAAACACAGCAAATATAAACGTAAAAGGCATTAGTATAAATTCAAAATATGTACCATACAATGGCCAAAAAGTAGATGTTTCATGTGTTT
This sequence comes from Melolontha melolontha, assembly GCA_935421215.2. Classification (NCBI taxonomy): domain Eukaryota; kingdom Metazoa; phylum Arthropoda; class Insecta; order Coleoptera; family Scarabaeidae; genus Melolontha; species Melolontha melolontha. The sequence continues at coordinate 92,173,865 of OW285241.1, forward strand.
TTGGGCGTAAACGTAACGATTAAGGTTAGTTGTTTTTTTGAACGTATTTTATTTTTTTGTGGATTAAGGGTGCCTCTGTTAGAATAACTTTATTAGGATAAATTGCTTAATTAACGGTCCCCTAAACGCCCGTATATATTTTTATAGGAAAATCGGTGGCAGATGTATTTTTTAATTTAGCCAAACTTAATGAAAACCAAGCAACGGAACTGTTGTGAAACGTAAAAGGTGTTGTGATTTTAACTATCTTACTATTTTAGATTTTATTCTTAATAATTTACAAAATAATTACACCATAAATGTCATTATTATTCGACTTATATTTTATATCTATTTTAACTTGTCAAAAGTAAAAGTAACTAACTTATTTCTTACTACCAACATACTAGAAATAAATGATTAAAATAAGATATAAGTATATAACTTATTTCAACAGGAACAAATTAAACACGGAATCTATAATAGGATTGTTACAGACTAAGCAATATATAGGAAATAATAGTTGCTACGATTTTCCTGTTGATCAAAAGTTATTGACTTATATGGACAAGAAAAATTTGTATTCTTCAAGCGAAAATTGAATTAGTTTATTTCGAGTTGTTTTATTTTTTTAACTCTTATTTTATTTTTGTATTTGTTTTTCAAATAAAAACTATTTTATTATTTTGTCTGTAACAATGTTTGCCTCTATATTACAACCTACCGATTTTTCCCGATATCTACCGATTTTTTTACGGTTGGTTCTACCGACTTTTGGATTTATAGGTTGGCAGCGATGGAGCTGGCCATTCAATGAAGTTCGTTTGTTATATATGCCATAGATATATGCGTTTTGTCCTGGCCACGCTTGGCTAGATCTGATAAAAAGTGATATATAGTCGTTTAATTTATGCATTATGGTAATAAATATATATAAAACTGAATTGAAAAATGTTCAATAGTTCCAAAAATATCTAAATAACTTCGAGGTCAATATATATGAATGAAATGGTTGAATGATTTCTTACGAAGAGTTAGCCATAGAAAAAATAGAAATTTTACTTCAGTTGATAATCGATACCCGAACAAAAACTACGTTTAAAATAAACTTCGGAATGGACGAAAAAATAAAACGCTATTTGAAAATAAGTCTACTGCAACAAGAAATATATTTAGAACATATGAAAAATAATAATGCTCTATACATAAACTGAATTAATTTAAATGGTATAGAAAAGGCATCGGGGGAAATGGTAGTAGCTTTAATTCGTGTGGTATTGGCCATGAGAAAACAAGAACAAAGAAGGTAGTTATAAAAAATAGAAAAACATGTATATAATATTGTAATTAATAATTTTGCAGACCTTTGCTGATTGGAAATCAACAACAAAAAGAAAAGAGACAAGAAACAGGTGGCGGCCCTTCTTGTAAATCATGTGAATTTAAAGAAGATTTATGTGATTTATGCTATGCAGTTAAAAAAAAGTAGCTTGTTTTTCTGTGTAGAAATATTTCATTATGTTTACCCTCTTCATACTGTTTTTGGAGGTGGTAAAATATAGCAGAAGTAGATTGACCAGATAGCGGAGTTGTGAATGGAGCTCAGGTAACTTGCATTTATTGCAAGTATTTTTAGATCAGCATCACATTTGACTTATACATTCATAATACAATGGTGCTACAATTGCAACATGAATACAATATATGCACCCTATTACACCACTAAAATTAAATTTTTCTAAGAATCTCATTTTCTTTTCTAGCATTTTATCCTTAATAGTATCAACTCATTGTAAAAATAATAGTTTTTACAACTATTCAAAGACTATTATCTTCTTTAAATGTAAGTATTTCATATTAGTGTTTGACGAATGATTATTTATTTTCTTTTTCAGCAGTATGAATATTGTTAGAAAGAAGAGACTAAATGAAGTTTATTGACAACTACAAACTTGAAAATATCACAGTGAGGTTTGGTGTCACACTATCTAAAATTTACCTCTTTATAGCATTGCATGCTAAATTCAGTAGAAATGGTAGCCCAAATAATAAATTTTATTAGGACAAACAAGATCATTTTTATGGACTGATATGGCTTCAATAAACAGAAAATACGATTAAATTTTAATGCAAACAATGGACTAATTATATTTATTAAGTAAAAAAGGTATATGCTTAAGTGACATTATTATTTGCTATTATTATAGTATTAAATATTTTAGTTGAGGAAAAAATGTGGCAGATAGGTGAAATTTAAAATAATATACAGGAATTAATCATATCCTTAAATAATGGAAACCTGGGATTTTTAGTATGGAACCTAACTATGTGCATAGAATACTAGTAGTGCTACGCTCAGTTCAACGCAGTCTACACAAACATAACATATCTGTTATTCTCCGTTCGTTTCAGACGGTCGCCCTGGATTTTGTAGTAAATGCGGGATTATGATTGGAATAAATTGAATGTGTTTCTAACTATTGTACACATGCAACAGAATATATCATATGAAAAATTAATGTGGTATATCTGAATATACATATATCTGTACATATTCACTGAAGATTATTAAGTATTAGCATAAGTAGCCATACAGCTCACCGATTTTGATGTGGCCGGTTAGAAGTACCGCCCTCGAGATGCGCATGAAATTCATAGGTAGGGGAACCTCTTGCATCCCTTATTATCCCTTACTATCTTCCAATGTACGAGTCGCACAAAGAGTTTGCATTTCATTTTTGCGAATACTCTCTATCTAACACTGACCTTACTTGACGCACGTACCAATTCTCCCACCGGCCACATCAAAATCGGTGAGCTGTACATGGAAATAAAAAAATAGAACTTCCAGCTCTATTGAATGTCTAATGATGTAACTCAAGTCTTATTATTAAGAATAAGATTGAGAAGCAGCCACAAACATGAAACAAATAAATGATTGAAAAACATCAAAAATAATAATGGTCTATGCATAAACTGAATTAATATAAATGCTATGGAAAAGGCATGGGCGGAAATTGTAGTAGCCCTTAATTCATCTGGTATAGGTCCTGAAAACTGGTGGCGGCACTCCTTGTAAATCAAGTAAATTTAAAGAAGAACTATGTGATCTATGCTATGCAATTAAAAAAAAATTGTAGTTTGTTGATTCTGTGTAGAAATATTTCATTATGTTTACACTCTTCCTACTGTTGTCCGAGGTGGTAAAATATAGCAGAAGTAGACCGACCAGATAGCAGGGTTGTCAACGGAGCTCAGGTAACTTGCATTTATCACACATGTATTTTTAGATCAGCATCACATTATACTTGTACATTGAAACTACAATGGTGCTACAATTGCAACATGAGTACAATCTATGCACTCTATTACACCACTAAAATTAAATTTTTCAAAGAATCTCATTTTCTTTTCTTGCTTGTTATCATTCGCAAAAAGGAACAGTATCTAATATTTAGCAAATTGTCATATAATGCGTTAGAAACATTATGGCCACACAACAATCAGTTGGTTGATGAAAGCCAAATTGTACTAGAACCTACACATTCTTGATATGAATGATGTGCGAAAAATTACAGTTAGTAGGGACAGCACTAGCCATTCTTAGCCATTACTAAAATTTTTATTGCAGGGTTTTGCAATTGTATCAATTCTTTATACTTTTACTATCAAATAAAATTAAAATGGTGTTGAAGGTAATAGTGGTATAGTTTTGAAATTTTAGAATGCTAATAAGAGGTTTAGCTTCTAAGACGAGAGAAATGTTTTTTTCTTAAAAACATGTTTGTTTTCTTTGTTAGATGTGTTTATAATGACATTAAGTTGCTGTATTATGTTAGTCCCAATGGATGAGTCAATTGATGTAAGGTATTCCTGTATAGAATTTCATTAGCTTCTGTTATGCTATTAAATGGCAGTGTGTGAAATTCTATCACTGTACAAGACAAAAGCACAAAACTTTTGTTTCAAATGGTATATAATTCAGTGACTATTTGTTATTTGTATACTACAATGTAGAGCAGGTACATTTGATAAAGGTATGTTATGTAATATTAAGCGAGCCACAAAATTTGTATCCTAGGTAAGCCATGAATGACTGAGATAGACATATAAGTCACGTCTGAGCTTAGAGAATTGACAAAGTGTCATTTGTAAATAATCATGTCAAATTGACAAGTTACGATTTAACTAATAGTAAGACATAACTGATTTAATCCATGGCATATTCTGAAAACTTTTTTTGTGTCACACTCCATATTTTCATAAATTTCAGGTCGATATTAAAACCAGTGACTAATTGACAACTGATTAACCAAATTTAAACATAAATTAAAAAATACTTACAACAATAGTATATTGATCTACAAGTTTAGAAAAGAGAGAGCTTTCCAGTGAGGGTAAATGTTTGAATTCACAAACGGGTGGATCACATTTACACGAACATGGAAATTCACTTTATTCCTTCACTGCTATTTTTTCGTGTAATGTAAAGGTGATAATGTAAAGGAATTTTTAGAAAAATGTCTGTGGTCAGTTTCCTCATCTTCTGGTGTATTTAATAATTTAACAAATTGTTCGGTTACAATTTACACTAATAAATAAAATGAATGCAAAAAAGTGTTGCTAACTGAAATCGTGAAGAAAAGTGTTGCTAACGAGACAGTCCCACTTTTCTTCATGATTTTTGAATAAAAAATGCGTCACTTTATCAACTACACGTAAATAGTTATTTAATTAATAAGGTAAGTAAGATTTACCAGTCGAGGACTAGTTTGCGTCTGAGGACTTGCAACAGAGTTAAATTCATTCAAAATATTAAAGTATGAATTTGAATTTAAATTTTTTTCAATTTCCCACAACATGCCGGTTCCATATATTGAAATCCAACCCCAAAAATTAACTTTGGAATTGTGTGGATCTAAATTATTCAAAAAGTTTTGATGAAATCTATGCCTTCTTGGTCTATGTAGGTACATGAATCGGTCCATTTTGGTTAATTTGAAAAAACTTTTCATCAAAAAAGATTCCCAAAAATCCATGCATATGTTGAAGTGCATTTCCAACACGATTTTCTTTGTGGGCCACAGTTAAAGTAAATTTTTTGACCGGTTCAAAACATCTTAAGTTTCTTCCTATAATTTTACGTCGGACGGTAAACACCTGATCTAGGAAATTACTAATATTAGCCGCAATTACTGCAGTAGAAAAAGGATTGTCTCTTAAGTAAATTTATGAACTGCTGATCTTGCTCAGCTGTAGTTATTCTTCGTCAACCTGAACCAGCAATCCTGGAAATCGTATGGTGGTCTCGCCATTTTTTTATAATTTTATGTATAGTACTTTTGTTTATGCTATTTCGTATCGCTATTTGCCTTATTGTATAATCGTTGTTGTAATTTGCAATAATTCTTAGTTTGGTTTTGTCACCTATAACAGGCATTTTAATAAATATTTTATCAAAGTTTTAAAGCAAATGTCAACTTTGAAGGATTGTCAAATGAATACAGTAAAAAGTCACACTTATACAATAACATTTTTGAGGAAATGAATTGCAGGAAACTGTTTTTGTCTACTTTTTTTAAATTTGACTGTATATCTTAAATGTAACCACGGAATTAAGTGTTACTGATAAAGTGGGTGATAGTAACATTGACTTATCAAGAAATGTAAATAAATATCCCAATTTTGTTGATAATGTTACTAATTGTACAAACTAATATGACCATTATAAATTAATAGCGCACGTGTTCTGATGCACTTTTTTTATATAGAGGCTGTAAGTAAATCACTTACCCCGTTGTCATTAACAACCACAGTCATTTCGTAAAACCCACTTACGTCCATAGAAGCAATGTATTAATGGCATGCTTACTACAAGGGGAGTGGGAAAAATGTATTTTATCTAATTTTGACACATAAAGTGACACTTTTCAAAACTGTATGACGTTAGGAAATGGTTTACTTTTCGTAACTAGTTACGAAAAGTAAAATATTTCGTAACTAGTGTTGAGAAGTTCTTTTCATCACTAGTTACGAAATATTTTGAAAAAATCATTTCATCTCAAGTTAATAAAGGGGAACGTTAAATGACACAAACTGGTTAAATTTTTATTTTATGCATTTTGCCCTTCAATATTTCCTTCTGTGATCACAAACTCGCGCGTTACTTTTGTCTTTGTATTAGGGATTTTTATTACAAAATGAGAAAACTCGTCTAAAATATTCCCCACACGTAGAAAAGTTAGCTCACTTTTTCGACAAGCACCAGCTATTCCAACGATCAATGCGACCTTTGTCATTAAATATGTTTTATCCTCAGCTTTTGTCATAAACCGGGAGACGTTTTCCTTTGACAAAATATTAGACTTTTTTGCATGGTATTCCTCTGACTGCCTCTTTAGAAATGCATGTAAACTGGCATATTTTGCAATATCAATATTCTTCTTCAAAGACAATTCACTTCGTAACATGGAATAAAGAGTCCAGAGTGTTGAAGCTTTTTGATTCTTTCTTCCCTCGAAATAGGCTTATAAAACCTTCTCATTAACACATTTAATTTTTTTGTCTTTAAGCCACTTCCCAAATTTTTCATAAGCCAAATCGTACTGGGCTTTCGACTTTTGCGGAATCACAGTCGATAATGCACTTTGTGCAGCCTCTTCTATATCGCTTGGTAGTCCACCTGAATCTGAATCCGACATTTTTACTCGTACAATGCACCGAAATATTTAGCTAATAAAAGTAAATACTTATACTTAAATTAACAAACACCTGTCAAATCAAATGAATTATTTCAATAGCATGAAAACTGTCACTAATTATTTAATACGACTTATGACGTTTAATGTCAGATCAACTGGAAAATTATAAATCTATGTTTTGGTCAAAATTAGATTAAAATCTTGTATGAAACACGTTATGAAATGTTATTTTGTGTAACTCATGTCATTTTGCAGGATCTCGCTCGCTACGCTCGCTCGTCCTGCAAACATTCCATTTCGTTACACAAAATAACCCATTTCATAACTGGTTACATAAATAGCTATTATAGTATGACAGCACATTCCTTGTATAATAAAGACATACTGTGAGTTTGTTCTCTCGTCATTTTAGATTGCTTGGAATTGTTTTTATTCGGCATTTTTTAGATATATGAAAACATTTTTTTGAAAATTGCCCATATAATATTTGCTTACTTTCTTTCGACATTTGTTGAGAAAATAGTGTTAAAAACTGAATTAGATTTATAAATTAATTGCGGAACATAGAAATTTTAAGTATCAACTTTAACTCTTTCCGGCACAGACATTTATCTGAAAATATATCCCTAGTGGCACAGGAAAATTTTTTGTCTTAAATTTACTAACTATAAAATGTTGTTTTGAATGTAAAGTAAAGTAAAAAATATGATTTTGAAAAAAAGTTGTTTCGTTTTTATATTTTGAGGGTGGTGGCACTATGGTACCACCATGACACTTAGGATTGATAATAGCATAACAAGTTTTTATGTATGATATAATGAAAACAATTTTTAGTGCCGAGACAAAGTGGCACATTGCAAGTTGTCCATTGCCATTTGGTCTTCGCCAAGTCTTGGTACTACAAAGAGCACGTCTTCTTGTTCCTATAACAGGTTGATCTGAATTTTTGTAGCGAATATTTGCTGGCACATGTGGTTTATGATTCTCTATACACATACTTGTTTTTCGTTTTTTTGTAGGTGTGTTAGAATGAAGGGCATTACAAATACTTCATCTGAAATCTTTCATAGACGTTTTCGGTACGTCCAAAGATGTGTAAATAATATAGGAATTTACTACACAAGCATCTATAAAGTACCAGAAAAGCCTGTGCTGCTACCATTTGCGACTCTTTCTATCGATTTCATAGACAGCCTATTTTTGATCAAAAAGATCCACTGCATTCTTATGAGCATTATAATCACATATCAATTTCGGACATGGAACTTCTATTATGCTACCAGACTTTTCTTTACGTCTGATTTGTACCACATCTTTAGGTTGGTGGAAATTTGATAGGAGATGTACGGATCTGTTGTCTTTCCATTTGACAGCCACTAAATTTGAATTACTTGTATGGACATCATATTGTCCCCGCCTCATTTGATTATCGCATAAAAACTTTGGAAGGTTACGGTTAATATTTACCGTTCCGCAAGCAAAATTTTTTTCTCGAGTAAATCCTACAAAAGTGGGACACTTGTAAAATAATTGTCAAAGTATACTCGGTGGTTTTTATTTTCCAAATCATTACACAAATCTTTCATAACTCAGGCTCCGAGTGATTTTTATGCATTATTTTCTTTTCCAGTATAAATCAGCAATTTCCAGGCGGAAACTGACATCCACATTTTATAAACATGCTTGACGGGATTTCTAGGCATATATTGTTTGATGTTGCTTCTGCCTTTAAATTTCACCATTTACTCGTCAATAGCGACACATTCAGTCGTCATAAAATTATTTTTAAAATTTTTTGGATATCGTCGAGAAATGGCCGCACTTATGTAGTTTGTCGTAGTTTTGGTCAGTTTTCTACGGCATCTTCTGATTGTCATTTAAATGCATATTGCCAAGCAGCCAGCTAAACCGATTTAGGGTCATTTTGCTACTAATATGAGCATATCGTGAAGATCAGGAAAAGAACTCCAATAATCCCTGTAGCTTGGAAGACGCTTTATCCCCATTAGAATGTTAATTCCAATAAAGACATGCATTTCATCTTTCGTTGTTGGTACATATCTTTTCCAAGATTTTTGAAGCTCTTGCGCATATAAATTTGTTTGAAATGTGATATGTTCAAACAAATTATCTATCATAAATAGTTTGAATATATCAATTGCTTTAGGACTGTCGAGAATTTTGATAAAATTGGGGATACCACACGTTTCAGTAAACTTAACAGGATCTTTAATTACGCTCACATGATTCCAAATGGGAGTTGTGTATACATTATCAGTTTGTCTCTACGTACACTAGCAGCTATCTTGGACAAAGGGATGTTATCATCAGATGAATCACTGTCCAAAAGAGCTTCAGCCATTAGTGGAACCTAATTTTCATTATCAGAATCAATAAAATTCAGATCAAGCGATTCACTGTCAGGCGGAATGCCTTTGTATATAACGTTCAAAATATTAATTTCATCTTCCAGCTCATCACGAGTCATACCCACTAACCGAAACGGTAAATCTTCCATGACTAGTCTTGTTTATCACACCTGTTGAGTAAAGAAAAAGAATGCTTGAAATATAAACAACTCCTATCTGGCATGGTCGTACACATAAAGCATCACCGGCAATTTGATAACAAGAGAAAAATAATTGTAAAATTTCAAACTACAGTAGACACTCTTGCTCGCAATGAAAACCGGGCTCGGTGCAAATTTTGAGGATGTTGCAAGTACCGAACTTTTTCATACAGTTAATTAAAAAGCGTTTATATAGATCTTCTCAGCATAGCATTGATTTTTTTTTTATAATTTCATTCAATACACTTGTAAAGTTTTAAGTATTTACATTTTTTATGTAATATTAAAACAATTCTCGATTTGTGTTTGTATTGTGCAGACTTGCTTACTCAGTACTGCGCTGCCTCTAAGCCTCTGGCGTGTCATAACATCCTCTAAGGAAGCATTGTTTTGCTCTGCCCATTCCAAGCAAATATTAAATGCTGATATTGCATTCTCCGATGTAATTTTTTTCAAATTAAGCACCAACTACATCACCGACAACTTCGTCATCGTCCATACAGTATTCTTCATTTAAAGCTGTAGTATCTGTAGTGTTCTCAGTAATCCATTGCTAGATTTCAAAATGAGTCATTTGCTACAATGGTTCTATTTCCTGAAACAAAGTTGTAATATTCTGAAAATTAGATGCATCATCAACTAGCTGTAAACGTAGCTCTGAAAGAGGAATGATATCTTCATTATCCCACTCAGATGGTTTTTCGAACAATTTTTGAAACGAAGTCCGAATAGAAGTTTCTTTAAAAGCATTCCATGCACTAGCTAAAAAGGATATTGCGTCTTTCAGAGTAATGTTTCGCAGAGACTCATCAATAGTTTGTCCACGACCGACAATATGGCTTAAAAGGCTTTTCTTGTAGCTGAGCTTGGTAAGCCTTATAATATTCTGATCCATGGGTTGTATTAGAGCGGTGCAATTTTGAGGAAAGCACATCACCGATATTGGGCCATCATGGCTCGTCAACTCGCCATCTTTTGGGTGGCATGGAGCATTATCTATGAGCAGATGTGCTTTCTGCGGTAGGTTTTTGCTACGAAGAAACTCTTTCACCTGTTTTAAAAGAAATTTTACATCTAATTTTTTTTTTTTACGAAAAATTTACGTACTTCTGGTACAAATGTTTTGTGGAACCATTCTTCAAACAAAGCCAATGTCATCCAAGCACTTTTGTTTTCTTTGTAGACAACAGGAATATCAGCAAAATTTTTTAATGAAACGTTTTTTTAAAATTTTTTAATTTCCCAATAACCATTAATTTAACTCTATGATTTCCGGCAGCATTAGTACATGCGAGAAAAATTAACCTTTCTTTGCTTATTTTATGACCTGGTGCCGAGGTTTCTTTTAAACGCACATGAGTTTTATCAGGTAAAAGTTTCCAAAATAATCCAGACTCATCAGCATTGTTTATCTGCTCCTTTGAGAAACAAACATCAACAATTTTCTTGTTGAATTTATCCAAAAACGGATTGATCGAATCACTCTTGTTCTACAATTTTTCTCCACATATTTTGAGCCTTCGGATTCCATGTCTTTTTTTAACCCTTTATCAGTTTTGGTTACCATATGGTAACATACTTTTTTTTTACCCTTTATCGGTCAAGGCTATAAATTTCTCTTTAAAATTACTATATTAATACGTTGTGAATAAAATATATTCCTGATACTATTTTCAGTAAATTTATATTCATAGTTGCATAAAAAAACAAATTTAGAAGTCGTTACCGTATGGTCACACGGGCCATTAAAACCACCCCAACTTCGAATAAGAATTTATATTTATTTTCAAAATTTATAAGAAATACATATCTCTTGATTATTTATGAAAAGCTTTAAAACAGTTTTTGGAATCGGTAAGGCAAAGTCTGCAGTTACATTTCTCGCACTTCAGGCGACTCGTACCTGTTGCACAGTACCTGCACCTTCCTTTATTGGTATGTACTGGCCAATGGCCATAACAGTCAGTTCTTGATGACAAATCTGGCCGCTCAACAATGGGACGCTGAATGGTTGGTGTCTCGATGTTATTAGAACTAGGTCGCCCCTTTCTGGTTTCTTTACAGCATCTAGCCAAACCTGCTACTATTTCCAATCTAAAGTTCTTCAGAGGCATATATTTAGTTTTCTTGGCGTTACAATCTATTCGGTATAACAGCCAAGCATTTACACAATTAAAGTCAAAAATAATGGTATATGGATACACATTCACTTAGAACAGAAACAAACTATCTGACCTTATATATCCAAGAAACCAATATCAAAATTTCTAGCACAATCACACAAATCCACAATATAAACTGTCAATAATGGTACCGGTACTTCTCACAAACCTAATAATAACACGCACGTGGCCTAAACAGTAACCATAAAAATGAACTGCTGCGCACTTTCGACTAGATCCGCATTTCCCCCACCTAGGCATATTTGTAACCATATGGTATTGCCACCCAAGGATCGTCAACATATAGAGTATCTGAGAAAAAGACTTTAGAATACTTTGTAACCATATGGTTACATGGTTCATAAATTGACACATGGTTTGATATAGTGCGAACTGATAAAGGGTTAAAGTTCGCAGCCGAACCATTGCTGGCCTTAAAGCCACCTGGCTTTTCCTGGATTTTTTCATGGAGTAACTTAGCTTTCTCTTTCAGCATGTCACTTGTTATTGGCAAGTTTTTTGCTCTTTGATTTGCAAACCAACTGAACAAGGATTTTTCCATTTTTGGAAACTCGGAGACCTTGAGTGTCTTTCTTTTACCTGGGCCGGATTCAGATTGTGCGATAAACTTCTCTCTGAATGGTTCATTTTTCTTGATACGTGTTATTGTTGTTCTATGCACGTGAAAAATATTAGCTATTGCTTTGATAGAATACCCCGCATTTAATTTCTTTAAAACATCAGCTTTTTCTTTTATTGTAAGCACTGTAAAATTCTTCTTTGCCATTTTGCAACCAAATCACGCACAATTAAATTCTAGACTGATATAAAATTCAAATCGTCATCTGTTTCATACTACGGCGGGACTTTCCTGAACTTTATTCAATTCAAAACTCGAAATACATACATGCATTGTGTAAGTGGCTAACAAACAAAAAAAAATCTACACTGAGAAACGCATGTGAAAAAAATGTTGCAAGTATTGAGGTCAAAATTTGCGAATGTTGCAAATACTGAGTACGTAATGAGAAAAATTTTTGTGTCGCAAGAATCGAGGCGTGCAAGTAGCGAGTATGTGCAACAATCGAGTTAGCACTGTACTTGTGTTTAAATCTCCTTACCAAGTAGTTGGTGTTACACTTGCACAGAAGTGGAGTACAATTTGTGGAAATTGGAATGAAAAACGATCCAAATCACTTTGTCAACACAACCTAACAGCGTCTGTGACATTCGTGGCTGAATATTTCAGGTTAATTTGATTTTAGAACGCTGCTCCATCCAGCATCGCTCTAATACACTTCAGGGAAGAGACCTGCAAAGTGCTACAGCTACAGCACTACTGTGCTTTAAGTTACGAATTTATTAGCAAGTGGTACATTTAGAGTACTACCATGACTCAAAGTCGCTTTACAATGTGGTACAATGCGTGTCCCACTATGCCGGAAAGAGTTAAGAAAGAACAATTGTAGTATACAAATAGCAAGTAGTCACTGCATTATATACCATTTGAAACAAAAGTTTCGTGCTTTTGTCTTGTGAAGTGAAAGAATTTCATACACATACATTTTAAGAGCATGACAGTAACTAATGAATTTCTACACAGGAATACCTTTCGCGCGTCTTAGAAGCTAAACCTCTTATTAACATTCTAAAATTTCGAAACTATATCACTATTGCCTTCAATACCATTAAGCTTTTAATTTTCTTTGATAGTAAAAGTTAATCCGTTTTAAAGGATTGATACAATTGCCTATCTGCAATAAAAATTTTAGTAATGACTAAGACATAGTACTGTCCCTACAGTTTTGAAAATACTAACTGGAATTTATTTTTTCGCACATGATTCATATAAAAATTTGTAGGTTCTACTGCATTATTTGACTCATCAACCAACTAATTGTTGTGGGGGCATGAAATATGTTTCTAACGCATTATAATATACAATTTGTTAAATATTGGATACTGTTTCTTTTCACGCATGATAATGATAAATTAGATTCTTTGAAAAATTTAATTTTAGTGGTGTAATAGAGTGCATAGATTGTATTCATGTTGCAATTGTAGCACCATTGCAGTTTCATTGTACAAGTATAATGTAATTTTGATCTAAAAGTACATGTGATAAATGAAAGTTACCTGAGCTCCGTTGACAACCCTGCTATCTGGTCGGTCTACTTCTGCTATATTTTACCTCCTCCGACAACAGTATGAAGAGGTTAAATATAATGAAATAATTCAACACAGATAAGCTACAAATTTTTCTTAAATTGCACCGTATAAATCACATAATTCTTGGTAAAATTTACTTAAAGATTTACAAGAAGGCCCTCCACCAGTTTCGTGACTATAAAATTTTTCTAATTGAGCTTTTTTTGTTGTTGATATACAATTAGCAAATGTCTGCAAAATTATTAATTACAAAATGATCTACATATTTTTCTAATTTTTATAACTACCTTCTCTGATTGTTCTTGTCACAACGTAATCCTGTAATGTGGTCCACGGCTTTTTTGTATCAGGACAGTTCAATGTGTTTATAATATAAAAAGCCATCTGGTGTGGCACGGTAATAGAGACCGGTTTCATCGGCATTGTATATGTCATCTGCACAAAATTTGTCAAGAAAAGTAGCAATTTTCGTGTTTCTACACTCTTCGGCACTGTATCAGCACTGCCCTTTTAACCGTGAAGTTTTTAAAGTTTTATGCCATGTCTTATTTTCCATCGAGATAACCAACTATCTGTTACTTTGAAATTATTATGACCTAGCTTTTCGGACAACTTCTCTTACTGCTTTCAATACTGGACCATTGATAGTCACTTCTCGTTCAGTTACTGAAGAAAACGATTGATCTAGAGCTTCTTCGGCGTCTCTGAATCCTTTCCCTCTTGTTTTCTTTTTAATGTTCTTGCCTTTCCTTCTTGCAAAGTCCATTCGTTACGCAGTTGATTTTATTGTTGAATGGCATGCGATATGGTAGATTTTGGCATGCCAATTAACTCAGCGAGTTTACGTTGACATGTGTGACCAGGCTGATTTTTAATTTTATCCAGTATGGCAATTTTACTCTGTAGTGTTAAATTTTTTCTTGGCATTTTAACAAAATTTTTAATTAAACTCAAATATATTACAAAATCGTGTTCACTCATACGTTTCAGACGCAAGTTGGTGTGGCACTGTTCAGAAATTAGTCTGCCTACTATGTAAATCCCACAGCATCAACGTGTGATTTCCCATTGAAGGTAAAGCTAGATTGAAAACAATGGTATAGTACGGCCGTCAAGTGCTCTTATGCACTGCATTTCTTAAAGACCATATTCATGGATGTTCAGATTTTTTGTTATAAAATTTTGTAAATACATACATAGTTAACCCTTGTGTGCATGACAGACTAATGCGTACGTAACCACATACGTGGGGTCCTGTCGAGACCCCATTTTTTTTTAGATTTAAGGTACTTTAAGACAAATTAAAATTTAAAAAAAGTCTTAAAATTGAATTTGATCGAAGTTACATATAATATGATGGTTGTACTATTATTTTTATATTAGAACAAAACAAAAATGTGTTAAAAAAACATTAGATTTGACAATGCTTTGAAATTACATATAACTTTAAAAAAGAAAATTTGATGGAAAACATTATTTTAATGAAAGGCATGGAAGACAAACCGTCACTGTCTCTTTTTTTCTATGTGCGTCACAAACAAATTTGTGACAGTCCTTACATTTTATGTTAACCTTCTTGTCTTGTTCTCTTGGACATTTATAGCATCTACCCCTTTTTGTCGAAGTGGTTCTTTCTTCATCTCTCTGTGAATCTAAATTTGTTTCTGCTAAGGCAATACCACAATCCTGGAGTGCTGTTTTTACAAATATTGTAAGTTTTCTATTTTGAGCCCGTTTTTCCATGTTTCCACGAGTTAATTTGTCTCCCAGTTGTAACAAGAACAACCTACGTCTGGCTTTATTTTGTTTTTTCCATTCGGGGTGTTTTTCATTGAATATTACAAATGTATTCATGGCACATGGTCTTGAGATTACATTGAGTTGAGGTGGCGTATAGTTTTATTTTTTCGAACCGTCCCAAGCAATGTAAGTACTTTGCTCAACAAATAATTCGCTAAAGGTACACTTGTAAAGAAATTATCTGTAGTTATGCCTCTCCAGCTACCGAAATATGGTTCAACCATATCTTTTACTACACGCATTCCTTGTTCTTTTTCCCTCACTCCACTTGGAAGACGACCACAGTAAACCTGAAGATTACATAAATAGGAAGTCTTTACGTCAGCAAGTGCCCAGACTTTTATGCCGTAACGACCAGGCTTTGATTTTATGTATTGTCTAAAGGGACATCTGCCCCTAAAACATACTAGTTGTTCATCCACTGTAAGAGATTCGTAAGGTTCAAACATTATTTTGCAATTTCTTACAAATAAGTCCCAAATCTCTCTAATAGCCGCCAGTTTATCTTCCTTCTTTCTGTCAATTCTTGTAGTCTTATCGTCAAATCTTAAGAATCTTGATATTTCTTCAAATCTGTTTACAGACATAGCTGCACAAAAAAATGGGCGGCGTATAGAGGAATCTCTTGTCCACATTTCACGCGTGGATTCTTTCCTGCATGTCAATCCACCTGCTTTTATAAGTACACCGAAGAAGCAATCTAGTTCACCCTTTTCTAAATCTATCCAATTCATTGGTGAATTAGGTTTTTTTTATTCCATTCTGCATAATTCTTCTTTGCTTCTTCATTTGTATAACGACATATAATATCTTTCATTTCATTTGTAATGAATAAATTGAAAATATCTATAGAATTATTCGCTTCTTCGGTAAACGGCGTCGGCCCAGGACGTGCATTTACTAAATTTCGCAGTGGCGTTTTACTACTGCGAAAAGGTAAACTATTCCACTTCAAACCTGCCTTGGCAACGTACTGAGTACAATGAAATTCTTCAGTATTACTTTCATCTGGTAATTCATCGGAATCTTCTTCGCTCTGACTTTCGAGGTTATCTTCGGACTCAGAAAGAATTTCTTGAAAATCGACATCATATTCATCTTCTATATCCGACAAATCTTCGATATTTTCAGCAAGATAGGTCAACTCTGTGCTAATCCACAGATTACCTATAACTATAGATAGGAAACTAAAATGTATCATGGTGGATCCGTTTTACAGAGCCGTCTGGTGGTAGGAACGAAAACAAAATTAAAGTACTGGAATATGTTTATTGAATTATTTAATTTTATAAGAATTAAAACAATGAAAAATAAACTACAGAATTTATTTTTATTAATTTTTATTTTTTCGATATTTTTGATATCGTAGTTTTGCCATATTATAAAAAACATTATCTGCATTGCCTACATGCCTTTTCCCACAAAGTATATTATTAATGTCTTTAATGTAATAATAAATTGTGAATTTAACTGTTCTTCCTATTATTTGATTCTTAACTGCCACTTTATGTAACTCACAATTTAAAAATGTGAAGTCTACATATTGGCAAATATAATTTTTAATATATTTCAATATATTAAGTATTATGACATTTTTTGTCAAAATATCTATTACAATCTTTCTAATATTTGTAAAATTAGTAGTACTATTAAAAGATGGATAGACAAGCCTATTAACTTGATCGTATTCCCTTGCCTGAATATAATCATGTTGTGGACTTATTTTGGCAGCATGTAGATCCGATTTACAATCAATACAATTATTTGTAAATTTCTTCACGTGTTTGATTATATAACCCGCACAAAAGTTAGATTTATGGAGTTGTGATTCACTTTCACAGATATATGGCAAAGCAGGTTCTTGAAAATAATTTTCATAAGAATCAGGTTCTTCTACATTGCCATTTAGCAGTTCTTGTAGTGTTGAAAGCATACCGTCACTCATATCCTCTTCACAATTAGCACCAATTGAATGCTTAGCCATGAAGTTATTGACTATTAAGGTTTTAAACGATGCCACAAATGATGTGCAACTGGGGTTAATATTCCGAACACCATGACCTCTAATAATGCTGAAGAAATTTTCTAAGGGATCTTGATTTAAATTTCTCACAAAAAGATATCTTAAGCCCTTTTTTAACATTCTTCTAAAAATGTCTTGAGTGCCCTTAATTGTCTTGATTATATTGTTGAGTGAGGGTGGACAAAACCTTTCTCTTTTATCTTTTGTCACAAATTCCATAGAACTCAACACTTTGATAGCATTGTCCCAGAACGACCAGTGATATGATTCAGCAGAAAGTGCAGCTGTTAGTGGCTTTCCCTCGATGCCATTTTGGGCACTATTGTTTAGGGAATCGAATAGTTTATCAAAGAACAGAATAATTCTTGCTGTTTGTGTAGATATCTAGAAAAAAAAAAGCAAACTTAGCCATGCACAATTTTAAAAGTGTGTTTACATTAATTACAAGTATAGAAATTACCTTTTGTTTTTGCTAAACGGTTCATTGTTGCTGCAACTCGCTGGCTTAAAACCTGGGTGCAATATTTGACTTTCATTTTATATGATGGTTGCTCTAATTTAGTATGCCGCTCTGATAATTTTGGACATAATCTTAGACCACCCAGTTCTTCCCTTTGATCATATGTATAACGTTCGTCAATATGTTCCCACTTTCCTAACATTTGCACTCCTTCTATTTCACAAACTATATTCTTAGTAAAAAAATTATTCCGAAGTCCCTTGAAACAATGTGGCACATCAAATATTGGAATAATTTCTACAAAATTTATTTCAAAATAATTACTGTTATATGTAAGTCCACGTCTACTATAGTTCATTTTTGTTTCATATCTTAATTTATTAATAGCACTTGTGTTTGAGGTAGCTTGATCACAAACAGTGCACATAACAGTAAGGCCGATATTTTGCAAAGCAGCTATGGTTTCCTTTAAAAGCACTGCCAGTGTGGCACTGTTAGTATTACTTTCTGCAAAAGTAAATGCCACTGGTTGCTTCCACTGTTTTACTATTCCTCGAATCATGAAGACCAATGCATGATCTGCAAAGCGTCTTTCTCTCTTTTTGCCATCATCTACAAAGCCATCTATCTGGTCCAACTCGGCATTACATTGCAAATGTGGTGTAAGACTAACTTCATCGAACAACAATGCACAATGTCTATCTAATGGGCTTAATTTTTGTACACTTTTTTTTAATACATCATATAATCTTTTATTAATTCCACTTTTTAATTTCATTTGAGCTAGTAAAACAGTTAAGGTTTTTTTGCTTGGAATGGCAAAATTTTTTTCCAACAATTGATAACCTCTAGGGCTCTGTTTTAACAAAGACAAAAATACAATTTTTTCTTTCTTTGTGAACCTTCGTGCTTTCTTTTTCTTTTGGGATTCCCGTAACTGCATATTGAAGAAAGTTTGTGCAGCTGGGGTTAAAACAGAAATTTTATCAAGAACACGTGATTCAATTAAGTCCTGTATTTTGGAATAACGTGTTTTAATAGACTCAATATTTTTTTGCCCTTCGTAGCAGTCTTCTTCCAATATTTTGCCATGAGATACATTTTTCTCGCTTTCGGAGACAAATTTTTCTGGCGCTTAACACCCACACTCTTGAGTAAAGTTGTCCTTATAACTATGGATACAAATTACATTAAGAACATATATAAACGAACAATTTTTATATTACAAAATTCCTAAAAGAAATTGGTTATTTAGGTACCTGCTTCATTAGATTCAAAAGTACACTTTTCTATAACACTCTGAGAGATGCCGACAGAATGTCTAGTAGTTTGTTCCTGACTTGTACTAGGAGTTTCTATGTTTTTCAATATAGTTTCGTCAACCTGGATACTACTTGTTGAAGCAATTGGTTCTTTTAAAACAAAAAGAACAGTAGATACTTCAAGACTTTAAACATAAATAATCACACCTGGTACGGCATTGTGATGTAAACGTGGATTGCCTACAGACTTATATTTTCCTTGAAAATGAGCTGAACATATACGTTTATTTTTATAAACAGTATACGGGTTCATTAATTTCAACTCATTGATGTTCAATATAGTCAACCAGGTATTAAACCGATCATAATCTTTTTCTGGGTTCGGAAATCGATGATGATGAACTCCTGTAATACAATATAATCAAACTATTTAATCAAATAGAGAATCTAGGAATATGTAAACAGTGAAGCTTTTATTCATAAAAACAGGTTTTTGCTTACCTTTGGCTTGGCAATTACTTATACAACATTTTATTATATTGTGTAACAGTCTCTTCTTAACCCTGACACTGGCGTTATATTAATAATGCCCCGGGCTTTGAGGAATTCGGAGTTGCTGCTAAAAAATTGATAACTTTGGTGTTGAAATGCTTAAACGCCGCCGTTATCATAAATATTGAGATATAGATTGATAGGTTAAAATTGAGTAATTGATTTACTTCAATTACTGCTTGTTGGGCGCCAAGAGGTTACCCCCTCTAAGGTATAATTGAATTTAAATAAAATTCCCGGTTAGCTAAAATGTTAGCGGAGAGATATAAGAAAAGAAATTAAATGAAAGCAGGTAAGTCGAAATGGACTTACGTCTTTATATATCTCAGAGCGTGTATGAATACTAGGTGAAATGAACTGAATCCCTCCTTTTTACTTTAATTATTTCAATCAATTCCTTTTTATTTATACGCTTTTCCAATGAGGTTTATATTACATGAATTTCAATAAAACAAAATGATTATAACATATCCATATATATTGATAAAGAAAAGCTGATTAATTTACATATTACTACAAAATATTTATTAAACATACATGTGGGGAAGATACAATAAATTTGACATGGATTTAAACTGTTTCATCTGATCAGAGTAATAACAGTATTACTATTGGTATTTTTCTTCTACACGTAAAATGCTCACACGCTTGATCGCTTCGTGACTTAGGAACAAGTACTAATTGCGGGATACCCTTACTTTATCACGCTAGGGCAGCCCGTCTGACTCGCTTGACTTATTTAAGTCGAGTGTCTTTCTTTCGTTCTCCTTGATTCGTCCTAATTGCTCTTTGGTTTCGGTGAATCCCAGCTTACTCAGAAAAATCTGGATCGTTCCGGTTGTGTGAATGAGGTAATGCGGTGACTCTGATGAATCGTGTATATAATACTAGGCTATTTTAATCGAGTTTGTATATGGCTAACTATACACATTGAACTATATAAAATGACAATTTAGCATAAAAGGAACTGACTGAACGACCGACGCATTTGATATTATTATTGTGAAATAATTTTGCAATAATGCTTAATGGCGGGAAAAGTATTAGCATTTATAGAGTGTTACTTTTTATTTCAAATAAACTAAATTTTAATATTCATTAAAATTTATACAGTGTGATAAATTAAGTTTTAATATTCTTTAAACTTTTACTGATTGATAGAAATGTTTTATTTAAATAAGATGAGCGTAATGTGTCCCATTACAGTTGGTAGGCATTATAAATAAACCAGAACAATACAAATAAAACAATACAATACAACAATAAAAAAAAATAAGAAATACAATTTAACCTGATAAAATAATATATCAACTACTACAACGCATGCAACGATGATATATCACAGATATATAAACTGAAGCCAAAGATATCTATGTACCTATATTTGATTGAGACTTCAGTTTGTCGGACATCTATTGTTTGAAACGCAAATTAAAAATGCGGGAAGGAATGTTGTCATTTAACAGTATTATCTATAGTTATAGGTAATCTGTGGTGCTAGTCAATGGACGGCGACGATCTAAACAACTCATTCTTTTCAAAAACTAGAAAAAACAGGTGTATATTAAAATGTTATATTTAGTACGCAAAAGGATAGATGGGGTCCTTTACAGACCCCACTTACCTAATTTAACTTTAATTAGAACAGGGAAAAACTTATAGTCAAACTACCACTGCACAACATAACCTCAAACTGCAAATGACAAATGGATGGACGGCCAAACGCCTATTAATTCAGGGTGGGCAACTGTGAAGAAAAATGTGTTGCTGGGGTCGCCAAAGGACCCCGGTCGTGCAGACAAGGGTTAAATATGTACTAAAAATTTCAATAGTAAATTTTTTGTCCCAATTAAGCGGAATATTGTTCCAAATATCCGATGTAAATTAATTGATCTTTGAGCTACCAAATTAAGTAGGTGAGCAAAACAAATAATATGGCATTTTCTTCCAAATGAGATATCTACAGCTTTAACAATATTTGCTCCTCCATCAGTTACCACAGCGGATACTTTTTCTGGATCTATACACCATTCATGACATGTCTGCAACAGCATTCTTCCAATGTATTCAGCAGTATGTGATTCGGCTAACTCATAAACTCCTAGAGTCACTGATGTCATGCGTTCTTCCTCATAAAAGTGTATAGTGACACCAAGAAAACTCCTAGTCTGCATGGTATCCGTCCATATGTCGGTTGTTAGGGTTATATTACTACGTAGGCCTTTGATTTTATTTTTAAAAAGATTCTGTGTAACTTCATATCGGTTCTCTAGCATTCTCTTGAAAGTATGCCTGGATGGGACTTTATACAGAGGTGCAGCTGCTTTCATTAAGTTTAGAAATCCTTCATTTTCAACAATCTGTAACGGCTGTGAATCTTTGCAAATCATAAACAAGATAGCATTTGTAAGGCGAATTCCTTTAGCTCCATTATCAGAAAATTCAGATATGCTCCTGAAACTCTGATTTAGTGTCGGCTGGAATATTTTTGCGCGAATAGACGATGCACTTATGTCACTTGTATTAAAACTACAATCAGAATCAACTGAACTGTTTTCATATAAAGCAGAATTAGATGCAATTATCTCAGCAGAAGTAGAAGCAGTTGACATTAAAGGTTTTACGAATGTCTCCTTACGTGATTTCATTGCGCCTGTTTTATGAACTGTGTTCTCCTCGTTGCTATTTTTCCCCAATAATGAACTATGCATTTTTTCAATGTGTAACTTTAGATTTGTAGTGTTGCCACAAGTTTTTATGATTTTAGCATTTTTTCAATGTGTAACTTTAGATTTGTAGTGTTGCCACAAGTTTTTATGATTTTATGGCAAGACCGACATCTGGCTTCATTATTTTCAAGTCTTTCAAAAAATTCCCAAAAGCGACTTTTTGGCGGCATTTTTAATTCTGTTCCTATATCCCTGAAAACAAACAATGAAGTGTAAATAAAATTCAGACATGAACTCGAGATAACCAGAACATGCAAAAATATTCATTGAAAAGTACACAAAATAAAATGTTCTGTCACCTTAACCCCTTACCGCATGATTTTTTGGTTGTTGATAACTTTTTTGTACATAGTAGTTTAAACAAATCTTAATGCAGGAAAATTAATAAAAAAAATCTATAGTAATTTTTTTTGTCAAAAACTGTCAAAATACTGACACGTGCCAAATTTGTCACAATTTGTAGTTAAAAAAAAACTAGATTTGATAGTTTTATATTCAAAATATATTTATAAGATTTGGAATGCTACAGCTACTCTCAATGGAAACGTCGAAAACAGTTTCTGTCTTTGTTCAGGCATAATGTCACGTTACATTTATCACAAGACACTTGTGATTTTCCTTTACATTCGGGGTACTTGCATCGTTGGCGATCATTGTGCCAAAGTGGAAAATGACCCATGTTATCTGTACGGATCTCTTGAGCCGGTATCGGCGAAAATGGATATTTTTTCTTCTTTAGTTCCAACTGTGGCTGTAAAGAATGGCTTGGTCTCCCACGCTTCTTAGATGTGACACTAGATCTGGTGAGAATTTCTGCCAGTCCTAACTTGAATTCAGACAAAGGCAAGTACATATCACAAGTATCTCCAGGACTTTTGCAACCAATAATTCTTCTCCACAAAATCCAACTATTGCAACATAGCATGTCTATGAAATGAAAAAAAATCCGGAGATAAAATTTTTTCGATCTTATAAGCATCCTGTGGTACCCTAACATGGAATCCAAGAGATCAACACCACCCATATAGCTATTGTATATCTGTATACATTAGGGACGTGGAATTTCAATATACTTTTTTTCCTTTCGACAAAACCGCTGTACTTTTGAAACTGGTTGGCTACCGACATACGTTGAGACCGTGGTGACTATTTTATTGTCAAACCAAGAAACTACAGATATATCAACATCGTCAACTTTTGCGACTTTTTCTATAATTGTACCTCTACCCTTTTTTCTCATTTCAGCTTCTTTAGGAAACTCACAATCTGGTACACGGTTTTTCCGAACAGTACCAAGAGGCAAAATGCCTTCTTTTTTTAGATAGATCAATAATGGTATGCTGGTAAACCAATTATCAAAAAATACTTTATAATTTTGATGTCTTGGAAGTGAAGCAGTTAGTTTTACTACAACATTACTGCTTGCTCCTAAATCTGGTTGATGAGGTAGCAACTCGGTTGGCCCAGAAAAAAAATCAAAATCATAGCTGAAGCCGGATACGCCACTAAGTACGAAAACTTTATATCCCCATTTGTGAGGCTTTTTAGGATTGTATTGCTTCAAAGTAGATTTTGCTTTGGTGGGAATAATTTGTTCATCGATAGCAAGGTGTTCTTCTTTTGGAACAAGTAAATATTTTTCTCGGATTTTATCTAGAAAAGGGCGAATTTTGAATAGCTTGTCATAACCAGCCTCTCCGTGTTTCTTTTGATTTACATTGTCATTGAAATGAAGAAAGCGCTTTATTTCTTCAAACCTGTTACAAGTCATTGCTTGAGATATTGCTGGAATACTTAGCGAACTATTCCAGTAGCTTCTAGTTGAGGGTAAATGCACTACAGACATATATATACAAATACCAATAAACACATTTATCTCCTCTTTTGATATATTTGGTGGTTTGTCTGGTCTGCATTGAACACCAAATAAATTAGTTTGTTCAGTTATGTATGTAAGTATATCATCGGTAAAGAAGAATTTGAAAAAGTGATAAATAGTATCAAAATTCAAAATTTCCTCTGGTAAGGACTCAGATCCTTTGAACGTGCTGTCTTGTTCCACAATATTCAAATGTTTATCTTGCCAGTCTAAGTGATATTTGGTTTTTTTTGTTTTTCTACTTGCTACAACTAAGGTAGAAAGTGGAACGTCATCTTCACTATCGAAATGATCAGTTTCCTCAATAATGTCATCTACATTTTCATAGGAACACCCATTGCTAAATTCGTCGACTAAAACTTTGGAAAACTTTGCCATATTTCGATAATCATCGTCATCCGATAAACTTTCGTCTTCGCTGTCAACTAAATCTGGAATTTGATTGGATTGTCGACCATAAAACCGTTTTGTATCCATCTACAAAAAAATCATCCTTAGCAACTCTTTACTGCAAACTGTGCCAAATATAGCACAAGTAAACAACGCACACGTGACTTCTACCTGTGATTACTAAGCTTATTTCTTTTATGTAAAAAGTAAATATAGGCACTTACCAGTAGCCAGATATTTTTATCTTCACTATATCTTGCTATTTCAAATTATTATGAACTTGCAAAATTTGTAAATAATAGAAACGAATAGCCAGCTGTAGTGGTCAAACGTCAACTAACGCAACTTTCAAAACATGCGCCAGATAGCGCTCTTTATTGGTGAACATAAAGAAGCGAGCGTGCCGAATTTGGAACAGATTGCATTAGCAGCTTAAAATATGTGTAGACTTAGAAAAAACAATTATTTTAACGTGTGCCATATTTGGCACAGTATGCGGTAAGGGGTTAATATACTATTTTCAATGCAACCAAAACAGCAAGCATCCACACCACAGCCGTAAAAAAAAAGAGATTAATTGTCTATGGTCCGATACATTCAAATTTTGCGCGAGAGAGAACGAGAATTGCTCTGTGCTCTCCTTGTCTCATATACAGCATTTATAACCTTAAAAAAGAACAATTTCGTTTAGCATGCACAGAAAGAAAACAGATGAATTCAGTATTTAGAAATCAATCAATAAAAACTTACATATTGTTGTATTCCATGTAATATTATATGCACACCAGTAGAATACTAACAATTGAGTAAATTAAAACAGCCGAAGCACGCACAACAACAAACGAATGGAAGTGTGAGAGAGAGAGAGGGCGAGACGACGAAGAACGTACGAATGAAGGGAAAGACCGGTGCGCCGTGAATGAATACGCGTTCAGAATTAATAAACTTGATATTTGTGGATGCGTTCATAGAAGACATAATTTGTTTCGTAAGTTGCATTGGTCGTGTCGTGCGTGAGGCCGTGGGTTAACATCGATGATCGATTCCGTTAATATCTATGTTACGATATTTTTTGTATAGCAACATCGATGTTAAAATATCGATGTTTTTGCTTTCAACATCGATGAACATCGATGTTCATCGAGCATCCCTAGTAGATACCTGTAAGATATCTGTTAGGTATGCGTCAGGTATCCAAGAGATATCTGACAGATATCTGTCCGCTTTCAGAAACCGGGCATTAGACAAACTTGTCTTTTTATCATAATTGTCGTATTTACATTTTGAAGTTATATTAAGTGCTTATAATGTCTATTTCGAAGAAATTAAAGTCCACGCTTAATGCTGTTATTGTTGACGAGTTAACACCAACACTTATAAATTCACCAATTAACTATTTTGTACCAGCTATATTAGCTAGGTTATCGATGTTGCGTTACCCTGCATTGATGTTGTTGGGCCAAACATTTTCCGACGAGCATTCCAAAATACCTTTATATTACGAAGAATGGATCGATAGATACATAGATTTCGATTTTTTCAAGTTATTTAGAATGACCCGAATAACATTCAGTAATCTAACCAAAGAAATAGGAAATCATGTATCCTTCAAAACGCATTTTCGTGGCATAGTTTCTGTGCCCCTAGAAAAAAGTGTTTTGATTACTTTATGGTATTTGGGAAAAGGGGATACATTTACTAATATTGGGGACAGATTCAATATAACAATTTCAACTGTTTCATCCGTAACACACCTAGTAATGGGAATTTTGGTAATATTGAGGAAAAAAATTATATGCTGGTCGACAATAGAGGAGTGTGGTACCATAGCTGAGAATTTTTTAGAAATAAGCCAATATCCTGGTGTAATAGGGGCAATTGATGGTTGTCATATAAATTGTAAAG
This sequence comes from Melolontha melolontha, assembly GCA_935421215.2. Lineage (NCBI taxonomy): Eukaryota > Metazoa > Arthropoda > Insecta > Coleoptera > Scarabaeidae > Melolontha > Melolontha melolontha. Next base: position 92,200,445 of record OW285241.1, read on the forward strand.
TACCTATCGAGCAACATGATAGCTATTTAAATAGAAAAATGACCCATTCAATAATATTACAAGGGATATGTACATATACAAAGTTATTTACATACATATCTGTTGGGTTTCCTGGATCAGTTCATGATGCTCGAGTAAGTTTTTAAAACCCATACAATTTAATAACAAATGTTATATAGATCCACTTCACGTAGGTGCTAAAAGAATCATCTATGGGAAAGTCTATTAGAGACAATGGATTCCTCAAATGGTTCTATACAAGTGATTATCATCTACTAGGCGACTCTGCATATCCACTTGAAATGTGGTTGATGACACCATACAGGTACACAAGTACATCTAATGAATGGAATTCCATTTTGTAATTTTAATTTATTTTAGGAATGCATACATAACAAGGCTACAAAGAATCCATAATAAACATCTAAGCAGGGGACCGGTTGCAATAGAAAATACTTTTGGTCTACTTAAAGGAAGATGGAGGATATTGAAATATGTAAATGTATACAAAGTCGAAGTTGTTGTTAACGTTGTCGTAAGTTGTTGTGTCTTACACAATTTCTGCATTATAAACAAAGACAGTTTAGAAGAAAAACCATATATATTAGAAGTGGATGTAGCAGAGGAAGTTGAATTAATTAATAGACATGCACAACAAAAAAGAGATACAATATGTCTTCACTTTGAATAAAGAAATTGCAAAAACTCAATTTGTTTTTATTTTAGTTATATTATACAATAATCACTTTTGTTCCAATCAAACTATATTAAAAATTTTTTTTTTGTTTTTTTCAAATATAACTCATTATATAATGTTAATTTAGCAAAAATATTATTTAGTAATTGAAAATAAAAAAAGGACCAATTAACAAATACATAAAATAAAAGTAGATGTGTGAAAATTTATTAAATATTTATTGAAAAGAATGTAGTTTAGTGACTTTACTTACTTAAAAGCTAGTAAATATTGTAAATAATATTCTATATATTGTAAATTATGCAAAAAAAAAATTACAAAATATATACATTTAATCAGATTCGGAGTTGTTGCGTTTTCTTTTTGGTTTTGACATATCCTTCAAAATATTTATTAAAATGTTTCGCTGTTGATTTTGTTCACTTAAAAGTTCCGTTTGAACAGACATCAACTGCAAAAACTCTTTGAATATACTGTCAATTTTTGAAAAATGTTCCTTCTGATTTGATTCTATTTCCTTTGATAGAGTTAGAAATTCCTCCTTTAAGGTGGGTGGGCGAATTTTTTTTTAACATTTTCGACACGGTTTTTTTTTTGGGTGGCTGCTCATCCTTTTCCTGGCACACATACATCTCTGGCTGTTCGTCGTCGGTGATTACAGACACACCGGATATTACTGAGGTACTTGGTTCTGCACCTCTAACATCCACAGACATTTTCTTAGGATTTATTTTGTCCTTGTCTCCTAGAATACTGTGGACCATGTCGTAGAACATGGGCTTCTCTGTTTGAGGTTGAATACAATATACTGTTTTTGTAAATTAGCGAATTTTTGTCTAACATTTTCGGCAGCTGCTTTTCCTTCTCCCAAATAAAAGCCTTTTGCAGAAATTAATTCGGCGATCTCATTCCACAGTTGTTGCTTTGGGTGTTTTCTATCGTTAAATAATTTTTTTAATTTTTCTGAACCCCTTATAGACAGGAAATAGTCTGTAGCTTCTCTATCAACGTCCGTTGGCCTTCGATTGGCCACCCAGATCTGTTGCTTTGCTAAAATATATACGTAATTAATTTACAAAAACTGATAATATCTTCAATGCATACATAATAAACTTTTGTTGAGTGTTCCAAGAGCAACAGGTGCATGCGGTTGTTCTTCTGGACGTGTTATTTGTAAATACGGTAAGTCCTCGTCACTTACACCATCAATAACGTTTGCATGTACTGCTCTTGTTAGGTAATCTATTGCAAAAGTATTATCTGTACTAGGAAATAATTAAAATCGTATTGTTATCTATATTGTACTTAAAAATTATACCACTCAATAACTTTATACATGTATCTAAATCAGCCTCGATATGATATAATCTTTCATTCAAAAGAAAACCAACAGACTCCATCACTTATTTTTAATGCTAACAAAATAATATTTTAAAAATGTTTGCAAATCTACATGTGAATAGGGCGACATAGTCCATAATATATATATCATCACTTGCTTAGTATACTTATCTTTTTAAATGCTTGAGATTATCGCCCGCTTCTTTTATCTGCATTTTCTTTAAAACAACGAACATAAATTTAACTCCATTATAATATTAGTTAACAAAAAAAAGGTTCGGACTACGATATAAAACATGTGTTATTGACAGTTTCAAACAAGGATAGACATATCGACCAATGCTGCAACCGTGCCAGGGACCGCGGTCGCTGAAATGACAGACCAAAAGCAACCAATATTGACGTGACGTCATGAATTCCTAAATCGAAATTGATTGGTTGCAGGTACCGTTACTGGTCGCAGCAACCTATTCTAAATAAAAATCGCTTATAATGTTCCGTCAAACGACAATGACAAATGTATTCTGAAAATTACTTGAGTAGTGGGGGTGGACGTTTTTAAATACGGCTTCTGCGCACCCCCTCCTCGCGCCAACTTAATTGGCGCTTGCTATACTTGAGGCGAATTTTTGCGTTTCAAATATGTTTGCACATATTTAATGAGTGTTTGTCCGACTCTTACGTCACAGTAAATATATTTCCTCCTTCCGCAAAAACGGAGTTTTCTTTAAATCATTTGGGTGGCAGTTTAATGTCTTGTCGACAGCACTGAGTTAACCTTAATTTTGTATGTGCATCTTTTCATCTTTGATTAAGTTATGGTATGGTTTGGTATGGTATATGATAAAAATTTTTTGTTATAACTGTTATTTTTAGATGGTTAGTGTTTCTATAAACAAACGCTTTCTGTCGCTTATTTTAGCCGACTTTTTTTAGGAAGATATTGTTATCCATTGGTATATATATAATACGTTCATGAATCCCACAGTTTTTTTTAAGAAAATAAATTACTTGCACTTTAAAAATAGGAAAAGCATTAGCCTTGATGAAGATGACTGGATCCAAAAATATATAGAGTTTGATTTTTTTATGCTTTTTAGAGTGCAGAAGCATTCCTTTGAAGTGCTTTTTTTAATGAAATAATGAGTAGTAATGCAAACTTACTTAAACATTACCATGGTGGATACACACCAGTTAGCCCACAGAAATCATTATTAATGTTTTTAAGATATTTAGCAACAGATGAATCAATATTGTCTATATCAAACCGTTTTGGAGTTGTTCCTTCAACATTGCATAAATCTATTACTACAATGTTAAATATATTTATAGATATGAAATCTCAGTACATATTTTGGCCAAAAACAATTGATGAATTTGAAAGTATTGCTGCACAATTCAAGAAATATCCAGGTGTGTGGTGTCATAGTTGGATGTCACATAAAAGTAAAAGTAAGCCAGGATGATCACGATTCATTTATAGATAGATATCATCAACATTCTGTAAATTTAATGGCTGTGTGCACTAATACAAAATTATTAACATATATTTTTGTGGGTTTCCCTGGTTCGGCACATGATTCAAGAGTCTTTAAGAACAGTGAATTTTATATAAATATCGGAAGGCATGGTATTAATTACTATTTTCCCAGTCATAAATATCATATTATTGGTGACTCAGCATTTGGCTGTTGCCCCTGGCTAATAACACCATTTAAAAATCCAAGAACAATAGAGGAAAGGTACCATAATTACGTTCTCAGCACTGATAGAGTTGTTATTGAAAATGTGTTTGCTATGTTAAAAGGAAGGTGGAGAAAACTACAGTATATTGATGTGTACTCCATTTCCAGAGCTATTAAAATAATTGTTGCTGCATGTGTTTTGCACAATTGGTGCATAATTCAGAAGGATGTCTGGACAGAAGTACATGAATATGAAAAGTATATAAATATTCAAGCAGGTGTCACCACCAGGGAAGGTACAGAAAAGAGAAGAATGATTGCCCATACCTTATTCGCAAATAAATAGAACAAATTATTATTTATGATTGTTAATATTTCCTTTTATTTAGTATGATATAGGTACATTGTAATAATAAAAAAAAAGATTAAACTATTTTGCATAAATTTTAGCTACAATATAAAAATATAGAGAATTATATACATTTTAAACCAACAATTTTATTTAAGATTCTGTAAAATATCTAAAAGTCTGTCTCTTTGTTCCACTTGCTTCTCTAAAAGGCTCTTTAATACAGTAAATTGATTATTTCTCTCTTCTTTATCTTCGTGATGACATTTTATGATAGTTTGGATAATACGATCATTATTATTTTTAGCTCGTTTTGTTGTACTACCCGTAACATGATTATGATCAAACTTTCTTTTAAGTGTGTTAGCATTTCCTTCAGCAGTTTCATTAGATGTTCCTGGTAATGACTCGACTTCATTGCTGCTAGTACTTTCCTCTGAATCTATTGTGAATTTAGGAATTGCTTTTGCTTTAGAGCTTATTAATTCATGCATCTCATTAAAGAAAGGAGGTTTCTGTAAATTGGCATTGCCTGACCCTTTCATGTGTTGCAAATATTGGGTGTACCTATGCTGGAGATTTGAAAATTTTGCGCGACATCTGATTCCACCATTTGGCCCTAGTTTATACCCATTATTCTCTATTACATTGGCAATCTCCTTCCAAAGTGAAAGTTTCACGTTTCTCTTGTCATCAAACCTTTTTTTAAAATTTGCCGAACTTCTTAAAGCTGTCAGCATCTCTGTAGCTTCATTATCTTGAACAGATGGCTTAGTATTTGGCGCCCATATTAAATCTAGTTCTTGTGTTTCATTTGTATTATTTCTTGCAACTACAATACGAATAAATATATACATGCCTGTATAACATAAATTTCAAACATTTCTTTAGAATTACCTATGGATAAAAAATTATTTTCATCAGCAATAATAACTTCAGTTTCGTTATTGAAGTCCTTGAAGCACTCATGTTCTTCATAATTTATACAAAAAGAGTTAAATGCCCAGTGACAATAACTGCACTTATATAAGACCTAAAAGATTTATTAATAAATAAATTAAACGATACGCAATAGTCGTATTTACTTGTTCTTCGTTTGAATTAGACATTATTTACATTCACGCATTTCTCACATAACCTGTAAAATACCAAGACCAAACACTCATCAAATACCTCCCAGATATATTTGCAGAATTCAGTAAACACTTTAAAACTATGACGTCTCCAATGACGTAAAAAGCAAATACATCGAATGCAAACATGACCGCAAAAACTTCCTGTTTCAGTAAATATATAAATATTTGGTACGCAAAAATTCGCCTATAGATATCCTTAGCTTCAGTTTATATATCTGTGATATATCCATAGATAAAACATGTATAGATGGGAAGCTATCCTTGTTTATCGACATACTAGCTACATAATAGCGCCAAAGTGCTGGGGTCGCGAACTATCAAATAGGCGGCAAATTAAAATGTTGATATATACCTAGTAGATTTAATTTTATAAATAATTTCGGATATTTCATAGAAAAAGGCGTATAAACTATTTGTGGTCATTAGTTAGTACGCCTTTTCCTACGAAATACTCGATTAATCTCAATACTGTAATTAATAGTTAAGTTTAATGTGAATATTTGAAAATTTTAAATTGTATTTGCTACTTTTGATTTGATATTTCTAGAATATAATGATATTATATAAATGAAACTAGAATACATTTATATTTCTAGACAAAAATACAAGTTAACACATAGCATCAATGGAATGGTTTTTTTCAATGATCAATAAAAGAATTAAACGAATTCAATCCTTTTTTTATTAGAATGGGAAAAGTATCAAACAAACAGTAAAATACATATTGCAAAATATTTTATTAAAATCAAATGTATCTAAATTCTATTAATTCTAGAATTAGAACTCTATTAAAAATTAAATTAATTGTTTACTTTGTTTCAAAGCTTCTCTAAGTTTAACATATTTTAAATGCCTTTCATATGCAGCTTTTTTAAGAGGATCTTTAAAATTTTGCCTTCTATCGCGGCCTTTCAAAACTTTATTTATATTGCTAGTGTAAGTACTAATATAAAACTTCAGAATATAATCTGTTAAAATATTTTTAAGATCATGAGCCTTACAAGTAAAATTGTACATTGTCCATTACATATTTCTGTAAAGTACATTTCATGTTTGGCAAATGACAAATATTAGGTAAATTGGAACTTACAATTGCAATAATTAATTCAAATATTTTATAGTATTTTGTGGTTGGTTTACATAAAGCATTTGCAGAATAAGAATTTATATTTATAATATTATGTTCCAATGGTAAGCCTGGTCCAGTATATTGTAATTCTGAATAACAAATACAGCATTTTTTCAATTTGGTTAAAACCCTTTTTCCTATATAGCCTGCAATATATCTACAAGTTCCTTTTACTGAAGCAGAGGTCCTCTCAATATACATATAATGGGGATATAGCTTCTGGTGGTTGCATTTGCATAGCAGGTGGAACATTTTCATGAAAACTAGGTTCGTGTAGCAAAAATTCTTGTAAGGTGGATAATGCGCCGTTGCTATAATCTTCCTCGCGGTTGCTTGTGGGTGAGTGTTTGTTAAAAAAATTGTTAACAGTCAGGGATTTCAAAGATGCCTTAAATGCTGCACAATTAGGATGTATATTCCGCACACCATGACTTCGAGTGCATCCAAAAAAAATTTCCAATGGATCTTGGTTGATAGTTCGAGGACAAAGGAAATTTAACTTGTCTTTGCTTAGCATATTCCATAGATACATAAACCCTTTCAATGTCTCGATCCAATTTGTAACAGAAGGTGGTACAAATACTTTTCCATTCTTTTTTTATGAATTTCATTGTATGTAAAATCCCAATTGCTTCTTTCCAAAAGTCAATATGTTTGGATGGAGGATTCTTCGCTATTGCACAACGTAAAGGTTTATTATCTGTAGTATAAATTGAAGCCCCATTTACACTATCAAAAAGTTTATCAACAAACACTAGCAAGTCTGCTGTATCTGAAGATGATGGTAAAATTGTTTCTCCTATAATAGATATAATAATATGAGAATGCTATACTTGTGATGACATATTACAAAGTAGTTATAGACTTTTTAATTAAATTGATATTTACCTATTTGTGAAAAATTTTTCATAATAGCTGCCACTCGTTGACTGAACACCTGGGCTGCCAGCTTCACTTTCATTTTCTTCATCTTCTCAACATATATATGGCTATCCGTTAATCGACTACAGCAGCGGAAATCTGGATCCGCGTCGTCTGCTTCATATAAGGTAACGATATCGCGCCAATAAGCATGCTTTCTCTATTCCATGCAAAGTAAATTTACAACAATTGTTAATAAAGTTGTTTCTTAGTCCCTTTAATAAGTGTGGAGGATCAAATATTGGGACAATTTCAAAATTATCAATGCAGAAGCCAAAGTATCGATTTTCTACTCCTGCTTTCACACACTGTGCATTGGTCTCTTCTTGTAAATGTTATATTGCGGCTGTATTGACGCTCAGTTGATCACACACAGTTGCAATAACTTGTAATCCTGTTGTATGCAATGCTCTTATTACGTCTTTCAAAATCTTTACTAAATCAAATTTATCCATACAACTTTCTACAAAATAATAAGCCACTGGCTGCTTCCACTTTTTGCAGATGCCACGAGCCATGAGCACAAGAACGTGGTCTGCAAATCTGGGTTTTCTATTGTTGTTGCCCATATCAACAAATCCATCGACTGCATCAGTTTTACTGTTGTAGAATAATGAAGATTCCACACTCATTTCGTCAAATATCAGACAACAATACTTGTCTATGTTGGCAAGTTTATTGACTGTTTTCTTTAAATGGTCTAAAATTGGAACATTGACACCACATTCAAATGGTAAGGTAAATGACCCTATTTTTGACACTTTTAGATATGTTCTGATATCTCATGCCGTAAAAAGTGAATAAATCATGTTTCGTAAAAAATTATTTTTTTTTAAGTTTTTCAATTTTATTAACTTATATTTTTTTAAATAATAGCTTTTATACTTTATTAATTACATACAAGAATAATTATTTAGTTGGATACTGCAAAGGTACATAAAACTGACAGGGAAAAAAATTAGATGGACCATTTTTTGACGCCATAATGAACCATTATTTGACTCTGACCATAATTTTGACTGAACAGTGTCCCAATTTTAGACATACAGGAATACCTCGCTCTTTCGACGGGTTACGGACCAGACCTCCGACGAAACTCGAAAATCGACGAAAAGCGAAGCATAACCTTTATTGTCGTTGTAAGTTCATTTGACACGTAAATACGTACACATATAGTACTTATGAATGTGTGCAACAATTAAATGAAACGAATAATTTAAAAAATAAAAACTACAGCAGGTAATAAGTAAAAAATAAGTATTTTATTCTAAAATAAATGTTTGATAGGTTTAGTACATATGTATGTATGTATGTATGTTCTTTTTCAATTCCATTTAGCTAATAATTTTGTGGATAAAAATTAAGAGGCATTATCTTCAGAACTAGAGGAACTCAATCTAATTCGTTTAGGGGCAGAAGTTACTACGGGTAGTGGCTGTTGCTCTTTGAAAAAGGAACGCAAGGACGTTTGTCTCATCGGTGTCTTCTTCCTTTCCCTCAGAAGTTCTCTGTAACAAGCGATTTGGTGCTCTAACCCACTATTCACCCTTGAACTTCTGTCAAAATTGGGATCCACCTTCTCCCAGTATGCCATTGCGCTTTCTATTTTGGCGATTCCAACTTCGAGTTCTTTAGTGGATATCTCCTGTGGCTGAGGTATATCTACTGACATGGCCTCCTGTTCGGTAAACAGTCTTCTTTGTTCTTCCATTGCCAGAAGATCATCGTCACTCAGCGGCTGATCATGAGACTGAAATAGCTCTCTAACATCTTCAGCTTCTACTTCCAGTTCCAGCTGTACAGCCATTTCCACAATGTTGGAAGTGATGGTCTCCACTGTTTCATGAAATCTTTCAAAGTTATCAATTAAGGACGGAATCAACTTTTTCCAAACGCCTTTCAGATTAGATTCTTTGACTTCGGCCCATGCATCTCTAATACATTTAATGCCATCCAAAACAGTAAACCCTTTCCAAAAAGCTTTTAGTTTATTTTGTTTAGATCCCTCGTGAACTTGAGCATCTATTACAGCTATAGCCTTGGCAAACGTCAGCCTAATGTAGTAATATTTAAATGATGAAATTACTCCTTGGTCCATTGGTTGCAGCAAGCAAGTTGTATTTGGAGGCAAAAATACAACTTCAATTTCTTGATAAGTCTTAGTCATATGTCTTGGATGGCTTTGAGCATTATCTAAAAGCAATAGGATCTTAAAGGGAATATGCTGTTGTTTGCAATAATTCGCCACTGCTGGCTTGAAATAATAAGTGAACCAAGTTGTAAATAATTCAGCAGTCATCCAGGCTTTTTTATTGGATTTAAAATAAACTGGCAGGGAAGACTACATAATTTTTTAGGGCCCTTGGATTTTCCGAATGATATATGAGCATAGGCGTTAACTTGCAGTCTCCAGATGCATTAGCCCCAAGCAACAAAGTAAGTCTATCTTTGGCAGCTTTAAATCCAGGCATTGATTTTTCCTCCTTGGCAATAAAAGTTCTAGATGGCATCTTTTTCCAAAAGAGGCCTGTCTCATCTACATTGAATATTTGCTGCTTTGTGTAGCCACCGTCTTCTATAATTTTTGCAAGCTCTATTCGAAAAGCTTCTGCGGCTGCGGTATCTGCGCTAGCTGCTTCTCCCTGCTCTGCTATATTATGTAAGTTTGATCTTCTTTTAAATTTATCAAACCAGCCCCTACTAGCTCCAAATCTTTCTGATATATCTCCCTTTTCAGCTTTCATTGTATTAAATAATGCTTGAGCTTTAGCTTGGATAAGACCTTGACTTAGAGGAATATTGTGGCTGACTTGATCTACAATCCACACATTTAATACTTTCTCCATCTCACTAATTAAATTGTGTTTCTTTCTAATAACTTTTGTATGTACTGGAGTAGCATTTTTGATTTCATCTAACACTTTAGATTTGTTCTTTATAATTGTGCTAACGGTAGTGCGAGGTACACCTACCTTGCGACCTATGTCAGCATTTGAGAAGCCTTGTTCATTCAGCTTGATTAGTTCAAGCTTTTGTTGCAAATTAAGAACCTTATGGCTTCTTTTCAATTTCGAATCATTACATTTAGGATCCATGGTTATATTGGAACACAAAATATTACAGTTTGTGCTATGAATTGTTTACAGTACAACACAGAAATAATCATATAAATAAATATTATTATGTATTAAACACAAAATTCATTGACAGACAATTTCACAAAAGAAACAGTGCACACCGATCGATCTTAATTCACAGACTGAACGACAACGATACAAAAATAAGAGGTAGTGACGACAGACAACGAAAGTGCGCGAAGCAACCGACAAAAACTCAACGAAAAAAACCGAGCGACGAAAGAGCGAAGCGACGAAACTCGAAGCGTCGAAAAACGAGGTATGGGTGTATATGTAAACATTTATGAAATTAAAACATAATTTTCTTAAAAAAGTATTTTATTAAACTTAAATAATCTGTCAAAGAGTACTAAAAGACTAAAGCAGAGTGGGAGAATTGTGCGCACTTAAGCAAGATGTGCTCCTATGACTAGGCCATTGATCTTATGATCCTGTTACTTAAATAAATTTAAGGAACATACATTATACTTTCATTATGTAAAAGCATATTGTGTCAATTATTTGCAGAACCAAGTACCACTACAAAATACACAACGACTACAAAGCGCACAATTCCCCACCCTAAGGGGTAATTGTACGCAGAGGGTGGGGAATTGTACGCATTATTCTTAATGTATTTAAACAAAAGGGATGGAAATAAAAATAGTTGTCAAGAGCTCTTTATAACGTGTTTGTTAACATACTTACTCAAATAAAAGTACCTAGCATATTTTTAATTAACTAGAGTGCAATAATCACAAAGATATCCATCAGCTCGGTCAGCACAACTGCATGCTGCATGATTCCAAGCCGAACAGTTGACGCATCGATACCACAGTTCCCTATTACGACCGAACTCATTACATATGCCACATACTTCATTAGGCTCTTCCCTTCGTACAACATTGTCAAAATTTTCAGAATCGTCTAGCTCGTCGTCATCGCAAACAAAACTGCTTACATCAGATTCACTACTTGTTTCCGACAACTTTCTCTTTCTCGTTACTAACTTCTTTTGTTTGGTACTTGTTGATACTGTTTTTTTTGTTTTCTGTCCTTTTTTCATCTGTTAATTTTTTTTAACAGTCTTAACTTTCTTGGCTGCTGCCATTTTTCTTTTCTCCTGGGCTATCTCCAGTTGTTCTTTCATAGGTGTTGATGTTAGTATTTCGGAGCTTTGTTTATTACAAGACTTTCTCTTAGCGGCTTCCGGATTTGATTTCTTTTTTGGAATCGGTGCGAAGCTAAAAAACGAGTTGCCCGATGTGGAGAGTTCTTGTTGCAATGGATCAACTTCACCCTGATTTACTGGAGATTCACGTGACATAGAAAGCAAAACATTGGCTGTTGTGAGGGTCTGTCGAAATCGGGTGTAGAAGGTGCATTTTGGGATGCTAACTCAGGAATAACTTCATCTGGAACGGCCTCAACTATTAACGGTCTTATTTGATTTGCAGCTGCAAAATCGTTCTCAGTGAATTAATCTGGGTTTAACGGATATATTCCAGCGGTTCTAAAGCCAGAAATAGCTTTCTACAGAGTACCTACTTTTAAAAATGCTCTATTTAAAAGTTCAGCTAAGTCGTACTCTGAAATTATTTCATGAGCCGTATTGATAAGCTGAAGATCATACTCCTTATAGAGTTGGGTTTTTAAGGACCAAAAATTGTGAGGTCGAGTGGCTGGAGGTGGTCAGAAGTATGAGGCGGTAAAGAGACCATGTGAATAAATTTGCTTTTACAGAAATTATATGCTTCTAAAGAAATATGGCTCGAGTGATTATCCTATATTAGAAGCGTAGGATCGGTCTCCGTGGGCTTGACGCTTTTTTCAAAATGTTTTAGCCATTCAACGAATAACTCTTGATTGATCCACCCATTTTTAGAGCAAACGTAAAGGGCTGAAATTGGCCCATTTTTTTGTAGGGCTGGGGACATTCAATTTCGCGGATATATTAATATAGGTGGGCAATAGTTACCTGCAGCACTAACGGCAAACACTGCTGTTATTGTTCGTCCATGCTCCGCCGAAATAACAGCCCCGACTTTCTTAGCTCCTTTCGGTCCATAAACTTTTGGACACTTCTTCTGAACCACAGTAACTCCAGTCTCGTCCATGTTATATATCTTATCTGGAGGAAAATTATATTTGTCCATTAAAACTTTGAGGTGTGCAAAAAACTTTTTTGTTGACTCAGAGTTGAAAGAGGCTATTCTATTAATGTTGGTACCTTCTGACTGCCTAAGTGTTATTTCGGGATTTCGTTTCAGGAAACCGTATAACCAGTCTACCAGCTATTTTCTTTTCGTATGAGAAAGCATGCTCCATGTATTGTTCTTTAGCATAATTAAATGCTAACCGGCGAAGTTCTGTGGGCGTTAAACCATAAAAAAGCTTGGCAAGTATAAGCACGTAGTCCTTTAGTTGGGTCTCAATCTCGGGGGAAAATACAGCTTTGCGACGAAGGCGCGTTGCTCCAGGGGTTTCTGCTTTAATTTGTTTTCTTAATGTTGACTCTGGTATATTAAATGCACGACCAACTTGCCTAATTTTTTTGCCATTTCTAATTTCTATTAACGCAATTTTCATCTTTTCGGGATCCCAGGAATTTTTTTCCGTCTTACGTTGATAATTTCGTGACATCTCTAAATAAAGAAAACGAATTATTTTGCTATTTAAAACACATTCCTATTTAACTCTATGGTGGGTAATTGCACGCACCTTGCGGGCAATTGTGCGCAATATCGCGCACAATTCCCCCAAGGCCCACTCACAAACAAAAACTACTCGTATCCGAAACAAAAATTCGGTCCACCATACTTTACATTAAAGGATGCCTAAAACCATACTAATTGTAACCACACATGCCAAAAAATCATTAAGAATCAATAGACAGCTTACCTTTTAATAGCAATCACTTCCAAAATTATAACCAAACAACCACATGTGCTTTACAGTGACAGCGTTATAAAACTAACTGAATTGAAGGCGATTTCTCGTGTCTATGGCATTTGATACATCGTCTGCTAGATGGCAGCACTTATCAGACTCGTTAATATTTTATATTAAAGCGAAGAATGCTGTGCGCACAATTGCCCGCTGCGCACAATTCCCCCACTCTCCCTTAATACATAGAATAGTTACTGTATTTCTCAATTTCAGGAACCGAAAATGTTCCTCTTGTATTCATAGATTTAGGCGGCTCTATTTGGTCTATAATATCTTTTAATTCATACCATACATATCTTCATGAACGGGCCACTTCCAGTTATTGAATCCACTCGGTCCCATTACACTTACTAACGCACTATCATCCTTAACTTCTTTTATTATTCCTGGATATTTGTCATTTTCATATCTTACTATAACATAATTATTAATCTTCAGACTTCTTTTGTCAATTTGCTTTTCTTGTCCACTATTTAATGCTGTATTTTCCAATTCCTCTACTAACGGACGACTGTTGCATTCTTCAATAATTTTATTTTCACGAACCCGGTTCCTTTTATTTTCTTTTTCCTTTGCTCGCCTTTTAGTTGCTTCTTCCCTATTTTTTTTTCTTTTTTCTTTCTCTTGTTCTTTAATTTTTTTGTCTTCTTTATTCTTGTAGTAAAGTTTCCACTGTTTTGCAGTTGCCACACTTGGAATTACGTCTTTATTTTTCTTTGTTTTTTTTTCTTTACAGGCGCATTTGGCCAAAATAAAATACTTTTGAACGGCGAAGGTACACCCGGCATAGGAACATTTTTATTATCAATTATGTCCCCTACCTGCGTATAGTCTGATTTTTCTAGTATATATTTCGGTGGCGTCGTTTCCTTATTTATATCGTTAATAAGCTGGTCTTCAGAAGAGTGTATATTAGTATCTATGTTTATTCTTTCCAATACGTTTTGATCATTTAAATTTATATTTTCCTTATTATTATTATTAAATTGCATTACATCGGTTAGTTTCTGTTTTTCCAAATTTGTTACGCTACCATTTTCACTTAAGATGTTTTCATTGAAATCACGTTCCACAATATTACAATTTGCTTCTCCTTCAATTATACCCTTTGACTCTGTTTCAGTAGGCAGCGAGACTGAAATTTGGTCTTGTTGTATTAGTTCGTTTATCTAGTCTTCATTTAGTATAACACTATCAACTTCTACATTCACATCTTGCAAAATCCTGGATGATGATTTTATCTGCTAAATTATATTCCTTATATAAATTTAACCACATCTGGAATAAACTCTTGTCTTCTACATTCCCCTGCCACATATCATTGTCTTTATTTTTATAAAAAGTCTTTAATTTATTGTTATCTATTCTGCTTTCTAGGAATTTAAAATGGCTTCGTAAATTTTTACTGTTCTCTTTATCTTGTTTTGTGCCTTTGATCTTATTATCTACTTCCACATTGCTTTCAGAGTTTCTTTGAGAAGCTAATACTTTAGAATAATCCACCGCGTCGGGATTGAAAGGATAAAGTCCACATGTTTGGAAAGCATTTTTCAAAATATTAGTATTTTTCATGGTTTGTTCCATAACACTATATATTAGCGGCGCAAAATTCTCTCTTTTCAAATTTGGTTTCTTATTTTCTATGCGCCACTTATGTACAGCTTTCTGCCAATTGTTTTTTAGTGGCCGAAATACACCCACATCCATTGGTTGTAGGATATGGGTGGAGTGTGACTTATGCCCATCTACATACAGTAGAACAGGAAATGGTATCGACTTGTGTATTAACCACGGGTAAAATGTGTTAGTTATATACTCAAAAAAACTTTCTGATGTCATCCATCCATTTTCAGACTTCCCAGCCCTCCATTCTTCATGCATTTGTAAGATAATGTATTTGGGTATTCTTTCATATGGGTACATGACCATTGTAGGTGCTAATTCTCCGGCCGCGTTACCCACTACAATAGTTGTTAGACAATCTTTTTCATTGCCTGACGAATTATAAACAGTTTTCATACCTTTTTCAACAAGAGCTTTCTTTCCTTTTGGTGAAAGAAAAAATGCGGTTTCGTCCGCATTAAACACTTGACGAGAATTGGAAATATTAATATTGTTTTCGTTTAAATAATGTTCTATTTCATTAAACCATGCTCTAATGCTCATTTCTGTAACAGAAGCTCTATTGGTTGTTAGATTTTGTGTCATTCTTTCACTAATATGAGAATGTCTCCTCATGAACCCTTCGTACCAATGGCGTCCAGGCCGACCATTTGTAAAATTGGTTTTTCGGTTTAGTGTCTTTACTAAAAGTGCGACGCTATCTAGAAGTTGGTCTTTAGTTACAGGAAAACCAGTTTTTCCTACTTGAATAATCCAATTAGATAAAATCGTTTCTTTTTCCGCAGTTAATACGGTGTCAACACCGCTTTTACAATCAACGGAATACTTGCCCTTAATTTTATATAATAATGTTATACGGGGAATTTTAAACTGCACACTGGCAGCAGCACATGACATGCCATTTTGCACGGCTTTAATAGCTTCTTTTAACTCGTCTTTTGTATAATTGCAATACTTTTTTGGCGACATCCTGAAAATAAACGTATGTTGAAGGCGAGTACATAAATTTGACACATAGGCCAGTTTGCACCGGTTACACTTAAAAGATAAGCGACGCTTAAAATCTGAAACTCTTTGCACCGTACCACTTCTGTAGAAAAGCGGCGCTTAAACTTATCCTTAACGCATGGAAATTTGAGTGGTAGATATTGTACGGCTTAACTCCTAAACTGGAGATGTGCGCGTACGTCACAGATTCTAGCGGCTGTTATTGACATTTTTAAATTCCTTTTAACCTAATATAAATAGTTCCCTTCACTAATTTTGTAAAATTATTCTTAAGGAGAATATGGATTTAGTAAGGCAAATGGATGAAGTAATGGACGTTCCATTCGATGATGATGAATTGGACATTCTTGAATTTTTGGAGTTTGGTTTACCTCGCCAGGTAAATGTCCGCATTAATCATTTCGAAAATTACGACGATGCGAATTTTATACGTTAAGATTTCTAGAATTAATTGAAAATGAATTAGAGTACGCTTTCGATACGTAAGTATATATAATATAGGTAGACATTTATTCATTATATTAGTTGTTTTGTATTTTTAGCAATCACTGTGTAGCACCTGTGAATCAACTCTTAGTGTGCTTGCGTTTTTATTCAACAGATGGACATCTACAAGCAATTGCAGATTTTTCTGGGATGCATGTATCAACTGTATCTAGAATTATCTGTCGTGTATCTAGAATAATTGCAGCATTATGTAGAAGATTTGTTAAATTCCCTACTATAGAAGATGCTGTAATGTCATGTAAAAGAAATTTTTATGATATAGCATCGTTTCCACGAGTTATTGGGGCCATTGAATGCACCCATATAAAAATAGACTCTCCAGGTATATTTAATAAATTATGGTTTTGTAGTATTGTATAGATTACTATTGCTGTGAAGGTGGAAATGATGCCGAATTATATAGGAATCGTAAATCGTATTTCTCTTTGAATGTCCAAATGGTGTGTAATTTAAATCTGCAAATCATGAATGTTGTTGCACGATGGCCTGGGTCCACCCATGATTCAACAATATTTAACAATAGTAGACTACACGTACAATTTGTGGAAGATCAATATCCTCAATCCCATTTTTGTTGGATATATTTTTCCTTTTTTCTAAAAAAATGTGAAGTAAGATAACATCAATTTACAGGCGATAGTGGTTATCCAAATAGAAAATATTTGTTTACGCCACTATTAAATCCGATATATCCAGAAGAACATCTCTATAATGAGTCACATATCAGAACAAGAAATGCCATTGAAAGGTGTTTTGGTGTACTAAAGCGACGCTTTCCAGTTCTTGCCTATGGATGTCGTTTGAAAATAGAGACTGTTCAAGCTGTAATAGTTGCAACTGCAGTTCTGCACAATTTCACCAGGGAAATGGGCGAGATAAATGTTCCACCTCTTCCAAATAACATTGAGAAACATGCACTGGACATCTTAATCGATAATGGCCAAATACCTTATGTACCAGTAGGACAAGGAGAGATTGGTGAATTGCGAAGGCAATTCATAAATGCGTACTTTCGTAATATGGTATAATTATAAAAAATTTCTTGAAAGTTCATTTATATAAGTGATATTTGTTAAATCCAATGGTTATAATTTTGATTTAGTTATAGGAAAACACTTCTTAATTATGGCATGTTATATTTGATTTAATTATTATTATTAGTATGTATACAGACTGATCCATTACTAAACTCAATGTTTGTTTTCACTATCCCTGATGAACAAGCTATCATAATATATCTTTTCTAATTCAATTCCATTCATAATTAGATATACATAATTAATGCAAACTTTCAAATTTATTGAGGGTAAAACCTACAATTTGATTGTTCCATTATGAACAAGATTAGACAAAGGTAAAACAAATGAGTGTTTATATATTCTCCTGTGAAAATACTTTGTAAATAGAAGATCAAATACAATTCCTTAACAATATTTTTTGTTTTAATTGTATTCCTAGCACATATATATAAAGTGATAATTTTGTAAAACAAATGTAGGTTAAAACAACTATATTTTAGTAACAATTTATTGGGAACCCATTTACATTTCTTTTAATTTTTCTAACTGAATCTTTTTAATTTCAGTGTCCAACATTTGCTGTTCCTTCCATAGGTCAAACTCCTCTTTTTCTCTTTTTGCTTTTAACTTTAATTCTGCCATTTTATATGAATGTTTCTCCTCTTTATTTTTCTTTTCCTGTTGCAATATTTCGAGTTGCAGTTGCCCTATTTCTTTTTTCTGTTCGGCCATGTCTTCGTATTTCGTGGCCAAGTTTGTTGAATTTGATAACTGAGGCCGTCTTCTGCCACTTCAAATTTTTTCTTTAATACCTGTTTCCAGCTGTTTTGAAACAGGCGTCCTTAAGTGCCCAGTCAGCCAATGTACATTCTAAGTACGTCTTATGTACGTAATTGTAGGATGTAACTTACGTCTTATGGACGTACATTAAAATACATAGTATGTCCATAAGACGTATTATGTACGTACATTTTCCGCAAAAATGTACGTTCAGTGTACGTACATGCAGTACATATTATGTACGTACATTCACTACAAATTATGTACGTACATTCAGTACGTCTTATGTACGTATAGTGCTCCAGAGCAAATAACTGAAAGCACTAGTTCTTTTTTCCACTGAATACATTTTTTAAAAAACATGGCAATTTGAACCTGTAAAAAAAGTCCCTTAAGTAAAGATTTGATTTGTTTTGAATACGATTGAAATTTTATCCCATCCCATCCCTTCGGTGGACACATTCATATAATCCATCATTAATTTAGGAGATCCTTTTTAATAATAAAGATATTTATCATTTAAAGTATTAAAAACAACCATTCGTGAAGAAAAGACATATATATATATATATTATGTCTATATATTTGACTTAAATCTCAACAAATTTACAAGTTTGCACTTACAAATAACCACTTAAGCCTAATGGATACATGATTTATAGTAATTAGTATACTGCTACCAAATGTTCACCAGCAGATAATAAGTTTGCAGAAGAATGGCATATTATTTGTTTTTATTATTCATTCTATCTTTTGATCTCCTTAACCAGGTAGCGATTGCATTCTCTGTTTTTTTTTTGTCCAAAGATGCATTTACTTTCTCAGCAGCAACTAGAAAACCATAACTTACATGGTAACAAATTTCAGCTCAAAGGCTTATAAATTATATAATTATTGCAACTACTTAAATTCTAATTTGCATAATAAAAAAACTTACGGATTATAACTTTGGCAATTGGTAATTTGCTAAATTCGTGTTTTCCTCTCCTTCCCAGCCAACTGTACTGACTGGCCAATTCATTTGAAATAATCACTATGAGGATCCTTTTAACAAACTCGTAAATATTATTTCCACCTATTTTTGATAATTCTGTGACCTAAAACAAGCAATACAAAGTTTATGGAAAGATATGAAAGAAAAAAAATTAATTACTCACAGATATAGTAAAATTCTCCTCATTATTAACAAATTCATTAAAGTCTTTGAATTGGTTCATTGTATTTATTGGCAAATCGAAACTGGAAAATATAGACTGTCCACGATCATCTTCTTGTTTATGAGACACATTATTTCTATCAATTTGTTTTTCTAAGTCGTTAATGCGTGTTCTGATTACATGTTGTTGTCTTAAAATTTCTTTTAGGAATCTCTTAACATCAGGGCAGCAACTACAGGAATTATCATTTTTCAAGCTTCCCGATGAAAATTCTAAATTGTTTCGCTGAGCAGACCGAGGGGTTTGCCCGAGTTCACTTACATTAGCGACCACATTCTGAGATACTAAAAACAATATAATTTCACATCTACTTGTCCATCTTATGTGCATAATAAACAAATTTTACCTAAAATAAGTGCTTCTTTTGACGTTTCAGTTCTAGGACTGTCTGGAAAATCTTCTACCTCCAAATTACCAGATGTTGGCACCAGCTCTTCATTAATTCCTAAAAAAATCATCTTTGATTTGATTTGATTTGATCTTCAACCACTGATGGGACTATTTTATATCACCTACTACAAAACTGCATAAATACTGAATGAACAAAGGTAATGATTCAATGATTTTTGATGAGATTTTATGAAAAATATTATTCCAGACTCCTTATTATGAAAAGAGTAAAAAATATTGGCTGTGGGGATAGATCGATCTCAAAAACAAAAATAAAACAACTTTACTTGATAATCCACTACAGGTTTTCTTAAGTGCGGGAGGTGGTTTCACATAAACATTATTATCTGATGATTCTTCATCTGATGAACTGAAATGTTTGAAAATCCTTCTTCTTTTTATATTATTGCTCGCCTCGTCTTCTGTCGTATTAAGGTCACTTGTATCCTCGGCCTTTCTGGACTTGACACGAGCCACTTCATAACTATCTATAAGAAAAAAATTGTCTTATAACAAACATGCAACAACACATTTACCTGGACCAGTTTAAAAAAAAAAACAGAGCTTAAGGTCATACCTATGCAGTTTATGACATTCAACAATAAAAAACTCACCATAAGTTGCATTCCTAAATATTGTAATTTTGTGACTTGGCCAATGGGTGTTCAGCAATCCTGATTTAATAGCCTGAGCAATTTTGTCAGGCGGTAAAGGTGGCCAATAACATTTATCTTTATTGTGGATCCAGCAAGTTGGTACAACATTTACTGTGTTATCACCAATAAATTTTACTACTGACCATGTGACACTTTCTTGAGTAGCCATTCTTTTACTTCTAGAAAAACTTAATACCTATAACTAAGTTTCAGCAGTGTATGTACTATATTTACAATATAATACTACATAATACTATGTAAATTCAAATATTTAAAACAATTTTGGATATGTACAAATAATTTTTTAGTAAATTTTACAAGTTTCAGAATTTAGTGATGCAAATTGCAAATTTGACATTAGACTAGGTTTCTTTTTACAAGTATTTAAAGAATCCAATTTTACTTGTAGGTCTGGTTTGGCCAATTTTTTTACCTAATTTTTAATTCTTATTAAAATAAGAAAAAAACGCGGATGGATTATCAGTTTTACATTCTTATTTTTTAATTCTTAAAAAGTTCCATTTAAATCTCATTAACATTTTAAAGGCTAAAAAGTAAGGCATTGGCATCCTGGTCTAAGTTTGTACAGTGAATCTGTTGTAAAGTTGAAAAACATAAATATACAAAATTAAGTGGTATGGACTAATGGAAATACAATATATTTGTTTCCATATGACATTTTAAAGCATTTACACACAACCTGATCAACATTCCAGGATTTTATAGAACTATGGTGACTTACTAAATAAATCCCTAATTCAGAAGATTCACAAGGCTCTGTAAAGAAATTTTCTTTAATCAAAAACTCCTCACCAACTACAAAACTCTGATTATTGTTTCCCTGGATAATATTTTTTACACAAATAATAGTACCATTACTTAAAGAACAACAATTATTTGGATCAAGTATGCCTAAACTGAAATATTTAAATTTTATTTCCATATATTGATGGCAATAAGAACATGGAAAATCTAAAATAGGTCCACTAAAATGTTTTTTATTGAAAATGGGAAAATGAATGGCACTTGTATTTCCATTGGATACATTTACTTCTTGTACTCTATTTATTAGCTGTTGAAGGGGCTTTTCTTGTTTCCTTATATGTTTCTTTAAAGTTTGCATATAATTTTCAAAAGGAAACGCACTAAATTTGTCTAATGGACCAAATTCTCGAACATCATTTGTTATATGCAATAAATTATGAATGTTATGTGAAGCATATTCTGCACCATATAAGGCAATAAATCTTTCAACAAAATAGTGCAATAATTTTTCGGCATAATCTATCTTACCTATATGAATTTCAGATGATAAAATTCTAACAGCAACATGCAAAGACAAAAAATGAATGTACTTATCTCTGGGTAAACCGGACTTTAAAACTATGGGACCCGTATATAATAAGAATTGACGGAATTCAGTTGCCTTCCATCTTTTATATTCATTTAAATCTCTAGGCTTTCGGTTGAATTCAACTGGCACATTTGGAGTATGACTAATAAGTAAATCAGATAAATGAGACACTTGCCTAGAAGATAGTTTTGTTCCAGGCTTTCCATTTAACCAAAGTGATATTAATTTTTTTACAACCCCCAAGCAAATTAAATGCATATAGTCAATGGGGAATGATTTAACCATATCAACTGTAGGAATATTCTCAATAATTGAAGTACCCGTATGGTGTTCTTCTTGCAGTTTATTTCTAAACTCAAGATCGGAGCGAAGCTTTAAATTATTTAGTTGTGGAAAACATACTCCATTAATGTATGTTCCTTCAGTATAGCATTTCGTGCATGACATATAGCCTGAATGACCTTTTGTAAATTTGATGAATGATTTGGCTGGTGCATCACATATGAAGCCCTTGACTTTAATGCTACATTGAGAACCTTCATAAACAAAACCGTTACATAATATGATTGCTTCATTAACAAAATCAGCTAGGTAGAGATTTGCATCTTTCGGTTTACTATTTCCATGATATACCCCTATAATACCAACTTCTTTTTCACCATAGAGAGTACATAAGATGGGATAAAACTGGCTACTAGAGCTTGATGATAGAGGTAAACCATCTATGTTTATTAAAATTTCAATGGGCAAAAAAGATGACTGTATGGATACACTTTTTAATAGTTTTTTTAGACATGACTCCAATCCAAAATGGTAATATTTACCAGGGTTGAAATCTTTCAAAAAACTTGTACGAGGAGTTTGTAACAATGTTCTAGCATCATTTGGCAGCTTAGGAAAATATGGTTTTAGTATTTTCAAAAGGTCATTACTAGCTATATGGGTAATATTATGATTGACAGCCCATTCTGAAAGCTTAGAACCCAATTGTATACTTGGTGCTGATTGACTGCTGATATTAACCATTAATAATGCATTTTCATTGGGTTTGGGTTCTACTATTTCAGTGGCATCAAATAACTCCCGCTCGTTACAACTACTGCTACCAGTGTAGGAATAATCGGGAAGCGATTCTAAAGAGTTACTACTACCGAGGCTAACACTAGTTCTTAAACCCAAATCTTTATAACCACTTGAAGTACTCGAACTTGCCTGATGCTCTGTTTGCAAACTATTCAAAATTTCATTTGGAGGTGCTTTATTCAGAGATGCTTCAAATATTCTCACACTTTTAACAGCTTTTTTCAAATGTTTACTTATTTTTGATCTATCCATAATAAAATATTTTTACTTGCCGTGCTACAGAGATAAATCACTCACTATTAGTTATAGTTTTGAAACAAAAAATCACAAACGTATTATATTCGATGCACAAAACGGGAAGCTTCTTTGCCGAGACGCTATCACAGAAAAAGAAAGGTTAGGTTATTTTCAAGTTATTTCGCTCGCTTTTCAGAATTGACATTTGACAACGCCCACGGCCCACAGACCAGAAAAATACTGGCTCGGTCTTTTGCCACAGAGTAAAGAACTTTAGGTTTTGCATTTACGACAAACGTCGTGTGGCGACGCAGTCTGAACATAGGTATCTCGCTTTTCTTTTCGTGTTAAAAAAAGAGAAAATGACGTCCGAGACTTCCCTGATATGCGCCAGCTTTTTCTTGTGGACGCATCGGTAATTGACACCTGATGCATCAGATTTTACGGGAGAAAATAAATATTCGAGTTTAAAATATATTAAAGAGGAAATATACTAACATACGGTGATATTCCTTAAAAATGAAAATATATAACGTTACTATATTATAGTATGCAGTTTAGTCCAAAAGCCGCTATAAAAGTACATCCATAAGACGTTGGGAAAGTACATACATAAGACGTTGAAAAAGTTACGTACATAAGACGTTAAATTTAGGTACTTGGACGTAAAGACCTAATATGGCCCTAAAATGTACGTCTTTTGTACGTACAGTGCTGTTTGGGTGGTCACTTTTAAAGTCACCCCAATCTAAAGAAGTTGCCTCTTCAGTCTAAAAATCACATATTGCTAATTTAAAATTTATGTATAAGCATGTACATATGTGTAAATATATATATTTAAATAACATTTCCAAAACCCAATATCATCACCAATACAAAAACCAGCACCAATTCTTAATATAGTATTTTCACCTTAAATATTTCTAATTCTTGGTATTCTAGGTGTAGTGCTGATTTGATTAATTCCTGTTTACAGAAAAGTAATAATGATTATTACCATAAGCAAAACGTTTTTAAATTTTTAAAGACTTACACATTTACTATCGACATTTATTTCACCCATATTATCATCATCATCCTTCAAATATTAATACATAAGTTAACAAAAGAATCAATAACTATTATCTATTTCTTACATTGACTATTTTAAAAACAATGGTTTCATCCTCATCACAGTCTAACACACTGGGAAGACCATTCACACATTTCTGGTTTAATATCGACATTGTGAGGTCAAATGTGGGATCGCTGATTTTGCTGGTTGAGGGTCCACCACCAGTTTTTACGGTATTCAACCTCTCGGTAACTGCTAATTTTTTAGTTTCTTTTTTCTTGTTCTCATAGAATTTTTTAAGATTGTCCTTACTTCTTTTAAAAAGCTGGATACTGCTAGCATTAAATCGCTTTGTGATTTCGTCCCAAGCACATTCCTTCTCTTTCCAAGTGACTGCATTACTTCTTTTACATTCTATTACTCCCTTGTAGTCATTAACCAACGTTAGAAGCGACAGTTTCTCTTCGGGAGTAAAATTTTGGCATCGCTTACGTGCTTTCATATTCCTTAAATAAAATTATTTATACATGCCGTGATATAATACATACAAGAATGGCTTCATATATACTTACTATCAAATAGAAATTATTATGAAGAATATAATACACAAATATTATTTATATTTTGCAGCTATATGATGGAAGGCAGAAGAAACGCACTGAAAACGGTTAACGTTATAAATACGCCCCAAATCGTATTTGTAAACTTCTGATTTGGACAACCAACAATATAAAACTTACATTTCCTAATAAAAATCCTAAATTGTCTAGTGATTTTTCGATTGCCAATTTAATTCCGTGGCTTAACTAACTAAAGACTTTTAAACGACCGTGCAAAGCAATCTGCCGCTTAAAGTTAAGTCCCGCTTACTAAAGCCGAAACTTTAAGTGAGACCGGTGCAAACGGGCATTTGTGTACATAATATTGACACCCCTGTCAGATTTATAGTTGCGGTATGTGGATACACAAATTTCAGTAAAAGAGTTAAGCATAGTAGGATTACATAGTGGGATACAGGAGAAAACGTTGTTTAAAATTTATATCTTCTGCACCCAATTTTGACAGTGAAGTCAAATTTCGGGTAGTTGCCAAAAATAGTGATCATAAATTTGACACCCCAAAAATAAATAAATTGTTATTAAGTGCGTAAACGTTATCCAAAGTAGTAAAACTGATTAAACCAACTAAAACCAATAGAAGTTATTTGAATGTTACGCTTATAGAAGTTGCTCTAACTATCTTACCTTACTATAGTCTATTTTTAAAGTAGAGAGACGAATTTCTGAACGTACGCCTGGCCCAAAGTACATGCACGAAAATCTTGAAAACAATTTGTACGCGGCAAAATTCAAATAATTTTTGCATTTGTGACACGCATATATTAAGTATAGACCTATGCAGAAATCAACAACAGGAATTTATCTAGGATGACAGAAGAGGAAAGAAATTAAGTAAATATTAGAAAGTGTAAACGGAGAATAGATTAATATATCTCTAAATTATGATGATGATATCGAACTACAATCAAAATCTTCACTGTCACTATCCTCTTCATCTCTAATGATGAATGGTTCTACTACTTCGTCAATTATTGCATCAAGATCTTTCATACGGGATTCTTCTTTTATAACATGGTTTATGAATTTTAGCCAAGTAGTAGCTGTTACATTTCCCAAGGCGTCAAGTAATAATTGTCTCACTTCAGATAATTTAAAGGTTTTGTTTTTGGCAGCCACTTCATTCTTTATTTGGGCCCAAACAAGCTCGATAGGGTTCAGTTCGCAGTGGTGAGGAGGTAATCGTAACACAGTTTTATTTTGTGATTTTGCTAGTTCATCAATAACATAGGAATTATAAATATTCTTATGAATTTTAACCAAGCTTAACAGTTCAGCTCTGACCATATCCTCATCATATTGTATTTCCTTACTTGTTAGCCAATTTTGAATATCCACCTTTCTCCATGATGATGATGGTGGCTTTTCTATTTTACGACTATGATTATCATTATCTATAACTATAACAGCATTGTCAGGTAAATAGTTTAATATTCGAGAGAACCATTCTTCAAAAACAGTGGCATTTATTTCATCGTGGAAATCAGTGGTTTTCTTTCCTTCAAATAATAATAAGCCATCTTTTACAAAGCCATTACAACTTCCAATGTGCAACAAAATAAGACGACGTCCCTTTCCTGCTGGATTTTTTAATCCAGTTGTAAGCCCTTCGATAAAGGCTTGTCTACGACTGTGAATACTTGTGTCAGTCCACACTTTCTGTACTGTATGACCCTCATTCACCCAAGTTTCATCCAAATAGAAAATTGATCTGTCCTGAGCTCTATATTGTGAAATATCTCTGAGATATTGTCGCCTCCATCTTACAATGTCATCTCTTTCGGTCAAAATACTATTTCTGCTCCTTTTTAAGTATCTAGAGGACATAGCACAATTATATACATGCATTTCTATATAATAAATATTTCTTACTTAAAATTAATTCGCTTTATTAGCAAATACAATGTTGATCGACTCATGCTTGGCAAATCTTCGTCATTTCTTACTTGCACCAGCACCTTATCTAATGTCGGAGGTTCATTTTGTCGAAACATATTGTGAACTATTTGGCGTATAGCAGTTTTCACAGTCTCATCAAAGGATTTCAGTAAAGAAGGCCTACCACTAATTTTAGGTATTTTTTTAGGTAATTTTAGTAATCTTTTTAGGATCTGCACATTTTTCAGAGGCTTTATACTCCTTAACCACCCGATACACTGATGCTCTTGAAATTCCTGTAAGCATACTCTGTAAAATATAGATCATATGTAATAAATTGTATTCACTTGCCTACTACGTCAGAAATTTGTTTCATCATGTCAAGTTTCTTGATATTGGGTGTATCGGCTATAATTTTCTTGTAGGCATTGATCAGGGTCTGCTTTTCGGTACTACGCAAATGATTTTCACGCTTTTTCGGAGGAGAACAAGCATGTTCACGGCCAGCGGCACTTGTACTTGGTTGTGCATCCATATTGGAGACCAACTATAAAACTCTTTTAATTGTATTTATTTCAATATATTGCTTATAAATTACTTACGAGTGTATCTGATAACTATTACTGTCGAACTCCGAAAAGAACTGGTAAAGTATATAATGAAATAACGGAGAAATAATAGAAACAAGGCTTAATTATGAACAATGTCAGTTGATCAGAATCTGAGCAAGATTTGTACGGTGTCATTTGGCCTTGCTTTCAACCAATGAGATTTCACTGTCAAAGTGGTCTGTTCAGAAATTCGTCTCTCTACTTTAAAAATAGAGTATAGAAAATAGCAATTACTCAGGCACAACACCTTCTATTGAAACTTGCTACAACATAACTGACAATTTTGAAATATCGCGTCGGTAAAGAAGAAATCTACATTAACAGTATTAACGTTGAAAAATGATAGAGAGCAGAACATGTAAAGATTTTTAAATTGAGAACGTTTCGTTCTTATTTTTTAAGATTGTATACAAATGTGTCAAAAAAATGGACAATGTCAGAAATAGGGTCATTTACCTTATCTTTTCTAACATTTTATTTAATGTTCTTGATATTCCGGGCTTTGGACGAGTTTTATAAGCGACTATTTTAGTTTTAGAATAAACTTTATTTTACAGATACATTAAAATACAACGTTACACTTCTTCCTCCATTGCTCCGTTTACATCAACTATTCTCTCCACTTCCTCTTCCTATTACCAACCTAACATATTGCAGAACTGCCAACTATTTACTTTAACACCCCCACTCAATTCTGCAATTCTATAATATCCAATTGCATTCGAAAAAATTCAAATTTTTGTTTATTAAGTGATCTCGTCATTATATCGGCATATTGATCATTTGTTGACACATACACCAACTTGATTATACCATCAAATACACAATTTCGTATAAAATGATGCTTTACATCGATATGTTTTGATCTTTTCGTCTCTAATGTAGACGTCATTCTTATACAAGATTGATTGTCTTCATACACATTAATACAACCTATTCCATTTTCAATCATAGAAGCTAACAATTGTTTCAAAAATAAACATTCTGTAACACAACTTGCTAATGCCACATATTTTGATTCAGAACTTGATAGTGCTACGACTGTTTGCTTTTTACTTTTCCAAAAAATTGTATTGCTTTTGAATTTTACAATAAATCCACTAACACTTTTCCTGTCATTTAAGTTATTCGCAAAATCTGAATCAACATATGCTTCCATATTTAACTCAGTATTAGATTTACAAAACTTTAAAGCATAATTTTGAGTTTTCTTTAAATATCTTAAAATATTTTTCAAATGTTTTCAATGTGTTATGCCATAACAGTTTTGAAATTGACTAAAATACATAACAGAAAAACAGATATCTGGTCTAGACCCTAACATAATATACATTAGACTGCCAATAAGTTCTTTGTATGGTATCGAACATTTTAAATTTCTTAATTACTTTATCTATAAGATTTTGTTGTGAAATATATAAACTATTATCACGTTTCTCAATTTCCAACCCCAAAAATACTATTTTACTATTATTTGAGAAATCTCTCATATTAAATTCAGTTGAAAGCTGAGACTTTACACAACTTAAATTTTCTAAATTATCAGATATTAATATTAAATCATCCACCCACACAAATAAATATGTTTTATTCTGAATAAATAAACATGGATCAGCACTTCATTTTCTAAAGTTTATTTTGATGAGATATTTATTTAAACGTTCATACATCTAGGACTTGATCTCAATCCATATAAAGCTTTCTTCAATTTACATAATTGTTTATAAGCATTTCCCTCAACTCCTTCAGGTAAATACATATACACAGGATCCACTAATTCACCATTTAAAAAAGCAGATTTCACATCCATTTGCTGTATAGTTATTCTTTATTGCTAATGATAAAAGTACTCGTAAAGTTACCATTCGTGCTACTGGTGTGTAAATTTCTTCATTAGGTGACATCTTTTGTTGAAATCCCCTTGCTACTAACCTAGCTTTCTTCACATTCTTCACTTCAATTTCTTTTGGTGTGAATATCTATCTTGAATCAATTATTTCTAAATTTTCCTCAAAATGTACAATTTCCCATGTTTCATTTTGTTCCAACATAGAAATTTCATGTTTGATTTCCATCTTCCATTGCTCATTTTGTATAGCTTCTTCAAAGTTTGTTGGGTTTTCAGTAGGTAAATAACCAATTGATAGAGCTGTCATTAAATTAATTTCGGAATCATCTACAAATTCTTCTTTCATCTCGTAATCTTGAAATCTTTTTGGTAATCGTCTTGTTCTTAAACTTTTCTTAGTTCCTGTTTGTTCCATTTTATCCTCTTTTTCTGGTTCTTCCACCTTTTTGTCTTTCATTTCATCCTCAACTACATCACCATTAGAATTTGACACTTGAACATCGATTATATTTTGTGTTTTCTTTTCTTCATCAAATATAACACTTCGAGCTGTTACAACCTTTTCACTAGTAGTGTCCCACATTCTATATCCATTTGACGTGTACCCAATCATTATCATGGGTCTACTACGATCACTCAACTTTTCTCGGTTTTCTTTAGATATATGCACATATCGTGTACATCCAAATATTCTTATATTATCTACATTCACTTTGTGTTCATACCATAATTCTGCTGGCACGCGATTTGCTATTGCTGATGATGGAATTCGGTTAATGGTATACACAGATGCCCTGACTGCTTCACCCCAAAAATCCTTTGATACTTGTGATTCATTCAACATACATCTTGTCATATTCATAATAGTTCTATTAAATCGTTCACTCACACCGTTTTGCTCTGGGTTGTATGGTACAGTATATTGTATCTGTATTCCTTTTCTTTTGCAAAAGTCTCTAAATTCTTGTGAACTATATTCTCCTCCATTATCACATCGGAATTTTGAAATTCTTTGATTAAATTTTGCTGTTACATTGGCCTCGTATTCCATGAATTTATCCAAAAATTCGTGTTTATTTTTCATAAGATATACATAAGCAATGTGTGTGAAATGGTCAATAAATGTTACATAGTATTTCATACCATGATGTGTCGTTTGTGAAAATGGACCAGCAACATCTGTTATACCTTTAAAAGTGCCCCGTGTCTGTGTTCCTTTCAGACATATTTCACATAATGATTTTGACGGAAAATATGATGAATGTCCCATTCGTCTATGAGAAAGATCACTCTTACATGTAAGGTTTGCATACATGGTTCTTAGGTTAACCTCTATAACATATAAACCTCCTTGATTTATACCTTCTACAATTACTTTTCCATTTTTATCAATAATATTCACCTTATTATTTTTAAATAATACAGACAAACCTTCCTTTTCTAGCTTTTTCACAGACAATAAATTGTAGTTTAAATCGTCGCACTGTAGAACTTCCTTTATTTTGACATTTATTCCTTCGTTAGTTTTCACGTATAAGATCTCGCATTTTCTTGCTTCTACGGCTGCTCCTTTCTTCGCAACGTTTATCTTAAAACTTACTTGTTTTTCTTCCATTAGATACTGTCCAGTATTTTTATTTACCAGATGATTTGTTGCCCCAGAACCAACAATAAATTTTAATTTGTCAGATTTGTTGCCAACATTCATTGCTACATTACCGATCAAAATGTCACTAGTACCAACCTCGGGTAACTCTTCTTTAATTTTCCCTATAAATGCTACTTCGGATTCTTCTTCCGTTACATGTGCACTTCTACCTTTTCTCTCCACACATTCACTTTTTTTATGACCCTGTTTACCGCATTTGTAACACTTAAAAGAAAAGTAATTCTTCGTACGGTTTGGCACTGAAAGTCCTTTACCTCGATAACCCTTTCTGCCTGTGAACGCAACTGCCTCCAAAGATACTTCCAAATTGGTATTATTGCCTTGTCGCACTTCCTCCTGTATGAGCTTGTTCTTCACAAATTCAAAAGTCATCTTGCTCTGATCTTGACTAAAGATTACGTCTATTGTAGCTGTTATAGTCTGATACGAATCAGGCATTGATGCTAACAACTGCGATATAATTTCTCCATCCTGAATAGTGCCTCCACTCTCTCGTAAACCGGAAACTGTTTTCTCAAATTGCACTAAAAAATCGGATAACGATCCTTTAATATATTTCATGTTACGCAATTTCTTTTGTAATTCCACTTGTATAGACAAACCTTCTTCATAAAAGTATTTTTTAAACTGTCGTACATTTCCTTGGCGCTCTTACCCGCTTTAATCGTTTCTAAGATGTTATCTGTCACTAATTGCGCTATTAAACTTCTAGCTTTCAAATCTTGTTTCTTAAACTCAGCGGTTTCCTTCTTTTCCTGAGTTATGTTGTCCTCTAAAACATTCAGTACCTCATATTGTTCCAGAATTAGTTTCAATCTGAATTCCCATATATTAAAACTAGTTCCATCAAACGGTTTTATGTTTGCTAATTGTACTGATACTACTGCCGCCATTTTACCGTGACTTCCAGAGATGTTTCTCCCGCGCACAAACTTGTCCAAGACCACTTTCCACAGGTTATAATTATTGTCTTTTATTAAGTTACCAATAACTTCTGGTATTCTGATATTCTGAGCCCATAATATCTTGATATTCCGGGCTTTGGACGAGTTTTATAAACGACTATTTTAGTTTTAGAATAAACTTTATTTTAAAGATACATTAAAATACAACGTTACACTTCTTCCTCCATTGCCCCGCTTACATCAACTATTCTCTCCACTTCCTCTTCCTATTACCAACCTAACATATTGCAGAACTGCCAACTATTTACTTTAACAAATGTCCTTCTTGATGGCATAGCAAATGATCTTTGAAGCAATCTGTAACTGCGAGGACTCAAGTTCATTAATGATAGAGCAAATACTTTGTTCTCAAAAGTAAAACGTCTTGCATATGGTTTAACTTTTTGAAGTTTTAACTGAGACATAATAAAATTATATGTTGTTTCATTTACTGTTGCTTTAACATATTCTGGAGAATTGAGGTATTTATTGGCTGCCATTTATCTTTGAACAAGATCTGTACGTTCTTCATCTAATCTTCTTGATATTCTTAGGAGATTTTCTGAAATACTATACAGTTTCCTTGCTTTTGGAGATAACTGTACTCGCCTTTCAACATTTACTGCACGAAGCAAGTTCTGCCTTCTTCTTATATCTAAAACCCTCTAAATCAATAATTTTGTACAGATACAGGTATAAGTAATTTTATTTCAATACCTTTACGTGTTTTAATTGGTGTTGTCATAACTACACTTTGTACTTCTGTAGATGAAGTTATCTGGTTCTGAATGTCTTCCCCGCTCAAATCACCTATAATAGAGAGTTTGCATGTAGAGGTCGCCCTCGTCGATGTTTGGTATTGTCAAAGTAATCAACCTTTTCTTTGTCAAAAAGAAATTATTTTGTATTCTTCTAAATATGCCTTATAATTGCTGTGTACCTGGGTGCAATTCAAAGACCAATAGTAAAACTAAATTGATGTTTCACAAGTTTCCACGTGACAAAACATTAACAATGAAATGACTGGTTGCCATAAGAAGTGGAAAAAAACCTAGTAAACATACAAAGATTTGCTCCAAACATTTTTCTAGTACAGATTATATTTCAACTAGTATGGGTAAGTATTAAATGTAGGGGAGAGCGCCCATCAGTGAGACACTTTTTTTTTAAAGCCCAAGTTATGCTTTTATTTTTTCACATAAACTGTTAAATATTGAACTATAATAGAGCTGTAGTATTTATTTATTAACTTTCATATCAGTTTTTAAAATTTTAAAAATTTGGAGCTTATGGTTTTGTAAACTTTACTCAATGTCAAATGTCTCAGTGTTGGTCGAAGGTGTCTTACAGTGAGACAAAAAAAATACACAGTTTTTTCTTGTGCATTATTTATTTTAATAAAATAAAGTTGGATAATACTTAAACTGAAATGGAAAATGCATATTTATCGAATGTCCAACAAACTAAAATCAATTTCAAATGTAAACGAGGCTTTTTGACGACTGGTGTGTCCGCAAAGAATCGGTGGTGGCATTATAAGTTTAATTTCAGATATTAGAACGATAGATTGGTCAGGAACTTCGGGAAATATAAATTTATTTGTTCCTTCTGGTTTCTTAGGTAGGTTATCTCATACTCTTGACCCAATTCGTTCTCGTTTAAAATTTGCCCTATGAAATAATTTTTTTTTTTGTGGATTTTCCAACAAACTCAACTAGTAAAAAATCGTTTATTTTTGGTTTCTTGTTCAGGCCTTCAAATCCATTTGGATCTATCCTAACAAAGGACTCATCTCCTGATGATGAATCTAATATTGGGTCTTCCTCTGAGGTTTCAGAATCATCGTCAACACCTGTTTCTTTACTTTCTTTATTTTTAATAAATCTGTCTTTTCTTTCCTTTTAATATTCTTTGATTTCGCTGTGCTTCTTTCTTCTATTGCATCTTTTTCCGGCGTATCTGTGGCTATGATGCTTTTTCCTCGTCTTCGGGTATTTTTAGATTTTCGTGCTTTTGCTTTTGGAAAACCTCTGAATTCTTCTGGGCTTACGAAACAGCTTTTAGGCAATGGCTCCTCTTTTTCTTCCATGTATATGTCTTCCTTTTGTTGTGTATTTTTTGGGGAAAGGGCAACACTTTCAGGAATGCTATTATTTTTGCTAAAGTCGTCACTCTGGAGATCAACCTCATCTTGAGAAACTGTATGTTCTGGTGTCGATGCTCTATTTAAACATGAAGTGTTAGTTTTATTATTGTCCTCCTGAACAGGTAGATCGCGATCAGTTACAGCGCTCGGAAGAAAATCAATATCGCTAAAAACGTTTTCGTCAAACGGGTAAATACCACACTTTTTAAATGAACTAATAATGTTACTTGGGGTTAACGCCTTTTGGTGCGCAATGCCAACACACTCAGCCACCTCAGAAATGGATAATAGTTTGCCTGGATGCTGCATCATCCACGTATCTGCAGATGCATTATATGCGGTTGAAAATGGTTTGAAACAACCTACGTCAAGTGGTTGCATCTTATTTGTCGAGTGCGGCGGAAAGGTCAATATTGTTACGCCATTATTCTTCGCCAAGTCGAGGACGCCGATACTAAGATGGCTTTCATGGTTATCATAGATAAGAAGACTTGGATTTTCTTTGGAACTATTGGTATACTTTATAAAGTGTTGCATTACATGCAAAAACAAATCAGCATTCATCCACCCACTAGGTGCAGCCAACCCCAATGTTCCTGGTGGAGCGCCTCGAATCATGTGTTCTTTAAAGTGAGTTCGTGGGAAAACCAGAGCTGGAGGCAAATACTGCCCTGATGCACTTATTATACAGCAGGTTGTTACTAGAGTACCTCGCTCTGCACTTGTTACCTTATTGACCTGCTTGACACCCTTAACAGCTACTACCTTTTGTGGCTTTTGAACGGTTACCGTGGCCGTTTCATCCAGATTGTATATTCGGCGACCATCAGCAAAGTGGGGGGATCTTGAGTAGATGTTCTTTAAATTTTGATAAAAAACTGACACATTGTGCTTATTAAAGGAAGTGGCACGAGACAAGCTGCATCCCTCTGCAGTTCTTAGTGAAAGACGCTTATGCCTATTGCGAAATCCCCGAAACCATTTCATGCCTGCCGTTTTAGTATCATGCCATTTATTAGGAATTTTCTTTTTGTTTTCTACGGCCATCTGATACGCAAGTTTTCTGCAGTCACTAACAGACAATCCATAAAACATACGTGAGCAATCAACTATATATTTTTCAAGCGATGCTTCTTCTTCCTCAGTAAATATTTTATTGACATCGTAGTTAGGGCACATTCTAACATTGTTTAGATCTCCAACCTGCTTAGCTTTTTTCACATACCTAGCTAGTGTCTGAAACGGAGTACCTTTTAAAGACGCCACTTTTCTTAGACTGCCACCATCCAAAACTAGACTTACAGCTTCCTTCATAGATTCTTTGGAACAGTTACCAATTTTCCTTTTCTTTAAATCCATTTTAACTTGTAACAAAAAATAAATTTTGACTTAGAACGCACAACATTTGGAATAGATATTATATAATTAAATGTGCCCAACAGTGAGACATGTCTTACTGTTGGACTCATCATGCCGTCTCACTGTTGGGCGCATGGGATCAACCGCCATTTTGTTAAATATTTTGCTTAAGAAAATATTGAACTTTATATATTAGATATGGATGTAATCTACATAGTTCAAACTTGCCTTTGCCAAAAATGATTTACAAAAAAAAACAATGGAGGATATTTAAAAAAAAAAATAAACAGCTTTCATATTTTACTTTTACACGTAAATTTCACACACTCATCAAAATATAATGCGTCTTGTTCCGCAGCGCTACAAGTAATGCCGGCAATACAGCAACGAATGTTTAGATCAATTTTGCGTTGTTTTGAAAAAAATCACGTGGGGAGAAAGTGGGGGAACCGCTCTGTCTCACTGATGGGCGTTCTCCCCTAATAAAATATGTAATATATGATTATAATTTGCATTACAATAGATCACTGGAAAATACTGAATTATAAAAGTGCAGTACCATCATTACACCTTCCGAAAAGACGATTGATAAACCAACATTCCTGGAAACGGAAAGAAGCAAGCGACTATTACATCGACACAAAAAATTATTAAATACAAATATTTCACAAGAAACCAATTTAGTTGGTCAAGAGAATGAAGAACATGCTACACATGATGAAAAACAAGACAAAACTGTTCAAACTTGTCAAATAGATTCAAAATCTGTTCTTACACAAACTGTGATATCATTAAAACATTCGCAGCTAATATCATTCATTTTCTTGTCTGATGATCAACTAAAACATATCAGTGGATATCACCGCTATGAATTCTTAGCCATATGTGAATTGTTAAATAATCAATTTGTTCCAGGATCATGTTTATTGTATGAAGATGAGATTTTATTAACGCTGATGAAATATCGTCATAACTATTTTTATAAAACATTGCAAGTGTTTTTTGATATCGATCAGCGAGTTGTAAAAAGTATTTTTAATGAAGTAACATGCAGCTTATACAGTAAATTAAAAACAATAAATTTTTGGGCTATTAGGTGTAAACGAACACCTTTAGAATATGATGTAATTATAGACTGCACTGAAATATCAATTCAGAAAAGTAGTGACCCAATAATTCAACAAGCGACATATTCACATTACAAAAGTACAAATACATTTAAGATAATGGTGGGATGTACAGAATATGGTTCTGTAATATACTTATCTGATGTATTTGGTGGCTCCATAACAGATCGCAAAATTGTTGAAGTGTCTGGATTTTTAGATCTTCTTAAAGAAGGAGATTATGTACTTGCAGATCGAGGTTTTGATATTTTTGATTTATTGGAAAAAAGAAAAGTACATTTGAATATACCTCCGTTTAAAAGAGGGTATCAGTTTTCAGAAGAAGAAGTGGCCAAAACAAGAGCTATTGCAAACCGAAGGATAATAATAGAGCAAATAATTGGCTTGACTAAGAAAAATAAAATTTTAGTAGAAAGAATTCCTGTACTTATGTGGCCTTTATCAAATAAAATAATCTATAATTGTTTTATGTTAACTCATTTTCGAAATTCAATAGTTTACTAATCAATTATTAGGTATATATGTTCATTTATTCTTTAATACTAGTTATATTTGTGTTTAATGTATTTAATAAAAATCATTTAAAAATAAACAATTTAAATTTAAATAACAGTTTATTTATAGTTTTAATGCCATACATTAACAGGTATAGTACAAGTACAAATCGTTTACCAAGTACATTTTAAATACGTTGGAGCAAAAACTGTTTTAAAATAACTGGATGCTTTGAACACCATGTCTTCTTGAAATTGTTTATTTTCACATATATACTCTATATACAGGCCTTTCTTTGTCCAGATAATAAAGTCACAGTAGGAAAGATTGGTTACATACATGTGTAACTGGCATTGTGCATAATATGCATGGTGCCTGTTGAGTTGGTGCACTCCTTTTCTGCTGTTCTGCATTGCGTATATTATAAGGGCACTTTATTTAAATTACTAAATTTAGGTGAAAATTAACACCATCTGGACTGGATGCTAAAAAGTTATTGTAATGATGTATCCATATTCAGATATATCGATATTCATTACTTTGCAGTATGCCTGCCTTGCAATATGTTCATGAGCTGTGCCCCATTCTATTGCTTTAACAAATGAAATATTCTTATTAACAATATTTTTAATAACTTGATTAATTATTCGAAAATAAAACACTTGGCTTAGTTTCACAACTTCTTTAATTAGATACACTAACAATTGTTTCGGCTATTAGGCCATTATCAAAGAGCTATCTCAAACTAAAACTTACTCTACTTAAGGTTAACATATATACCTGTGTTCCTTATGGGTGGGAAAATGTGGGTAATTGATATTTAAGATTGTATCGATATAGGGGCTATTTATGAATTCTAATTGCGTGTTTGCGATCACTCGATTTTGTTTTTGGGGTTTTTTAATTTCAAAAATCTCTAATATATTTAACTTTTTACTTTTTGCTACATTATGAATGAGGTTACAGCTCTTTATATCGGGTAAGTGGTTCTGGTCTATACAATGTTCCGCGAACCCTGTGTGTTTAACACTATATTTTATATCTCTAATATGTTCAGTTAACCGTTTATTAATACCTCTGCCACTCTGTCCGATATAAATCGCTTCACAATTCTGGCATTTTATGGAATATACTCCGGATTTCTCTAAGTTATCTATTTTATCTTTAGTATTATTCAACAATGTACCTAAATTTACTTTATTTATCCACACTATGTTAATGTTGAGTTTCTTTAGTAATTTGTTTATTTTCTGTGTTATGGGAGGGATATAAGTGATTACATGCCAACTAGGTTTCTTTAATTCATTTATTTCTGGGTATAACAATTTTTGAAGTATTTTCCTTTCTTTATGTTTTATCAAATTATCGATGATATCTGGGTTGTAGCCATTATTTTTTGCTATTATTTTAATTGTGTTTATTTCATTATTAAAGGCTTCCTTATTTAGTAGTATACTTGTTGCTCTATGTATATAGCTATGGAAAGTTGACATTTTAATTTGTTTTGTGATTGATTTGCGTTAGCGTGTAATATATTATCCGAAAATGTAGGTTTTCTATATATTTTATATACTAACTTGTTGTCTTTTTTGTGTATTGTAATATCTAGGAAATTCAATGTGTTTTTGTGCTCCTTTTCTATAGTAAACTGTATTTTGGGGTTTAGTGTATTAAGTAGTGTTAGGAATTCTGTTAATTGTCTATCGGTTCTCTTCCAAATACACAGAATGTTATCTACGTACCTAGCCCAATAATGTATTTGTCTTGTAACGGTATTATTAATCTTAAATAATCTTTTTTCTAAGTGATCTATGTATATATTAGCTAACAATGGGCTCAGTGGATTTCCCATTGGTAACCCATGTATCTGGCTGTAAATTTTATTATTGAATTTAAAATAATTTTGTTGCAAACATAACTTTAATGATTCTAATATTTCAGTCTTCTCAGTATTATCCAAATTGGTTTCGTTAATCCTGTCTATAATTATGTTACTTATTTCGTGTATCGGGATCGACGTAAATAGGTTTTTAATATCGAACGATACTAATTTGGCATTATCTGGTAATTTAATGTCATTTAATTTATTTGATAAGGTAATTGTGTTTTTTATTGAATATTGTGACTTGAAATTGATTTTTTCTGGTAGTATTTGACTTAGATATTTACATAGTTTGTATGTGGGGGCATTTACATATGATACTACGGGTCCCAAAGGGTTATTGTCTTTATGTAGTTTTGGTTGGCCATATAATCTGGGGGAACTAGGATTCATTATTGTTAAGTTTTTATTTTTTAAATTAGTATTGTTATTTATTAGCTTTTTTATTTTTGTTTGGAAATTATTTGTTGGATCACTTTTTAGTTGTTTGAATTCCTTAGTGTTTATTATTTCATATATTTTCTCATTATATTTCGTTCTTTCTAATATTGTGACTGTATTACCTTTGTCTGCTTTAGTGATTACTAGATTGTTATCCTTTAGTTTCTTTCTTATGGCTTTTATGTTGTTATTTTCATGTGGGTTTTTTGAGGTATGTTTTAGTTTTTGATATTCATTACTTATTATTTTCTTTATTTTTTCTTTCTCTAAATTATGTCCCTCTATTGGTTGTAGGGCTACTTCTAGGTCTACTGCTAAATTGTTGATGTCATTATTGTTATTGATATTTGGATTGTATTTTAAACCTTTTACTAATAATTTAGTTTCTGATTCTGTGAATAATGTTGTACTAAGGTTTATTAAATGTGGATAAAAAGTGACGTTATTAGTATTTCATTAGGTATATTGTTTTTTAATGCTAAAGATACCTTGTTGGTTTTTAGGTAGTCGAGTTTCTTTAAATGTGTCTTGTGGTGTTCTTGGCTTCTTTGTAATAC
Source organism: Melolontha melolontha (assembly GCA_935421215.2). Lineage (NCBI taxonomy): Eukaryota > Metazoa > Arthropoda > Insecta > Coleoptera > Scarabaeidae > Melolontha > Melolontha melolontha. Next base: position 92,240,271 of record OW285241.1, read on the forward strand.
TTCCTCTCTAATGTTCCTGTCTATGATGTCGAATCTTATCGGGTGTAGAACTTCTACTAACCGCATGTGGACTAGTTTGAGATGTAATTTTAAGTTGTACCGTCGGACATACCATTTTTGTGTTTCTTTCTTGATCCATATTTTGTAACTTTGTTTTATTGTCTCTTGTGCTTCTTTACTCTTGTTATGGCACGTTATTTTCATATATTTTGGACTGATATCTTCTTTAGCACATTGTTTATTGAACCACAGGTGATTGTTACACTTATGTATTTTAAGTAGCGTTTTTCGATATATTGCTGCTAATTTGCCTTCGCTGGCTGATTGAATTTCATTGGTTGATTTCGCAGATATTTCTTGGTGAAACATTCTTGTAATAACTTGATTAATTATTCGAAAATAAAACACTTGGCTTAGTTTCACAACTTCTTTAATTAGATACACTAACAATTGTTTCGGCTATTAGGCCATTATCAAAGAGCTATCTCAACCTAAAACTTACCCTACTTAAGGTTAACATATATACCTGTGTTCCTTATGGGTGGGAGAATGTGGGTAATTGATATTTAAGATTGTATCGATATAGGGGGTATTTATGAATTCTAATTGCGTGTTTGCGATCACTCGATTTTGTTTTTGGGCTTTTTTAATTTCAAAAATCTCTAATATATTTAACTTTTTACTTTTTGCTACATTATGAATGAGGTTACAGCTCTTTATATCGGGTAAGTGATTCTGGTCTATACAATGTTCCGCGAACCCTGTGTGTTTAACACTATATTTTATATCTCTAATATGTTCAGTTAACCGTTTATTAATACCTCTGCCACTCTGTCCGATATTAAAAACCTATTTACGTCGATCCCGATACACGAAATAAGTAACATAATTATAGACAGGATTAACGAAACCAATTTGGATAATACTGAGAAGACTGAAATATTAGAATCATTAAAGTTATGTTTGCAACAAAATTATTTTAAATTCAATAATAAAATTTACAGCCAGATAGATGGGTTACCAATGGGAAATCCACTGAGCCCATTGTTAGCTAATAAATACATAGATCACTTAGAAAAAAGATTATTTAAGATTAATAATACCGTTACAAGACAAATACATTATTGGGCTAGGTACGTAGATGACATTCTGTGTATTTGGAAGGGAATCGATAGACAATTAACAGAATTCCTAACACTACTTAATACACTAAACTCCAAATTACAGTTTACTATAGAAAAGGAACACAAAAACACATTGAATTTCCTAGATATTATAATACACAAAAAAGACAACAAGTTAGTATATAAAAAATATATAGAAAACCTACATTTTCGGATAATATATTACACGCTAACGCAAATCAATCACAAAAAATTAAAATGTCAACTTTCCATAGCTATATACATAGAGCAACAAGTATACTACTAAATAAGGAAGCCTTTAATAATGAAATAAACACAATTAAAATCATAGCAAAAAATAATGGCTACAACCCAGATATCATCGATAATTTGATAAAACATAAAGAAAGGAAAATACTTCAAAAATTGTTATACCCAGAAATAAATGAATTAAAGAAACCTAGTTGGCATGTAATCACTTATATCCCTCCCATAACACAGAAAATAAACAAATTACTAAAGAAACTCAACATTAACATAGTGTGGATAAATAAAGTAAATTTAGGTACATTGTTGAATAATACTAAAGATAAAATAGATAACTTAGAGAAATCCGGAGTATATTCCATAAAATGCCAGAATTGTGAAGCGATTTATATCGGACAGAGTGGCAGAGGTATTAATAAACGGTTAACTGAACATATTAGAGATATAAAATATAGTGTTAAACACACAGGGTTCGCGGAACATTGTATAGACCAGAACCACTTACCCGATATAAAGAGCTGTAACCTCATTCATAATGTAGCAAAAAGTAAAAAGTTAAATATATTAGAGATTTTTGAAATTAAAAAACCCCAAAAACAAAATCGAGTGATCGCAAGCACGCTATTAGAATTCATAAATAGCCCCTATATCGATACAATCTTAAATATCAATTACCCACATTTTCCCACCCATAAGGAACACAGGTATATATGTTAACCTTAAGTAGAGTAAGTTTAGTTTTAGATAGCTCTTTGATAATGGCCTAATAGCCGAAACAATTGTTAGTATATCTAATTAAAGAAGTCGTGAAACTAAGCCAAGTGTTTTATTTTCGAATAATTAATCAAGCTATAATTAACGCTATTTGTGTCTCTGTTAATGTGGACCATTTCTAAAAAGGTTCTGTTTTTATGGTTAATATCTTAACGTCGACAAGATTAAATGTATAATACACTTTTGTATTATACAAAACTGGTGGGGTTTTACCTACTCGTGTATATTTCAATTATTCTGTTTCATTAAATATATGGTCAAGATCAAGTGCATGGTCCACCAGTACACAAGATCTCTTTCCAATACGGACATCACTTTTATGCTGTGTAATACGGTGTTTTAGCCATTGCGATATCTGACCTATATAAACGCAACAACAATCCAAACATGGTACCCTGTAGACAACATGGCTATTTAAAAAGAAACGTGTTATGTCCTTCTTCAACTTCTTCAAAGTATAGGTGTTGTATTTAGCTATTTTAATGTTATTAAATTGTTTGAAGTGTGATAGAATTGTATGAGTAAGACCACTAATCATGGGATTTTTTGTCTGCAGGAACGTGCTCAGTAAGGCCATCATAAAAGTTAGAACTATACATACATATAACAATTTATTAAGTATGTATATGCTTAGAATAGCCATTGTTGACGAAGATGCTATACATGTTTTTTAAAGGTTGATGTGAGACCATATATCTATAGTTACATTAATGTTTTAAATTTGAAATTTAATCAAGTTTAATATGTCTGTGTACCACAAAAAATAAAACACACATAAGATGTTTTAGATTTACACTTTATTAATAAGATAGTGACAGCTGTTTCGCTAACACAGTAGCTTCTTCAAATTCAACTTAAGATTAAAGATACATACAATATACAGCGTTAAATCAGGTAGTTGACCTAAGTTAAAATTCTAGGAACTATTACATTTATATTTATTACTTTTTGAAAACTATACTATGTCCTACTTGTGTGAGGTTTAAGTTTATTAATATAACATAAGCAACTAAGAAACAATATTTCAATGGGTGAACAGATTTAACAGTGGGGATGAATTCAAGTCTAATTTATCGTTTAGTAACATTTCTGAATTTTTGAGTTTATTAATTTCTAAAGACTCTAAACAATTTAGTTTTCTACCTTTATTTTCTACATGTATAATATCGAATTGTAAATTGAATTCGTGTTCATTCTCTATTAAATGATTAGAGTAGGTTGAGTCAGTTTTCTTATTGATATAAGAATGATAGTGGTCTTGGATTCGTTTTTTAAACGTTCTACCTATCTGTCCAATATATGTTTTGGTACATGATCCGCATGATAACTTATAGACTCCTGATTTATTGTCTTTGGTAGTTTTTTCTTTATTATTTTTAATATATTTGGCTAGATTATTATTAGTTTCATAAGCGATATTAATGTTTTCTTTTTTAAGGAATTTTGATAATTTAAGTTGCTGTTGACCTATGTAAGTAAATGATTTAAACTGCTTGTCTGACTCCACTTTAATGATCGGGTACACCTCCCTTACTAATTTATTGACAGATTTTTAAAAAATTAATTTATCTATTAGATTTGGGTAATATCCGTTGTTGTGAGCGATTTGTTTTATAATATTATATTCTTTATTATATTATTTATTATAGTCTTCATTGGACATCGGGATGTTAATAAGTCTATGTGTCATGCTGTGAAAAGCCGCTACCTTGTGTTGGACCGGGTGGTTAGATTTATTATGTATCGTAGTATCTGTATGAGCAACTTTGTGGTAAATAGAAAAATGGACCCTATTGTTTACCCGTTTTAAAGTGAGATCCAGAAAGAGTATACTATTGTTAAGCTCCTTTTCTATCGTAAATATAATATTAGGATCATGGAATTGATAAATTCATAAAGAGTGTTCAACTGCCTATCTGTACCTATATATCCTATCAATATATCATCAACGTATCTGTACCAAAACAAAATGTTCTTCACGTATCTGTCATTATGAAAAATCGTGTTTTCCAGGTAATCCATATAAATTTCCGCAAGTAAAGGAGAAAGAGGATTTCCCATGATAAGACCTTGTTTACAAGTCTTATCTTGTGTTTACCTTGTTTATTAACATCCCGATATCCAAATTACAGCAAATACAGTACAATAATCTCAAAAACACAATCACAAATACCACAACTTAACCAGCGAACGTAAGATTGTCGACTGACCAAATGGCGATCTTTTGTTTTGACATGTGAGATTACGGGCGCTCCGAGCGGCTAAATCCTGAACTGCAATGAGCGCTACACACGGCGAAAGTTAAAACATTGAAAACTCGCAAGTTAAAACGTTGAAAACTCGCGCGGGATGTTTACAAATATTTTTTTTTAATTTTTAACCAATGGACGTCCGAACCGGTCATCTGGATGACCGGTATTCGGATAATTGATGCTCTACTGTATTAACAAATTAGTCCACAAACTAGTGTTTTAGCGATATAGTTGCACTTAGCATATTTTGATTGGCATTTTTGATCACATGGCAGATGTTACAAATTTATCGGGTAATTTGAAAAGTCATAGAATAACACTCATAAAACACTGCAATACATACTTATATTATTTTATTGAACTTCAAAAACAACTTAAATGTCAAAAAAGCAAAATAAAGGAAACTATATTAGTGGGTATAGGGTATTTTCATTTCTTTTCTTAGCTATTAATAATGGGGCAGAGCGTCATAAAATGCATGGTAATAATCCCTTTCCATTACTTCTTTTAATTTAAAAAAGGTATATAACCCCTTACCACAATTGTTAGTCGTATCCTAAATACGTATTTCGACAACTAAGTTGTCATCATCAGTAGGTAAAAACTACTAATTAAAAAGTCGCACATGGGGCACAGTAAAGTAAGAAAAACGCTTCCGCACAACTACTATACACTGCAACATGGCAATCTCAAAACTACGAGACAAACACTTGACTCTTAAGGGAAAGGGTCTAAACATGTGTTAAATTGTCGAACAAAGGAACGGCAGAAATTCATCTCTAAAGGAGGCGCCAACTAAATTCGATCCTTAAAAACTACGATGACCCACTATTAAATTTAAATGAAACACCTTATATTTTCACAAAACACTAGTATATTTAACTATATCTATATTTCATGTGCATTGCACACATCAGTAGTTATTATTTAAACGTATTATTTCGAGTACATGTATAGTAAAAATATCTATTTTATGTAGGGGTGTAAAAATTTTCAATTACAAATGGTTCAAAAGTATGGTCGTATATTGTAAAAATCGAACTCTATTGAAATTCTGAGAAAGACAAAATTAGGAAGGGCCGTTACATGTGAAAAAACAAGACATCTGACTGTGTTGTGTTATATTAAATAAGAATCAATTAACGTGAAAGGGATCTATGAATTATTAGATATTGTAGGTATATAATTTAAAAGTTAATTATAAATAGGTGACATGTCATTGTTAAGGAGTTAAGCACTTTAATATAATGTATATAATTCACGGTTGGCTCTAGGTGAAACATGATTAATAATTTACTAAACAAAATACCCGGTACATTTGTTCCACAAAACGCGAAACATTTTACATTTTGTGAAACAAACACACCAAGTGCTTCATTCAGCAAACCATTGTTAAGGAGGTAATTTTTGCATTCTTTCACGTGTATGGATTCCCACATGTCTAAATTTCTGCTGTTACCCCCCCACCCACTTATGGTAATAAAAATGTGAATAGATACGACTAACAATTGTGGTAAGGGGTTATATACCTTTTTTAAATTTTTATTTAACCACAGTCTCCATTGAAAGAATTTTCACTTCTTTTAATGCTTGTAAGTGTTCGTATTTACTTTTCTTTAATTTCAGTTGGTTTGAATGTAACTGAAGTGGAGTTAACATAGCAGTACTTGATATATGAGGCCTCGTGCGAGTATTTATTTTATTAAACTCTTTCTATTCATCGCCATGATTTAATTTAAATTTGTATTCTCCCGTCAGCAAATAGAGCAGTCCGCGTATATCTGTCACCTTTGCATTTTTTTCTGGTTTAATACTTTTTAAATTGTTTGGCACGTTTTCATAATTTACGAAAAAAGTATAGTCTAAGTTATTTACATGATATGGACGATGATCTCTCGCTTGCCGCATACGAGTAACGTAGTCACTTGGTGCATAAATGGGAGGTTTAAAATGTGCCTCTAATGAAGAATGAACAGAATCGGCCTCCATCATTGTATGACCACGTTCCAATATTAGCTGCCCAATTGTAATGCCTAAATTCTGTGAAAGTCTTAACAGTGCACTTGCTAGAACCCTATTTCTGTTTTGATATCCGCATCCGTCGGATATCAAAACAATGTGCTTATACTTGTACCCTTTTTGAGTTGTCTGTATGTAGTGTACTATACAACTAGTAAATTCATTGGCGGTGACTCCACCGTTACATTCATGCCAAACATACAAGTGTACCTTTGTATCATTGAGTGAATAAACAGTAAAGTTTTGGATTTGTAATTTTTGTTTGTAATAAATTGCAGAGGCTTCTAGCTTTGGTGCCAATAAAACACTTTGTAAATCCATAGTTATGACCAACTTCTCATCATTTGCAGATTCCTTTGCTTCTCTCTTAGCTTGTGCAGCTGCATTTTTTTTTCTGTATGTGTGTTTTGTAGGTAACTTCGGAAACATTGCCGGTCTTCCATGAACAACAAAGGTCGCATTGATCTTTTCTTGGTTGATGAATAGCAATGTTTTCTGCTTTCAGTACTTTCCGGAATAAAGTGCGAGATACATACGACGTTTTCCTTTCTTTACAAAAATCTTGATACATTTTGTAAATGTGTAGAGTTGATCTAAAAACTGATTCTACGTATTTTTTCTTAGAAGAACTGCGACAATAGTGGCTTGGAACTTTGAGCAAATCTTGAAGCCATTGTCGAAGTTCCTGTTTCTTAAGTGCACTACTGGTACTTTTAGCCGAAGATATGCTATCTTCATTTCTTTCAAGATGTGTTAATTGCTCACTTTGGATAATATTCTTTGTGGTCCATCGCTCAAATGTATTTCTTCCAAGAGCTAAGGTATTAAGTAGCATTGTTCTACATACCAAAATCTTGTCGCCATTCTCTGTAGGAAGAACAATATCGTGCGACTGTTTTTTACGATTCTGTATATTGCTGCGGGTTTTTCTTCTGCGTTCTGGGTCTTTTGTGGTTACTAAACCTTTTAAATAAGCTGCTCTTGCACTCCAACTTGGCAAGTTCCAGAAATAATGAAATATTTTTTCACGAGTTGAGTCAAATATTAGACCACAAAGTTCTGTTAGTATTACCTAACAAGAGCAGTACATGCAAACGTTATTGATGGTGTAAGTGACGAGGACTTACCGTATTTACAAATAACACGTCCAGAAGAACAACCGCATGCACCTGTTGCTCTTGGAACACTCAACAAAAGTTTATTATGTATGCATTGAAGATATTATCAGTTTTTGTAAATTAATTACGTATATATTTTAGCAAAGCAAGAGATCTGGGTGGCCAATCGAAGGCCAACGGACATTGATAGAGAAGCGACAGACTATTTCCTGTCTATAAGGGGTTCCGAAAAATTAAAAAATTATTTAACGATAGAAAACACCCAAAGCAACAACTGTGGAATGAGATCGCCGAATTAATTTCTGCAAAAGGCTTTTATTTGGGAGAAGGAAAAGCAGCTGCCGAAAATGTTAGACAAAAATTCGCTAATTTACAAAAACAGTATATTGTATTCAACCTCAAACAGAGAAGCCCATGTTCTACGACATGGTCCACAGTATTCTAGGAGACAAGGACAAAATAAATCCTAAGAAAATTGTGGAGTCTGTGGATGTTAGAGGTGTAGAACCAAGTACCTCAGTAATATCCGGTGTGTCTGTAATCACCGACGACGAACAGCCAGAGATGTATGTGTGCCAGGAAGAGGATGAGCAGCCACCCAAAAAAAAAACCGTTTCGAAAATGTTTAAAAAAAATTCGCCCACCCACCTTAAAGGAGGAATTTCTAACTCTATCAAAGGAAATAGAATCAAATCAGAAGGAACATTTTTCAAAAATTGACAGTATATTCAAAGAGTTTTTGCAGTTGATGTCTGTTCAAACGGAACTTTTAAGAGAACAAAATCAACAGCGAAACATTTTAATAAATATTTTGAAGGATATATCAAAACCAAAAAGAAAACGCAACAACTCCGAATCTGATTAAATGTATATATTTTGTAATTTTTTTTTTTGCATAATTTACAATATATAGAATATTATTTACAATATTTACTAGCTTTTAAGTAAGTAAAGTCACTAAACTACATTCTTTTCAATAAATATTTAATAAATTTTCACACATCTACTTTTATTTTATGTATTTGTTAATTGGTCCTTTTTTTAATTTTCAATTACTAAATAATATTTTTGCTAAATTAACATTATATAATGAGTTATATTTGAAAAAAACAAACAAAAATTTTTTGAATAGAGTTTGATTGGAACAAAAGTGATTATTGTATAATATAACTAAAATAAAAACAAATTGAGTTTTTGCAATTTCTTTATTCAAAGGAAGACATATTGTATCTCTTTTTTGTTGTGCATGTCTATTAATTAATTCAACTTCTTCTGCTATATCCACTTCTAATATATATGGTTTTTCTTCTAAACTGTCTTTGTTTATAATGCAGAAATTGTGTAAGACACAACAACTTACGACAACGTTAACAACAACTTCGACTTTGTATACATTTACATATTTCAATATCCTCCATCTTCCTTTAAGTAGACCAAAAGTATTTTCTATTGCAACCCGCCCCTGCTTAGATGTTTATTATGGATTCTTTGTAGCCTTGTTATGTTTGCATTCCTAAAATAAATTAAAATTACAAAATGGAATTCCATTCATTAGATGTACTTGTGTACCTGTATGGTGTCATCAACCACATTTCAAGTGGATATGCAGAGTCGCCTAGTAGATGATAATCACTTGTATAGAACCATTTGAGGAATCCATTGTCCCTAATAGACTTTCCCATAGATGATTCTTTTAGCACCTACGTGAAGTGGATCTATATAACATTTGTTATTAAATTGTATGGGTTTTAAAAACTTACTCGAGCATCATGAACTGATCCAGGAAACCCAACAGATATGTATGTAAATAACTTTGTATATGTACATATCCCTTGTAATATTATTGAATGGGTCATTTTTCTATTTAAATAGCTATCATGTTGCTCGATAGGTACTTTACAATTTATATGACAACCATCAATTGCCCCTATTACACCAGGATATTGGCTTATTTTTAAAAAATTCTCAGCTATGGTACCACACTCTTCTATTGTCGGCCAGCATATAAATTTTTTCCTCAATATTACCAAAATTCCCATTACTAGGTGTGTTACGGATGAAACAGTTGAAATTGTTATATTGAATCTGTCCCCAATATTAGTAAATGTATCCCCTTTTCCCAAATACCATAAAGTAATCAAAACACTTTTTTCTAGGGGCACAGAAACTTTGCCACGAAAATGTGTTTTGAAGGATACGCGATTTCCTATTTCTTTGGTTAGATTACTGAATGTTATTCGGGTCATTCTAAATAACTTGAAAAAATCGAAATCTATGTATCTATCGATCCATTCTTCGTAATATAAAGGTATTTTGGAATGCTCGTCGGAAAATGTTTGGCCCAACAACATCAATGCAGGGTAACGCAACAACGATAACCTAGCTAATATAGCTGGTACAAAATAGTTAATTGGTGAATTTATAAGTGTTGGTGTTAACTCGTCAACAATAACAGCATTAAGCGTGGACTTTAATTTCTTCGAAATAGACATTATAAGCACTTAATATAACTTCAAAATGTAAATACGACAATTATGATAAATAGACAAGTTTGTCTAATTCACTTTATTACAAACAAACGCATGCGCAATAGTGTAACCGAATTATTCATTTTCGATTTACAAATTCAGCAACCGTTAATTTGATGACGTATGGGGTACCAATGAGCAACCTGGTTTCAGCGACCAATTCTAAATAAAAATCGCTTATAATGAAACACGAAATGTCAAAAAAAAATAACTGAAAATAATCATAAAAATTCCCTAGTTTGGCCAACTGTTATATATCACAGTATTACAATTAACCAAAACAAATATTTTCTGTAGCGGTAAATTTAAATTCAAATCTTCAACTCTTGGATTTTGTTTTAAAGTCTTCCGACTTTTAGTATGTTAAAAAATCCTCACTTTGTGATTGAATTTCCCCACTTCCACACTTTTTCCTCACTAATCATATTATACAGTAAAAAATCACCACATGTGGGGAAATTTCCTCACTAATGGCAACACTGCACAGTATATAGTTTATGCAGTCGTCTCATGCAATGTTATTTCCCTATGTTCAAATTTTTCTTGCGCATAGGGTAAATGTGTATAAGAGTACGCACGTAGTGAATAAAGTTGAAGAAAACTGTAGTTTTATATGTATAGAAAAATGTTCAGGCGCTATCGTTAACGGTGATTATTACAGAACACGTTTTAAGCATGTCGAACCCTATATCACTAAAGAAATCTGAGATACTTAATTTTTATTGAAACTGTGCGAGTGCGTACTCTTATACACGTGTGCGTCTAAGAGTACGCAGTCTCTTGTTTAAGAGTACGCACATTATTTACCTATACTTATATACTTATTTTTTATAAAAAGACAAACTTTTAGTTGCTGAACATTTATTTAAAAATAAAAATGCCAACTTAAAATATTTTTCTAAACATATATAGAACGGAAGATTATTGGTAAAACGTAACAAAACAAAACAAAGATCAAAATGTAAAACATATCACGCCTCACAAGTAAAACAAATGAATTTTCCTGTTACATATGTTGTGCATGATTCATGCCACCATTTCCTACATTGAAAACACATAATCCAGTCTTCGTAAGATTTTGAGTACCAACCTTTACAACCGGGACAACTAACATTTTCCTCATCGTCTCTTTTCTTCTTCTTTCGCTGAGTCTGTATGGCTTTAGACTGCTTAGAAGCAGGACATAATTTTCTCTTTGCTGCTTCTTTTTTCCTTTCTTCTTTAGCCTTTTTTGTTTTATCAAGCTCCTCTAGGTCCTTCGCAAATGGAGTACTGGACAGTATTTCAGATTTTTGTGATTTAGTATGTCGGCGATTAGGTTTTTCTCTTATTTTTTGTAATGGTAAAATATCAGAAGCTGGTGTCGATCGTTTCAAAACATCAACTACTTGTGAAGTACTGGGAATAACTATTCCATCTTCAAACACTATGTCCATATTATTAATGTCTGGTGGTGGTGGTGTTACATGTGGTATAAAAGACACTTCTGCTTCATTAATTTCTTCATTAACCTGACCATTAATTACATCAATAGTGATGTCTTCCGCAACAGTTTCTAGTGCAGTTTCTTCATCAGTGCTTATGGGTGCGTCTGTAACGAAGGATGGGGCAAAGTCAATGTCTTGAAACTGATCGGGGTTGTATGGAAATATCCCAGTTGCCTTGAAGGAATTCTGAGCCTTTTCAATGTTAGCAGTGCTAGCATAAGCATGGTTAAATAATTCAGCAACTTGCATTTGTGTTATTATTTTGCCTGGGTGATTGACCATCCATTTATCACATTCCCTATTGTAGGAGGCTTTTAAGGGGCCAAAAAAGACAACGTCTAATGGCTGTAATTTGTGGCTTGCATGTGGAGGCAAAGATAGCAAATCAATATAATTTTTTCTGCAATACTGTATAGCTTGTAAATCACGGTGAGAACTATGATTATCGAGAACTAGGAGCATTGGGTTTTCAGCAGAAGGTTTACTATAGTTCTTGAAATGCATCAGCCACTGGCAGAATAACTCTGTATTAATAAATCCAGATTCGGATATCATTTTTAAGGTACCAATTGGTGCATTGAGAAAGAGCTCATCTTTCATCCTTTTCCGCGGAAATATTATTGCCGGGGGAACATACGAACCTGTGGCGCTAACACAACATACAGCTGTCACCAATTGGCCTCTCTCAGCACTTGCTACTTTTCCTACAAGCTTTTTACCTTTGCTAGTTAAAATTCTTGGCAGTTTATTCGGCACAGTAGACAAGCCTGTCTCGTCCATGTTATATATAGAGCTTGGCAAGTACTCTCTTTCTTCAAACAGTGATTTTAAGTTTTCATAAAATCTATTTACTTGGTTTTTATTAAAACCCATGATTCGCCCCATTGAACACTTCTCGGGTTGTCGTAATGTTATTCGATGTCGCTCACAAAAGCCTTTTACCCAAGACTCCCCCGCCATTTTTTTATTTCTATTGAACCGGTGCTGTATATTGTTAGCTTCGGCAAATTTATAAGCTGCAATTTGTAAATTTTTTTTTTGTAATACCGTAAAACCTGTCATCCAAATCTCGTAGTTGTTGGGCTAATTCAGCCTCCATTTCTGCAGGAATATCACTATTAAATCGACCTAACGATACTGGAACATTTCCACATTTTAGTCGTTTTCTTAGAGTCGCTTCATTTGTCCCCATTTCTTTAGCTAAACTTCTTTTGCTACAGCCTGCTGCTATTTTGCGCCTGATGTCTTCTAAATTTTCTGTTATAAATATTAGTTTTCTATCGCTTGTTCTCTTGTAACGGCTCATATTGTCCTGAATTGAGGAACTATAGATAACCAAAGAGAAATGTAAATGTAGGTAACATTTAAACAAAATTCCCCTTTACGTAATAATATTTTACGATTGTTTACTATTAAAACTATATAATTGTTATTAAAACTGTCCGTATATTCAAAGGAATAGTTTATACGTATAAGAGTGCGCAGTGTATGTATAAGAGAACGCACTGCGTCATCTTATGCGCATGGTACAACGTACTCTTATACACATGTTTGAAATTGTAGAAAACAGTTGCTTTCTTTTATAGAATATAAATGTGCGATGTTTTTAAATCGTAAGAATAATTATTACATTATACCGTACTATGAAGAACGATTTGATATAAAGTAATATGAGTACTTACCCGTAGGCACCTTAAAACTTAATTGCACAAAACTACAGCTCCAACAGATAAAAACTTATAATGGCCATATTGTAAAAACTGTGTCGGTAACGTAGATTTTGGTTTTTGACCATGTAATAATTTGAAATTAGACATGTTCCTGACTACTTAAGATGATTAATAGATGGGGGTACATATTTAAAAACGGCCTGCGTCCTCTTATACACATGCGTGCTCTTATACACATTTGCCCTAAGCCCGTGCGCACAATTGCGGCAATATTTTAAATTTAAAATGTATTCAAATTTTCTTGTAAATGTCAACGCGCACGATTGCGGTGTCTTTAACAAGAATTTAATTGATATTGGTTAAGGTAGGTTTCCATTGATCCGTCATCCGATGAAACGATCATCCGAAAGTTCTGTGATTGGTCACAAATTCAAATTTGACAAGCCGCCAAAAATTTGTCCGATAGTTTTAACTTTCGTCCGATTGTCGGATAGAGTTAAAAAATATTCAACTTTTGCCCGTCATCGGATGTTAATTAACCTCACTTTAGTGTTTTGTTTACATGTGTACTTCAGAATTTCAAGATGAATAATAATGATAAACTATTAAAACAACGAATTTACTGCTCATATCTATGGTTTTGAATAATACAAGGAAAAACAGAAGAAATTCTCCAAGATTTTGGATTAGAGATATTTTCAAGAGAAGGAAGGATCAAGGAGCTTTTCATAATTTAATTCAAGAAATGCGACTATCCGATAATCAGAGGTATGTGAATTATTTAAGAATGAACAGTGACACTTTCAACAAACTATTAAGTGCAGTAGGACCAGCACTTAAAAAAATACATCATGTCCGGGAACCCATTTCTCCTTCAGAAAGATTAAGTTTAACTTTAAGGTTTGTAGTCTTGTCAGCAGAAGTGGCTTATCTACTAAGAATTATGTTAGTTTTAGGTATCTTGCAAGTGGGGATAGTCAAGCTTCAATATCATATGCTTTCCGTATTGGGACTAGCACTGTTTCTAAAATAATTAGAGAAACTTGTAATGTATTATGGGAATGCTTACATAAGACAGTTTTATTAACACCATCAGAACAATCATGGCTTGAAATAGCTCATGATTTTTCAGATACTTGGCAACTTCCAAATTGTGTTGGTGCTGTTGATGGGAAGCATGTGATAATTCAGGTAAGTAAACATGTATTTTGCTTTCCAATGTTAACAAATATGTAATTTTAGGCACCACCAAAATCGGGATCAACATATTTTAATTACAAAGGCCAGCACAGTATAGTATTACTGGCATTGTGTGATGCTAAGTATCGCTTTACTCTGGTAGACATAGGAGCAGAAGGGCGACACAGTGATGGGGGTATTTTCAAAAACAGTAAAATGGGTCAATTAATTTTAGAAAACAATATTAATTTTCCGCCACGTTTCTTGGCTCAAAGTAAAAGAATTTTTAACTACAGGTATAATAACATGAGAGCAAAATGAATTGAGGTAGTAGGAGGCTGCTGTTCTCTGATCGTATTTCGTGAATTATAAAGTAAATAAATTTTACTGACAGCACTTAAATGTCTCCTTGATACAAATTTAATTTACAACTTAAAATATTTATAAAATGTCATACAAATGTCATGTTTTATATTTTATTGAAAAGTTTACAATAATTCTGTTGTCCCTCGACATTCAAAGATAAATTTACGCGCCGCTTCATGTTTTCAAAAAGCTTTTGTAAAATAAATCCGTCTACTAACTCGCACTGTCGTACGATATTGTTCCGTAAATCGTCTATTGTATGCACTGGATTTTTAAAAATAGAGTTTTTTAAGTATGGAAATAAAAAGTAATCCAGAGGAGTTAAGTCACACCATCTTGGCGGGAAACGGTCAACACTAATAATTCTTTCATAAAAAAATTCACGTAAATAATTTATTGTTTCACGTTTTATTGTGGTCGTGCGGAATCTTGCTGAAAGAAACCTAACTGTAACTCGTCATCATGCAGTTGATTTATGAATGTTTCCAGTATATTATTGCGATATCTTTCACAATTTATAGTTCCTTCGAAAAAGATCGGACCAATAAGCCTTCTACGTGACATGGCACACCAAACCCCTATTTTTACAGGATGCAACGTTGTTTCCCTATAATAATGCGGATTGTCTGTTGCCCACATACGCATATTCTGAGCGTTTATGTAGCCGTTCAGGTGAAACCACGCTTCGTCGGTGAAAAACGTTTTATCCAAAACATCGTCGTCGTTAAGATTTGCCACCAACGCGGCGTAAAATTAAAAGTGTGACGAGTGATAAGGAGGGATCGCTCGCTGATCCTCTCTGGTCTGAACCTACCTGTTGTTGTTATGTGCCCAGGAAGGTCTCTGCCGGCTAACTCTCTTGTTTCGGAGAACGTCGCGGATTCAAGGCCGCGAGATGGACTATGGACGCCACCGTTATTATCCACCTGCAGAGATAACGCTATAACGGGAGCAGGCGGGACCTGGTAGCTCCAAATATCACCAGAGGGTCAGCCCCTTATCACACGTTGCAGAGCAAGAAACTTTGTTAAACTCGAAAGCTAGTGGGAAGGGTAGAGATCGAAACACAATCAACAGTTTCACAAATTTATTGAATACACTTAGCTATAGAATAATCATCAAAACATATAGGCGATGTCAACACTCTCAAAATAAATGCCAGACACAGTCGCTTACTCAAGTCACAAAACATATACAAGGTGAAGCCCTGTTCAAAAATTCAAAATGAAAACAAGACGAAATATGAGTAGTTACACAGTGACCGAAACTAAAAGTCTTACCCCCGTATATAAATAAAACGAGAGGCGGGAGAGGATAACCCAAAATTAACCTTCCAGGATTTAATAATTTGATTCTACGAACGAGTTTAAAGGAAAACTCAAAAGACGTCAACGCGAGAGATTCCAGAATGGCAAAATCTCAAGAAATTCGGAAGGTTTCCTTAAAAAGTAATCAAGGTTATGCCTTGTTATCAATTAAAATAAAAGTTAGAAATAATACAAAATTAGAAAATCAAATCACCCAGAATGAACTTTTGGAGTACCCCCCGTATAACAGGTGTGCAAAATTTAAATATATTTAAAAGTCCGAAGAAATTTATTAACAAAGGTATACATCAAGAATACCAATTCCGTATACGTAATATGGATTCTGTACAGTAAGTAACAAAATATGTAAAGTAAAATTTACAGATAAGTTCTTCGATTATAAGGTATCGAAACAAACAATTACAGGACCGATCTGAAGGATCAGGCCTTGATTATGACACTAAAACTAAGCAGGTGACAGACAGTGAAGCTGTCGGTCTTCTAATAAAAGTTTCTGTACCAGTATATGACAAAATTTGAAAAGTAAAATTTACAGATAAGTTCTTCGATTATAAGGTATCGAAACAAACAATTACAGGACCGATCTGAAGGATCAGGCCTTGATTATGACACTAAATCTAAGCAGATGACAGACAGAGACGCTGTCGGTCTTCTGGAGTTAATAATAAGTTTCTGTACCAGTACCCGGGGTTATTTAAGATCATCAACGGGTTTATTATTGAATCAGACTCGATCGACACAGTTAAACGCACTTGAAATAGGGAAAAGAACCCTTCTAAATGACCTGAATTAACAGGTTAAACTATCACTCAAAGTGTGTGTCTTATAAGAGAGTAACAGCTTGATTAAAATTTTAATTTAGAAAATTTACTAAACGCTATTCGATAATTAAACGATTTTCTTACAATATTTTGGGATAGCTAGAGATTAAAAGGCAACACCTACTTTATCTGGGTTTCACAAACAGTAATTGTTCCTTCCAAATACTATTACCGTTCACAAAGGCAAAACAATACTTAATTTTCCCCAGCAGTCCTCACAGCGACGCCATTTTGGGAAACCAATATGGTTGAACCGCGTCCTTTCCTCCAAATCCAAAAGAGTCTCGCAAAATAGATGAGCCCCAAAATACACGGGTTGCGGACGGCCTAAGGGAGTTTCAGAACTGCGTCGGGGTAATTCGTACAGCCAAAATTATGCCCTATAATACACAGGTTAAAAATTTCCGGTGGGACGCCTAACGCCACACAGTAGAAATCCAATATATTCTCCGAAAATCAGAGTAATCCACGTTATTATGAACGTTTAAAAGAATCCTGAAAGTTCAAAATGTGATATAGTAATAATATTAAGAAGATAACCATAACTTTACCGCAGAAAACTGGTTTCCAATGAAAACGTGCCACAAACACGACTCAGCGCTTATGAAGAATATGTCTTAATGGCTGCCGTAACGATATCGATGAAAATGCCGGATACACGTCATCGCAATTGCGGAAGTATAAGAAGGAAGAGAATTTAGTTTTCGAAATCTCGAGAAAGATTCCAAATCGCATAATGTGGCAAATAAATCTAAAAACGTTAAACAATTTAAAGTCCAGGGACGATAATTTCTAATAGGAGTCGGTAAGTGAGATTCCTGTCGCAGAGGGCGAACAACGAAAAGGAGATGGCGCAATAAGCGGTGGAATTAAAATTAAACTAGAAATAATTATAAAAGGGCCGTAATTAACAAAAGAAGATGCGTTTAGATGATCTATATTTCATAGCAAAAATTCCTACAAAATCAGTTTGAAATTCGGTATGACTTTTAGCGAGTTAACAGTGAAAATCTTGCGAGCATTTCGGAAAGGGAATTTAAAAGATGGCTGTATGCTAAAGTACAAAGGCTTTCAGGATGAATTGAATGATTGAAAAGGGTTGACAATTTGTAGTTGAAGGGTCTAAACGGTTCGATATATGGAGTTTAAAGCAAATTAAATAACATTAGTTGAAATTATTTATATGATATAGTTACGAGGGTTTTAAGAGAAATAATAGAGAAAATTTGCACCAATATAGGTCGTATACAGGAAAGTGAATTTATGTGCGTAACAGTTTTTGACACAAGGTCAAGCAAAACTATCGACGCTCAGATTGCTCGACGGCAGAAACTCGTTAGCACAAAATAACCAAACCAACACACCATGTCAACAGTTAGCTCGGCCTAAACCACCACAAAGGCCCTTCGACATTCGGTCGGTACTGGGATTACAAATAACGAGAACATAAAACAACAAAACAAACAGTACTGAACGGTCGTCACCCCAGCATCAGAATGTGCAACAGCCGGTATCATGCCGAGTGTTCAAGCGCCACGAAGAGAACAAGAAAGGGGAAGGAAAAGCTGCATAAAGCACCGAAAAAAGCACAGACTAGGAGGGGATCATTACTCCTAGCGGCGAAAGAAGATAGAAAGCTGCGCTATGAACACAAGTCACGAAAATCGTCGCGGCACAACCCAAAACTAGGGAACAACTTCCGACAGCTCTAAAGAGACTAACTACCGTGAAGCAGTAGTAGCTCAAAAAAACAGGATTAACTAAAAAGGTTTATTACTACTGTATAGGAAGCAAATGGTTAAGGAAAAGTAGGTAAGAATCTAATAGGTAGGATATGAGTAACTGTGACACTGTGTACTTACGAGTTCCAACAATCTTACAAACGTTACGCCATGCGATAGAGACAACAACGAAAAGGAACTTAAATCTGGCCAAACAAAATAAGCGGATACGTTTCAACAAAAGTTTAAAGTGCAGCGGCGGCCTACCACCACACTGATACGGTTGAGGACCAATAAACAGAAAAAAGTAAACAAACATAGACACGTCCATGACCGATAAAAGAAAAATCGCGATTACAAACGAGGGGTGTCGGTCTCAGCCCTATAAGAAGCTAACGGGAATGGACGACGGAATTTATTGACGTCCATCCCGCTTCTTAAAGCGAAAGAGTCAAAATCGGTAAATATAAAGAACATCAAGATGTATACAAAAGTCCACATACTATTATCTTAAAGAATCATTCTCAAAGGTCAAGGAGAAAACGGTAAACAGCAAATATGCTGGTAAAATAACAACCCATATGCCAAATATTAACCTAAAGTGAAGATCTCTATAAGAAAATTAAACAATAGTCAAAATCGGTATAAAAAAAAATATTGGAATATATATAAAATCCAAGAGTCAATAACAAACGTCCAGTACGTATAAGAGTTTACAAATCCCTCACTCGAGGAAAACCTACACGGTGCAATAAAACTCTATACGACCAGAACAATTCAAACAGGTAAGATCTGTGTATAAGTGTGATCTCCAAATCCTCTAAATAGAGATGCAACAACAGCAAAAGATCAGCACTATCAACAGTTCTAAACCTTATAACGTCCATACTCATAATATTTAGTATATCAATCTACAAGATTGTTTACTGAGTCAACTCGAAAGCATAAGCTATTCTAGAATTAAAAGACATCATCTCAAACCAAAATTGTCAGAATCAAGAATCGAGAAATGTATCAACAACCAAACGCAGTCCGATCCAAACTTGATATAACAAACTTATCTCAAAATAAGTACAACTAAGATCTAGCCCAACGTCTAGAAACAAAACATACCAAAATAAAAGGATCTGCGAAACGTAAACTTGTCAACACGAATAATCGAACCTGAACAGACATAAGAATGTCACGATAAATAAGCAAAGTCATAATCGGGATACGGTGCGATGGATTATTGAGAACTAACTTCAACCTAAAATATACAACATGTTACAGATGGTATGAACAAACAGACAAAGACTCCTTTTTGGTCGCCTTTTACGCCAGGGCGGATTACACCCGACTGGGTATTCTTCAAGCCCCCAGACAGGCCGGAACAAATTCAAGATAGAATGAACTAACTGACAAAGACTCCTTTTTGGTCGCCTTTTACGCCAGGGCGGATTACACCCGACTGAGTATTCGTCTAGCCCCCAGACAGGCCGGAACAAATACTAGACAACTCCAGGTTGCGCTTTTAGGTGTGCGCTATTCCAAGTTCCAGGCAGAAGTTCGCCTTCGCAAGTTTTTAGTTCATAAGTGTCGGTAGACAAACGACGATGTATCAAGAAAGGTCCTAAAAATTTATCTGCCAGCTTCGCCGTATAGTATTTAGATGCATCAGACAAAACGAAATTCCTACGCCAGACCAACTGATTCGGCAAGAACTCTACTGCTCGATGTCTCATATCATAACGTGTTTTAGCTTTCTCGTAAGCCGTCTGTAGTCGAGATTTTACATCTTGGAATATTCGTGTAAATTGATAAGATCTAGAGATAAGTTCTTCAGGGTCTCTGATACAAACAACGTTAGGAGCATTCCCACCTTCAGGTTTCTGTAGCGGACGTTCCCCGTTAGTGGACATTTCTCTGCCGAAATTGATGAAATAGAGAGTGAGACCGGTTACGTCATGCTTGGCGGTGCGCAGAGCACAAGAAATCTTGGGAAGAACTAGATCCCATTCACGATGATTCTCCGACACATAGGAGATCAACATAGTTTTTATTACACGATTCACTCGCTCGACAGGGTTCGCCTGCGGATGGTAGAAAGAGGTAAACGCAGACTTAATTTGATAGTGATTCAACAACTGGCGATACTCTTTAGATTTAAATTGAACCCCATTATCAGAAATAATCGTGCGAGGTACGCCAAACAGCAAGAACACGTCATTCTCAAGATGTTTAATGATATTAGCGGCAGTGGCCTTACGAAGGGCGTAAGTTAATACAAACTTGCTAAAACAGTCTGAAACAACGAGTATATAATTAAACCCGCGCTTAGATCTCGGCAAGGGTCCTACAATATCTACGCTGAGAACTTCCCAAGGTTTGTCAATTTGAGAGTGACCTCCCATACGTCCGATAGGTTTACGTTGTTCGGGTTTCGTACGTAAGCATGTGCGACATCGATTCACGTAACGAATGACATCAGCTGTCATTTTAGGCCAATAATGTCTCTGGGTAATTCTACTCAAGGTTTTCGTAATTCCCAAGTGGCCGCAAGTAGGAGGATCATGACAAGCTTTAATTAATTCCGATCGGCGTTCCTTAGGAACCACAATTTTCCAAGAGTCACCATCATCACCAAAGTAGTTGCGAGAAGGACGAAGATACTTGCAAAGTTTACCATTGACAAACTGAAAGGCAGGGTATTTGTCAGGAGTCGCTTTAACAGCACGAACAAGTCTATTGTACCATTTATCGGTAACAGGTGCAGTCTCATCGATAGTTGACAAGATTGGCACAGAGCGGGATAGTGTATCAGGAACTACGTTTTCCTTTCCCTTACGATGTATGATAGAGAAATCATATTGTTGTAACCTAACTGCCCATCTCGCTAATCGTCCACTAGGAGAATTTAAAGAATTCAACCAACAAAGTGAATAGTGATCGGTAACCACAGAAAAGTGAGCGCCTTCAACGTAAGGACGGAGTTTCTCGATCGCCCACAAGACAGCAAGACATTCTTTTTCAGTCGTAGCGAATTTACGCTCCTGCGGAGAGAGAGATCGACTGAGATAGCAGATCACCTTTTCCTCCTCATTAATATGCTGCGTTAACACAGCACCAAGGCCGAAATCAGAAGCATCAGTCTGAATGACAAATTCATGCCTGAAGTCAGGACATGCTAAGATAGGAGCAGTAACCAAACAATCTCTCAATTTAACCCAAGCCTCATCGCAAGTGGTGTCCCAATTAAAACGAATATTTTTACGCAAAAGGTTAGTCAGAGGAGAAATAATTGACGAAAAATTCGGTACAAAACGACGATACCAAGAAGCCATGCCTACCATGCGTCTGACACCAGCTACGTTAGTAGGAATAGGAATCTCAATGATTGCTCGAACCTTGTCAGGATCGACAGACAGTCCATGACCGTTAATAACATAACCCAAATATTTTAGTTCTTCTCTACAAAAGAGGCACTTTTCTCTATTCAGTGTCAGGCCGGCATTCTCTATTCGAGATAACACTTCTCGCAAAATTTCGAGATGTTTTTCGAAAGTTGAAGTAACGATGATGATATCATCGAGATAAACAAATACGTGGGGTTCTAGTTCTGGTCCTAAAACTTGATCAATAAATCGTTGCCAGGTAGCAGGAGAATTATGAAGTCCAAAAGCTAATCGTCGAAATTGAAATAAACCCCTATTCGGCACTGTGAAGGCGGTATAAGGACGAGATGACTCTTCGATAGGAATCTGCCAATATGCAGACTTGATGTCAAGAGATGTGAGAAATTTAGCATCCCGAAGTTTGTCCAAGGTTTGAGTTATGTAAGGCAGCGGGTAAGCATCGCGCTCGGTAACCTGATTGAGTTTACGATAATCTACACAGAAACGATAGGTCTTGTCCTTTTTAGGTACCATCAGTATAGGTGAAGACCAAGGACTGTTGGATCTTTCAACGACGCCTAAAGACAACATGCGTTCGAGTTCTACATCAACTATTTTTTGCAACGCCGGAGATATAGGATAATATCGTTGTTTAATAGGTGAACTATTCGACACGATACGATGTTCTACAAAAGTTGTGCAACCTAATTCCTCAGAAGCTGATTTCGCGAAAAAGTCACAGACTAAAGAATCTATACGCCTTTGTTGGTCGGCGTCCAAGACATGCTGAATACCAATAGTACCAATTATAGAGGGCTCTGCTGAAAATACCCACTCACCACGTCGAAGATCAGGTACAATGCCCATAACCTTCCAAAAATCAGTTCCCAAAATTAAACTATAGGGCAATTCGGGAATAACCAAAATATCTAAAATTTTAATTCGATCTCCAAGTTGAACAGGAACCGAAATCTCTCCCAAAGGTTTACATGTGTGTCCGTTGGCTAATATACAAGACGCAGACGTAGGACGTATTCGAACTCTAATAGATTGTAAGAGTTTCCAACAAGAACCTCCGATAAAAGTGCGTGAAGCGCCAGAGTCCAACAAACCAAGAAAAGGTTGACCAAAAATTAACACCCTAAGATGTGGGCGCTCGTCATTGCATGCTTGATCTAACAGAAAGTTCAATCGAGTAGATTCAACACGAGAACACAGACCGCTAACGCGAGAAGTCGCTGGCTTAGGGATCGTTCGCGGTCTTATTGACGACTCCCTCTGCCGTTTCCCGACCGATTGAAAGTCTGACAGCGTGGACAAGTGTTGATGGTCTGACCACGCGCTCCACATTTGTAACAAAATCGTGAACTGCGAGGATTAGGACATTCTCTCACCAGATGACCCACTACGTTGCAATTCGAACACTTCGGTCCATTGCTGGACGAAGGCGCCGAAACTGCTGCTACTCCAGATGTTGAAGGAGAATAAGCATAGGCTAAGTCTGGTTCGCATAAAGAAGACTTATTGCGAGGTGGAGGTGCGAAAGCTTCTATAGAGATCTTACATGCTTCTAGTTTTCTGCACAATTCTAAAAGCTGGTCTACGGATTTAATTTCTGTAAGCCCTAATTGACTCTGATAAAACGGAGCAATGTTTTGCAACAGAACGTCCAATTTAAGTCCCTCGGCAACCGGCACAGTCAAACGCCCAAACATACCATTCATTACCGCAACGTACATGCCTATCGTCTCATTCGGCCCTTGAGTTCGCCTCTTTATTTCCTGAAACAATTTGTCGTTATAGTTGGGAGGTTGAAATTGTAGTCGAAGCTCTCGTACGAAATCGACCCAAGTCGTTACCTTATGTCGAGTGGAACGCCACCAAACCAAAGCCTTTCCTGAAAACAACTCTGTAGCGGATCTAATTAGCTGTTCCTTAGCGAGATTGTTTGCTATGCATTTGTCTTCTATGGTTTCGAGAAATGCACTCAAGGATTGACGCGAATTCTCTCCATCGAATTTGGAGAAGCTCCACCTAGACACCGGAACAACCTTACATGACGGAGTTGACGCAGAGACAGCTGCTGAACTCACCGCATGTGACGCAGTCGCACGAACAGGTGACAGAATCGGTTCTCCCACAGATTCTTCGGAATCAGAAATTTCGCTATCAGAAACAGTAGGACCTTGTGCAACACTAGTGGACGCGAACACAAACGACATGTCAGCAGGAACGGTACCTGCCAAAGCTGACTTCCGCGCCTTAGACTTAAGAGATGTCTGAAGGGTTACCAACTCAACAAGAATACCTGCTACTTCCTCCTCAGCTTCGGGTGTCACTGGCTTTGCTCGCCTTATTCGCGAAAAAGCATGAATGATTTTTGTGTTAATTTTCCGATACCTTAAGCTAGTTTCTATTTCGACAAATTGATCTAAAAGATCATTGATCTCGGCGATCTTCCTCTTGACTTCGCGAGTGTAAGGGTTAGCCGGTTTAGCCATCGGAATACCACCACTCTCTAACTGTAACAAACTCCTAAGAGTCGCACGCATCGTCTTGACAGGAACATTTTCGTTTGCTCCTCGAACCCTTAGTTCGTAAACTAACTCATCTCGCTCTAACCTGTTGATTTCGATCTTACCTTCCATCACAACAAATGTTCAGACACACAAAGCGAAAATCTATTCACAAAAATATCGAAACCTCAAAATTCTAAACGAATACAATGAATCTAGAACAAACCCTTCACCACAGCGTGATCTGTCCAAATGTCCCTAAAGGAAAAGAAAATAGCTGAAATTTTTAAAAAAAGTAAACCGAAGATGGTCAAAATCGAAAGAAACGTGAAACGATCGGAAATTCGTCAGACCGAAACCTCAAATGGTCCTTACACAACCCTAAGCTGTTGAAAGTCTCAAAGTAAACAAAAGCCCCTCCCACAAGTATGAGCAAGCAAAGTTTCTAAAGATTTTAAAAAAAGAAAAATGGCCTCCACACAGGGCGCCAAAAACTTGCCACCAACGCGGCGTAAAATTAAAAGTGTGACGAGTGATAAGGAGGGATCGCTCGCTGATCCTCTCTGGTCTGAACCTACCTGTTGTTGTTATGTGCCCAGGAAGGTCTCTGCCGGCTAACTCTCTTGTTTCGGAGAACGTCGCGGATTCAAGGCCGCGAGATGGACTATGGACGCCACCGTTATTATCCACCTGCAGAGATAACGCTATAACGGGAGCAGGCGGGACCTGGTAGCTCCAAATATCACCAGAGGGTCAGCCCCTTATCACACGTTGCAGAGCAAGAAACTTTGTTAAACTCGAAAGCTAGTGGGAAGGGTAGAGATCGAAACACAATCAACAGTTTCACAAATTTATTGAATACACTTAGCTATAGAATAATCATCAAAACATATAGGCGATGTCAACACTCTCAAAATAAATGCCAGACACAGTCGCTTACTCAAGTCACAAAACATATACAAGGTGAAGCCCTGTTCAAAAATTCAAAATGAAAACAAGACGAAATATGAGTAGTTACACAGTGACCGAAACTAAAAGTCTTACCCCCGTATATAAATAAAACGAGAGGCGGGAGAGGATAACCCAAAATTAACCTTCCAGGATTTAATAATTTGATTCTACGAACGAGTTTAAAGGAAAACTCAAAAGACGTCAACGCGAGAGATTCCAGAATGGCAAAATCTCAAGAAATTCGGAAGGTTTCCTTAAAAAGTAATCAAGGTTATGCCTTGTTATCAATTAAAATAAAAGTTAGAAATAATACAAAATTAGAAAATCAAATCACCCAGAATGAACTTTTGGAGTACCCCCCGTATAACAGGTGTGCAAAATTTAAATATATTTAAAAGTCCGAAGAAATTTATTAACAAAGGTATACATCAAGAATACCAATTCCGTATACGTAATATGGATTCTGTACAGTAAGTAACAAAATATGTAAAGTAAAATTTACAGATAAGTTCTTCGATTATAAGGTATCGAAACAAACAATTACAGGACCGATCTGAAGGATCAGGCCTTGATTATGACACTAAAACTAAGCAGGTGACAGACAGTGAAGCTGTCGGTCTTCTAATAAAAGTTTCTGTACCAGTATATGACAAAATTTGAAAAGTAAAATTTACAGATAAGTTCTTCGATTATAAGGTATCGAAACAAACAATTACAGGACCGATCTGAAGGATCAGGCCTTGATTATGACACTAAATCTAAGCAGATGACAGACAGAGACGCTGTCGGTCTTCTGGAGTTAATAATAAGTTTCTGTACCAGTACCCGGGGTTATTTAAGATCATCAACGGGTTTATTATTGAATCAGACTCGATCGACACAGTTAAACGCACTTGAAATAGGGAAAAGAACCCTTCTAAATGATCTTAATTAACAGGTTAAACTATCACTCAAAGTGTGTGTCTTATAAGAGAGTAACAGCTTGATTAAAATTTTAATTTAGAAAATTTACTAAACGCTATTCGATAATTAAACGATTTTCTTACAATATTTTGGGATAGCTAGAGATTAAAAGGCAACACCTACTTTATCTGGGTTTCACAAACAGTAATTGTTCCTTCCAAATAGTATTACCGTTCACAAAGGCAAAACAATACTTAATTTTCCCCAGCAGTTCTCACAGCGACGCCATTTTGGGAAACCAATATGGTTGAACCGCGTCCTTTCCTCCAAATCCAAAAGAGTCTCGCAAAATAGATGAGCCCCAAAATACACGGGTTGCGGACGGCCTAAGGGAGTTTCAGAACTGCGTCGGGGTAATTCGTACAGCCAAAATTATGCCCTATAATACACAGGTTAAAAATTTCCGGTGGGACGCCTAACGCCACACAGTAGAAATCCAATATATTCTCCGAAAATCAGTAATCCACGTTATTATGAACGTTTAAAAGAATCCTGAAAGTTCAAAATGTGATATAGTAATAATATTAAGAAGATAACCATAACTTTACCGCAGAAAACTGGTTTCCAATGAAAACGTGCCACAAACACGACTCAGCGCTTATGAAGAATATGTCTTAATGGCTGCCGTAACGATATCGATGAAAATGCCGGATACACGTCATCGCAATTGCGGAAGTATAAGAAGGAAGAGAATTTAGTTTTCGAAATCTCGAGAAAGATTCCAAATCGCATAATGTGGCAAATAAATCTAAAAACGTTAAACAATTTAAAGTCCAGGGACGATAATTTCTAATAGGAGTCGGTAAGTGAGATTCCTGTCGCAGAGGGCGAACAACGAAAAGGAGATGGCGCAATAAGCGGTAGAATTAAAATTAAACTAGAAATAATTATAAAAGGGCCGTAATTAACAAAAGAAGATGCGTTTAGATGATCTATATTTCATAGCAAAAATTCCTACAAAATCAGTTTGAAATTCGGTATGACTTTTAGCGAGTTAACAGTGAAAATCTTGCGAGCATTTCGGAAAGGGAATTTAAAAGATGGCTGTATGCTAAAGTACAAAGGCTTTCAGGATGAATTGAATGATTGTAAAGGGTTGACAATTTGTAGTTGAAGGGTCTAAACGGTTCGATATATGGAGTTTAAAGCAAATTAAATAACATTAGTTGAAATTATTTATATGATATAGTTACGAGGGTTTTAAGAGAAATAATAGAGAAAATTTGCACCAATATAGGTCGTATACAGGAAAGTGAATTTATGTGCGTAACAGATTTGCATTAAAGAAACGACAATAGGCAACTCTTCGAACGTAATCTGGCGGCAATAGTTCTTGATACAATTGAACCTTGTAAGGATGCATACCAATATCGCGTTTAAGAATACTGCGGCAGGTTCCATGACTTATATCCAACTGTTGTGCCAGTCTTCTGACAGATGTTGTAGGTTGTTCTCTAATTGCGTTTCTTGCATTATTAACAACATTTTGGGTCCTAACTCGCGAAGATCTTCCCCCTTTCCATTGTCTTTTTACAGACCCAGTTGTTCGAAAGTTATTTATAATTCTCAATAGGTCACGAGAAAAGTTCTTATTTACTAAAACAACTTCAGGAAAACGTTGTTGGAATTCTTCCTTGCACATTTCTATTGAATAATACCATTCGCCGTTTGGCAAACGTCGACCGTTACGAAAGTAACATTCTAAAATGAACACCATTTGTTCTTGAGTAAACATTCTGAATGTGATTATACTGTTTTTTTTTTTAAAAATTGTATTGAAAGAATTAATAATTCACACTGACAGTCTGTCATTAAATGTTTGACAGAAAAATATTGTGAATATAATTCACGAAATACGATCTACGAACCGCAGCCTCCTACTACCTCAATTCATTTTGCTCTCATGTTATATACCTATCAATATGAAGAAAGTACTCTCTTCATATGATATCCATTTCTCACAACTCTTATTGGTAATTAAGTGAAACATCTAATTATTTTAGATTGTGTAGGGGACGTCGTATTATTGAAAATACATTCGGAATAATGACAGCCAAATGGAGGATTTACAGAAAATGCATTGTAGGTAGTGTAGAAACTGTGGAGAGTATAATAAAAGCTACTGTATGCTTACATAATTTTATAATGAACGAGGAATCTAAATCAACAGTAGATTATATACACTACTGTCCCAACTCATTGATTGATAGAGAAGATGCTAATGGAAATATCATTGATGGAGAATGGAGAGCAGATCCCATACATAATTTACCACAACTTAATAAAGTTGGAAGCAATATGTATTCACAAATTGCAGAAATTATGAGAAATGAATTAACTACGCATTTCTTGTTTGATGGTGCAACTCCATTCCAATGGAATAAAGAATAATCCACAAGTTAAATCTGTTCCAGCATAATGCATTTTTTGAATGTAGGTACTTACACATAGTTAAATAGATTGTGAAATAAATTTGAAGTTTGTTTTTTTAATCTTTTTATTACATCATAAAAAATATAATAGAAATACATATAAACATTCAAAACAAAACTTAATCTATATTTACAAATACTTTTGAGCTCCCTCATATGTCTTTTGCATTAACTCTATCTCCAGTTTAACCCTCTCTTTCAGAGGCATTTTTGATAGTATTTCTGACATTGTAATGCATGTTGGTAAAATTTTTGAATCAGATGAATTTAAACTCGGAGCATTAATTCTATTAATAGCATCCACCAGTGCTAAGTCTACATTAATCTTATAATTTTTATCAATGCTTGATCTTTTTGGCGTGTTCAAATCCTTCAAATCTGCAACAGGGGTAGATTGAAATGTAGGTACAGCTTCAATTTCTCCAATCATTTCTGTTTCTACTTGTGCGAAAGATTTGGTTTTCTTATATGGTATATTACTAACTGTTCTAAAAAAAAACCGTTCCATTTTTTTACTATAGATATGTGCAATTAACAAAATAATAGCTACTACTTACGGACGGTATTTAATCGTGTCACTTAAAAATGATATCATGTGATAATACTCCCAAGTCCGTTTTTTTCTTTTCCCAGCTCCACTACCACTGGGTGTATGGGTTTCAATTTCACCTTTTACCCTCACATATTTATCGCGTATATTCCTCCATTTCTTTATTAAAAATGGTATTGTAAACTCCTTTTGTTCTAAAACAATCAAACAAAATTAAATTGACACAAGTGTTCATCGATATTATATACAGGGTGTCCAGAAACTCTCCTGGCAAACGAAGACCGGAGTTTCCTCAGATAATTTTGAGACAATTAAACCCAAATTCACCTAGTCCGAAAATGCTTCCTAAGGCAGCTAGAGTTCTTTGAAGATGGCGCCTTGTATTTATTTTTTTTTTTAATTCCTCCAGAACGCTTCTATTTAGAAAAACAAAAACTGGTATACTTATTTATCCTCCAGAGATGAATCGATTCCATCAATTGCGAATTTCTAGTACCGGTCATAGGCGTCCGTTTTGGGTAGGTCAACGGTTATTTTAAGGCATAACTTTTTTGTCTTTAACTTTTAAGCATTTGTGACACTAGATTATTAAATTTTCAGGTATTCCAGTACTAAAAGGTACTCTTACTTTAAGTCGGTAGGATACACCGTTTTCTAGAAAAATCGATTTGTAAATTTTTCGTTTTTTCTTCATTAAAATTCAATTTTTTATTTTTTGCAATAGTTAGCTCTGAACTGCCAACAGAAGTAAAACCTACGTTTTTCATTGTCAAATTGTTGTCAGTTCGCGAAGTTTATCTTTTCATTTTTTACTTTGTGTTATTCAAACACGATTTCAATTTAAAAAAAAATGGTTTTTACTAATGAGGAATACGCCGATATGCATTTAGTTTATGGCGAAATGAGGTGTAACGCTCGAGCGGCGCAACGTAGATACGCTGAAAAATTTCCCAATCGTCAGCATCCCACTCACTCAACATTTACAGCTCTTCATCAACGATTAAGAGAAACAGGTTCAGTGGTCCCAAAAAATAATGAAACAGGGAGACATAATGATGTAACAGCAGAACATGAAGATGTTATTTTAATGGAAGTTGAGGAAAATCCAGAAATTAGCGTTCGAAGACTATCTGCCATGTACTCCACAATTTCAAAATCTTCCGTAGGAAATATGTTACACAAAGAAAATTTATATCCTTTTCATTTTACAAAGGTGCAAGCACTGCTAGAAGGAGATTTTCCTGCTCGCGTAGAATTCGCTAGATGGTTACAAAATCAGAAAAATCAAGATGAAGATTTCTTCAGGAACATTTTGTTTGGTGACGAAGTTACATTCTCAAAAAATGGAATTTTTAATGTACATAATGCACATTATTATTCGTACGTTGGTGACAATCCCCACGTTGTTCAAGAATTTAAGCATCAGCATAGGTTTAGCATAAACGTCTGGATATGAGTAGTTGACGATTATCTACTTGGACCTGTGGCGTTACCTGCTCGTTTAAATGGTGCTGATTACTTACATTTCCTGCAAAATATTTTACCTGATTTGTTAGATGTTCGGCAAAACTTATGGTTTCTACAGGACGGCTGTCCGGCCCACTTTAGCAGGAATGTACGAGACTTTCTAGATAATAACTACGAAGACCATTGGATTGGAAGAGGCGGTCCAGTTGCTTGGCCAGCAAGGTCTCCGGATTTGAATCCTTGCGATTATTGTGTTTGGGGATACATAAAAGCATTTGTTTATTCCGTTCCGATACTAAATCGCGCACAACTCTGGCTAAGGATACAAGATGCTTGCAACGAATTTAGAAATAACTTTGGAATTTTTGCAAGAATTCGGCGTTCTCTAAGCAAAAGGGTAAACTTATGCATAGAGACTAATGGTCATCACATCG
Organism: Melolontha melolontha; assembly: GCA_935421215.2. Taxonomy (NCBI): domain Eukaryota; kingdom Metazoa; phylum Arthropoda; class Insecta; order Coleoptera; family Scarabaeidae; genus Melolontha; species Melolontha melolontha. The sequence goes on from OW285241.1 coordinate 92,271,612, forward strand.
AGCAACTTTTGTAACAATCTAGCTTTGATACTTGTTCTTTTTTTGTTAGTTTCGTTCCATTGTAATAAATAATTTGTTTTTAAATTATTAAATTAATTTTCATCCATGCCTTAATAGTCCAAGCCAACTTCGTCGCTAAAAATAAGTAGGTACATAATAAATTGAACTTTAATGAAGAAAAAACGAAAAATTTACAAATTGATTTTTCTAGAAAACGGTGTATCCTACCGACTTAAAGTAAGAGTACCTTTTAGTACTGGAATACCTGAAAATTTAATAATCTAGTGTCACAAATGCTTAAAAGTTAAAGACAAAAAAGTTATGCCTTAAAATAACCGTTAACCTACCCAAAACGGACGCCTATGACCGGTACTAGAAATTCGCAATTGATGGAATCGATTCATCTCTGGAGGATAAATAAGCATACCAGTTTTTGTTTTTCTAAATAGAAGCGTTCTGGAGGAATTAAAAAAAAAATAAATACAAGGCGCCATCTTCAAAGAACTCTAGCTCCCTTAGGAAGCATTTTCGGACTAGGTGAATTTGGGTTTAATTGTCTTAAAATTATCAGAGGAATCTCCGGTCTTCGTTTGTCACGAGAGTTTCTGGACACCCTGTATATACCTCCAAAAACCTTAAATATTTCAAGCCAAAGATTATCTCTTGTGGTTTTTGATCTTTCCTTTAAATGGAGTCTACAGTCCCATAGCGGAGGTCTCCTCATGACTTCGCTTATTAATAATTCTTCAACTGTAATCGTATCTTCCATAAGCACTGCTTCCTCCTTCGCCCCAGTATCACTCTAAACAATTAAAAACATTATTGATACTGGAATTAAACCATTAACTTGTATTTACTCACGTTTGGCAATTGTACCTCACTGCTTTCATCCTCTTCCAAATAATCATCATCATCATCAACAAATGATTCACAATTCATCTTACCGTTATGCATTTTGTTGAATGTAAAGTAAATAACCCGGACACAACCCTTTTTCACAGACAACCTCACTAAACTGACGCTTTTTTTACTATTAAATTGTCCCACTTTCTTTAGTGTCATTTAAGTTACTAAATTTAAAAGTGAAATATCACTATTTTTGTAACTAAAACATACGACCGTTGTTGAGCAGTGGAAATTGACATTTTTTTCAGATGATACGATTCCGAATCGGACATCGGATGACGGATCAATGGAAACCTATATTACCTTTATTATCAATGGATAATTCTAAAAGAAATATGAATATTTAGATAAATAATTAGTTATGAAGTGAATATTGTCTTCAATATTAAGAAGAATAACAAACTTGAACAGATCATATTCATTTTACAGTTGTAAATTTTAAAATATATTGATGTAATTCAAAAGTTAAATAATTATAAGTTATCGAATAATAATGAACTGGTTATCACATTTTATTATGCATGCCAATGAATGCTATATATCTGGGGATTTCGATAGAAACTTGTGGTTTTTCTCATTCCGTCAAAGTAACTTTTGTAATGTAAAATAAAATTAATAATTTCTCAAATAGCACAAAATTGAGAGGGCTCTTTAATAATTTTATTATTCTTTTCTATATTAGATTTCATAACACATTAATACAATACTTACGTACACTATTCTCAAAACTAAACAATTTTTATACATGTACAGTTTGCTTTCTGAAAAAGAAGAAAATGCTTAGAATGTGAAATGATTCTAATAAAATGATACTCTTATAGTGGTATATTGTAATAAATCACATGCTAAAGAAAAGTATGTTTAATAATATTAAGAATATAGGTACGTTTATTTCCTCTGGCATTACAATAAAACAATGTATAGAAAAATTCAAACTGAAAATAAAATAAACACAAATATAAACTACTATCATAGCAAACACTACAGTCTAACATGGGTTGCTAGTTAGGAATTGCTTCAATAGCTTCTTAAATAATACAATATTTGTACAAAATTTTATATCTCTACGTAATTAATTAAATAATTGGCTGTGGAAATCCATATTTATTTGTAAGTAAGGATTATTCATCTTTAACTTTATGTTATTTACATAAAGTATAAATAAAATTGGACCGATTATAGGGAACCTTAGGCTATAATTACAGATGATGTAAAATATTAATTTTATAATTTCTTTTATCAAAAGATTTAAAAGATCTATTAATAAATTTTAAAGTAAAGAAAATTCTCACTCTAATATATAACGATAATATGTAGTCATATGCAAATTGATCACATGGATGATTTAATTGTATGACATTACACTGTTCTTTCAGTTTTGCGCCAACATTTTCTTCTATGGCTGTTAATGTTTGTAACTTTAAATAATACACTTTTATATATTTATTTATTGTTTATTATATAAACTATTTTACATTTTAATATTTATAAACCACACACAAACACAACTTAACAACAACTCTTCTTTATGTCTTGTCATCATTTTATTCTTGTTGGTTCAGTACTACCAACTTTGTATTCTTAATAATACCTACTTAATAATACATAACTAAAAGTAAACAAAAGTAACTAATATTTAACACGCCTCCTTACTTTTGGGTGACTTTTAATAAAAATCTAAATTTATAATGTTTTTGCTTACTCAAAGACTTTGTAAATATGTCAGCAATGTTATCCTGACTGTCAATTTTAACAATATCAATAGTCTTATTTAAGTAATTTTCATTTACATAATGGTAATGAGTTTCTATATGTTTTGAATTCTTTGATAAATTTCCATATTTAGATATAACTACTGCACCAGAATTGTCTTCATACAAATTTATAGGCTTGTTGAATTTAATATTAAATGATTCTAAGATACCCTTCATAAAAATTACTTCTGTAACAGCTTCTGATAATGCTACATATTCCGCATGTGTACTTGACTTTGTTACAGAGTTCTGTTTGCGTGATCTCCAATAAACTGAGTTCCCAAATAATCTAATTACAAATCCTGATGTTGATCTTCTATCATTTATGTCGCCTGCCCAATCAGCATCAACGTAACAATCCATTATATTAATATTTTCATTTTTCAAATAAGTTAATTTATAATCTTTTGTTTTATATAAATATTTTAAAATTCTCAATGCATATTTGAAATGCTCCTGATTATAACTTGATTGGAATCTACTTAAATAATTTACACAAAATGATATATCAGGTCTGGTGCCTGTTGCAATATATAACAATTCTCCTATTAAATTTCTAAATTTAATATTATCTTCTACTATTTTACTTGTCATTAAATTTAAATTTATTTCCATAGGCGTATCATATAGTTTTGAATTTTTTATTTGATATTTTTGTGCTAGAGATTCAATGTAACTTTTCTGATCTAAAGTCATTTCTACATCATTATATTCAATGTTAATTCCTATATAACTTTTTACTTTGCCCAAATCTTTAATGTTAAATTTACTCGCTAACTTAATTTTAACTTGATCTATTTGTCTTTTATTTTTACTACATATTAATAAATCATCAACAAATAATAAAATATATATTGAATCATTACCTGAATTTTTAACATATAAACAGTAGTCGTAATTATTTCTTTTAAATCCTAATTGAGTAATATAATTATTAAAATGTTCATACCATGCACGTGGGCTTTCTTTTAGACCATACAAAGCTTTTTTTTAATTTATACACTTGGTTAATTCCCTTTTCGTATCCTTCAGGTTGTTTAACGTATACTTCGGATTCTATCTTGCTGTTCAAAAACGCTGTTTCTACGTCCATTTGATCAATGTTTAAATTGTACCTACAACAATATGCTAATAATAGTTTTAACGTTTGCATTTTTGCCACTGGTGAATATGTATGTTCAATTAATTCTTGCTGTTGAAAACCTCTTACAACTAATCGAGCCTTGTAACTGTCATTGCTTTTCCGTTTGTATAACCATTTCACATCTAATATATTTTTATCTTCTGGTTGTTGTACCAAATCCCATGTGTAATTTTGTTGAATACTTCTTATTTCGTTATCCATTGCATTTTTCCAATTTATGGAATCTATACTTCTCATCGCCTCCTTAAATGTTTGCGGTACTGTCGCATTGCAATAATTTACATATATAATATAATCATCAAGTTTTGAAGGAAGTTTTCTTTGTCGTTGAGGCCTTTTTAAATCCACTTCCTCGTTAGTATCATCTAAACTTTCATCATCTTCATCTGGACCCTTTTCATTTTGCTCATTGTTAACCAACTCAATGCATTTAACTTCTTCTTCAATAATTTCTACATGTCGTGCAATCTTTATTTTGTCATTTACAAGTATACGATATCCCACATCTGTATACCCTAATAATATGCCTGCTTCAGCTTTTTTATCCCATTTTGATGCTCGTTTCTCCTCAGGTATACGAACGAAAACTTTGCTCCCGTACAGTCGTAAATTTTTTACACTAGGTTTTTCATTAAAAAATATCTCATAAGGAGTTTTCTGTTCAGTAGTGTTTGCTAATGTTCTGTTATGTAAATATGCAGCCGTTCTAACACATTCCGGCCAATATTTAATATCCACCTTTGCCTCTGCTCGTAAGCACCGAGCTATATTCATAATTGTTTGATTAAAACGTTCAGCTGTTCCATTTAGCTGATGCACGTATGGTGGGCACGGGTTTAGATATATTCCTTTTTCACGGATAAAGTTATAAATTTTTGAGTTCATATATTCTGTTCCATTATCACATCTTAATTCTTGTATATTTTTACCAGTTAAATTTTGAACAAGATTTACGTATTCTACCAGACAATCGTAAACTTGTGTTTTTGATTTCATGGTGTACACTTTTGCTAGTTTGCTATAATCATCTATAAATGATAGAAAGTACATTTCTCCCTGATTTCCTTTTGTTGTGTGTGGGCCATTTACATCTGTGTGAATTATTTGTAAAATGTCCTCTGCTCTCTTACGGTTATTTCCAAAAGGTAAATTTTTCATTTTATTTTCAATACACACCGCACATTTTAAATAATCACCCTCTAACTTTTCCGGAATTCCTTCTATTAGTTGTTTTGTACATAGAACATTTAAGTAATTAAAATTTACATGTCCTAACATTCGATGCCATTTTTCTTTTAATGTTAATTTATTTTCACTACATGTTGTATTTGCAAATGCTGATCTGTTATTATTGTCAATAAAACTTTTCATTTCATACAGATTTTCCTTTTTGATTGCTATGGCTATTAATTCACTGTTCATATTATAAATTTTTGAAATATTTCCATAAGAAATAATTTTATTATTGTTTGTAATTTTTGAATAACTTAATAAATTTGTTTTCATATCTTTTACATAAAATACATTATTCAAATTTATGACCACTTGTTTATTGTACACAGGAAATGAAGCTTTTATTTTACCAATTTTTGTCGCTAGCAATATGCGACCGTCTCCCACTTTTACATTCACTGGTGTTTTTAATGTCACAAAACTTTCAAAATAAATGTCATTGTTTATAATATGATCGGTACAACCACTGTCTAATAACCAGTTTATTTCATTTGGATTGACGATGCAAGTTTCACTTATTGTTGAAGTATTTGCTGTCACATAAAAGTTATTACATTCACTATTATTTCTACTTTCTGAATTTTGATGCCCACTGTAATTTCCATGTCCCCTATTTTGATAACCACGATAATTTCCACGTCCTGCATTTTGATAACCACTAAAATTTCCACGTCCTGCATTTTGATAACCACTAAAATTTCCACGTACATTTTGATATCCACGATAGTTTCCATAATTTCCACGTCCTAAATTTTGATAATGACCACGGCCACCACGATTGAAATTATTATGTTGCCCTTGAAAACTTGTTTGATATTTTTGTTGACAGTTCCTTTGAATGTGACCTACTTTACCACATCCATAACAACCTTGATTCCGTTGTGATGTCGAACCCGCTGCAAATGCATTTGATTTTGTATTTTTTTCTTTATCTTCACCATTGTCACTTTTGTCATTCATAAATTTTAACTTGATTTTCGTTTTTAAATATTCTACATTTCTTTCTTCTTTGGGTAAAACATCAATTAAATCACCCAGGTGGCTAAATGATTTTGGGAGTGCTCTTAACATATAATTTAACTTTTCATCCTCGTTGATTTTTGATCCAGCCGCTTTCAATTCATTTGTTGCTTTTTCAAATTTGTTAAAAAAATTTTCGGGGTCATCTTCTTCCTTTAATTTGATATTTTCTAAATTGCTTCTACAGATCATTTGTAATGCTGTCGATTCTTTGTTGTAAATTTCATCCAATTTTTTAATAATTTCAAAGGCGGTTTCCTGTTCACTAATTAATTCTAATTGTTTATTTGAGATAGCGCTATATATGTAGTTCGTTGCTTTGATGTCCATTTGTTCCCATTCATTTGCATTCTCAGTTGCAGTCCTTTCTCTTTCAGTTACTATTTTACATTTTTTAAATTGCAAAAATTTTAATATTCGTAGCTTCCATTTTGTATAATCGGAACCATCAAAGATCGGTACTGTTACATCATCTATTTTTATATACGTCGCCATTTTTGTTATATTAAATTTTTTGTTTTAACTTTTAACACTTTTATATATTTTTAATAACTACGCTCTGCTACCATGTTAATGTTTGTAACTTTAAATAATACACTTTTATATATTTATTTATTGTTTATTATATAAACTATTTTACATTTTAATATTTATAAACCACACACAAACACAACTTAACAACAACTCTTCTTTATGTCTTGTCATCATTTTATTCTTGTTGGTTCAGTACTACCAACTTTGTATTCTTAATAATACCTACTTAATAATACATAACTAAAAGTAAACAAAAGTAACTAATATTTAACAATGGCTACTGTTGAAAAAACGGTACAGAATTTAAGTTCAAGTTTACTTATATACTCTATAAACATTATATCAGGCATTTTTAAATTTCCAAAGGTGTCTTTCTCTTTGTTTTCATAGGCTCGAAAATGTGTGTAAATTGTTTCGTTGGTCAATTGTACATTTGCAGATGCATATTGTGTACAAACTTCACATGTGTGTTTGCTCAAACATCTTTTAATAAGGTATCCACAAACATAAACCAATGCATTTTGTTCAGGAAGCTCCATTGCCTGATAATCCTTTATATCTAATTTTAATGTATTTTCGTTTGGTTTTTGTGTCATTAAGCTCTGATAACTGTTTAAAGCTTCGCGAGTAATTTTTACAAGAACATCATCCAAATCTCCAATGAAATTGGCCCCTTCCGTTTCATCAAAAAATTGAATTAGGAATAATTTTTTGAAGGCGCGTAGAAATTGTATTGGGGTCGGATTACGGCAATTTCCACTTTGTTGTCGTATTTTGCTTAATTATCACCATTATAGTTTTGTTACACTTAGATTGTAATAGAAAAAGCATTTTTTAATAAAATATTACATAAATATTGCCTGTTTTATTATTAATAGTAGTATATAATACGCCGGTTCTGGACCGCCAATTTGTGAACCACCATATTTAGCTTTATTCTCCTTGAAGTCAAAACTACTTCTAGAGCTTAACAATTTAACAGTCCATAAACGGTACAAAAATTTGTGTTAAAACCTCAGTAATTCTCTTGAAAATGCATAAAAACGATTATATTTTAAAACATTTATACCAAATTTTATCCATAAATTTACAGTCACAATTTTGCTCGTTCACAAGCTAAAATTCCATAAAAAACTGAGTTTATTTAATCGCCACCAAATTGTGAACGAATATAAACACCCATATTCTATGTTAATTTAGTACAATTATCTTATAAAAAATTATTAGCATATCACATCGTTCACACCTCAAATTTAGATAAAAAATTGACATTATTTAATCGCCACCAAATTGTGAACGAATTATAGACCCCCTCAAATACTCAAAACTTATTTTATCATCACCAACAAGTCTCTGTGAACGTAAACATGTATATAGAACGTAACGTCGAATATAAAAGTGAACATAGAACGTAACGTACAACATAAACATTGAATGTAATATAAACGTAATAGTTCTAGTAACATAATGTCCAGTGTCAAAATTATAAATGTGTGTTAATAACCAAATTTCAATAAACGTTAATTATTCAGATCAATTGTTTACTACATTTAATTTTTCTTTCGATATACTTTATTTTGCAAACATTTTTTCACATAAAATTTTCAGCTATTACATAAAATATAACGTAATGTTGTCAGTTACCTTAAAAATCCCCAACACTCACATTCACATTTCATAATATAGTCTACAGAAAAGTTTCTAGAATCTATGGCTGTCAAATTATGTATGTCACAATTTACTGGTTTATTGTTGTTTAAAATTCTGTAAATGGTATCATGTAACCCCAATTCAACTATCTCTAGGGGTTCCAGTGAATGAGTAAAATTTATTCTCCATATACAACATGGTCTATACTTTTATGCATACCATTTATGTTAATTATATGAAAATTCGGCATTAGTGTTTGAAAATATGTATTATACATATTTTGAAGCACGTGTTGCATGCAGAGTGGCGCTCGCCAGTATCTCGGACACAAACACCGATTCATAATCTTAAAAATAAAAAATTATATTAGTTATTAAATTAAAATTTAACCAAAGAAATATACTCACATTATAAACTAAAATTCTTTAGCACCTTTTCTTCGATTAGTCAAACTGTACAAGAACAGTTCCCACACTTGAATTACTCGATTACGATTTTAATGGCAGGAACAAGTAATGTAATACAGATGCAGAATGTCTTCTTTATGAAATAATATTACATTTAATAATAATAATCAAATTGTGTATTCAATAAGGTCGATGAGTATCTATGCACCCATATGTACCTAACCCAGACCTAATCTGACCTAACCACAGACGTAACCAAAGAAGTGACAGAAGTTGCAACAGTGTTGCCAGGTGAAAATAATTGTTTTCACTAGATGAGAACTTAAAAAATCACTAGATTGTTACCACAATTATAAATGATGCTACCCCTTAAAAACGTGTAGGCAGCAAAACGCCAGTTGGAATTAGGACGTGTCCTAATTCCGCCCCTGGTCTCAAAGGCCCTTCGAATAAATTGCCGGTCAGCTCAGTTAAAAAAAAAAAGCGGGAGCGTCGTGGGCCAACACAGCGCAAGATCTTACTTGGGCACCACTACGTTTGGTCTGGCAAGTATCTAGGCAAACGTAGAACGCCCTCGGCTTTAAGGGCTTAAGAACACTTAAAAGGGGTGTTCGACTTCCAAGTAACAACTCAAACACTTTTGCTCGTTAGGGTATTAAGGCAAACAAACGCAAACTCGGATATATCAGTAACAAATAAATTTATTGAACAGTCAAATGATTAAATAAGAAGGTTACAAACAAATCTAACGCAAATCAATTGATTAAAGAAATTTAAAAAAAAAAAAGGTAATTCCAAAGATTGTACTGTAATTGATAAGATAATCACATAAGCATTAATAAAACAAAGAGTGTTAAGATTTTGAATCTAGCGTTAGTAGATCATCAAAGCTTTGTAGTTCTTTACATTGCTTACGCATCACCCAGTATTAAATCTACAGCAGTAATTAAAAAAAAAACAAGAAAAGTAAAACTAAAGTGACGTAAACTAATTCTAAGGAAATCACAAATTAATTGAATCAAACTATTCAGGGCACAGCCCGTATATATATTAAAAAAAAAAATCAATTGAGTAACTTTCAAAAATAAACACTTGGAGGTGTTTTAAATTATATAAGTGGCAATAGAGACATTGGTTCTCTGACAGGAATAAAATTAATTATATCAAGAGTAATTTATAGAAAACATAAAACATTACCCAAGTATGAGTAAAAGTAAAACTAGGTTCAAAATTATATAATTAGAGCGCTTAAGCCACTTGGATTAATTATAAGACTACATAAATTAAACTTAACGTAAGCAAATTACTTAACGAAATTAAGTCAATAAATTAGGTGAAATTACAAAAGTATTCGGAATAAATTTAATTTAAAGTAGTTTTTCTGTTTTCGTCAAAATGGCGTCTCAAACCATGCAGCACGTGGTTGCACACAAATTTCATTTATTTAATAGAATAAAAACTATTAAAGCCAAAAATTACGGGAACTTCGTCGTGAAACTGGATTATGCGACAATTTAATAATTTACCACACTACCTTGCGTGAATTCAAAAGCAGTGGCTTCCAGAACGTGGTTACCGGAATCCCGGAAAACGTGGATGTCGGAACCCTTACTGCCGGGATGCTGTTTGAGTCGGGATTTCCCGCGCAGAAGCTAATTGGCAATCTTCCCCTGAGCCGTAAACTACAGCCCTGAAGCACGAGGTCGAATAAAATTTACACTTCACTAATGAACAATTAATGCCAATAAGTCAAGTAAGAACAAAGCCTGCCTACGCAGAAAATTAAACTGAGAAAAAAACAAAACTTGACTTAGGTTTCGAACTTCTGAGTACTTCAGAGCTAGCACGATAAAGATAGCCCTCTTACATTCGGCTGTACGACATTTATAGGAGAAGGTAAACTGCGTCATAGTCACAAAAACCTAATTCCAACGGAAAATGTGAAAAATAAGGAAATAATTAACCAAAACCCAGACAACGAGAGAGAGTGTGAATACAGAAGCTAATAAACTAAAATTCGGAAATAAAATTGCAACAATAAAAGGGTAATTGACCAATTTGAATTACAGAAAAATGCAAAGCAAACTAAAACGGAAGGAATCCTATATGCCGCGTAGATGGCGTACAAGGCCAATGACATGGAAAACCCCAAAATAAAACTTAAAATAAAGGTTAAACAATCAAATAAATCGTCCTGAAAGAATTACTAAAATTCCATAATTAAAATAATGACTCGTTCAGTCAGTAAGAAACGAAACTCGCATAAAGCATTATAAAAAAAGAAGCATGAGTACGCATAAATTACACAAAGAGGCGACTGCGCAGAGAAGGCAGGAAAATACTCCGGGAACATTAAGGATATACGGTCATCCAAAACATTTGAATATAAGAAACTTTTATAATAATAACGAAGTTTGAAGAAGCCTAAATGGTTCGATATTTAGGGAATATGACAAATAAAATATAAATTAGCGGGAGGATAAAGTTTGAAAAGGCTACGAAGGTTTAAAGTAAACAAATAAAGTAATAACACGTTCAAAAATTACCAAAAGGTCTCAGAAACAATTTTCTGGGCGTAACAATGAAACCATTACATATGTCTAATTACCGGTAGTATATATAATGTATAGTTTTAGTTTTCGTTAATAAAGAAAGAAGAGCTATTGCAATAAAAAAAATGTAAAGCAGTAGGTGGGTATGTAAATAATAAAAGAAACACAAGAATTTCTTGATATATATTTATATATAATATATATATTTATTGGTATAATATTGCATAAAGTCGTACCTATTTTACAATAACACTGTACAAGCTGTTTTAAACTTAAGTAAAATTTACAAGAAAATAAAAGGTAATTATAGTAAATTACAAATTAGAGCTTATATAAATTGCATTAAATAATATATTTTTATTCTGATGAATACATATTGTTGTTATGTTTATTTGTTACAGTTACAGGAATTTTGTAATCAAAACATGATTTATTATCACTATTTATTAATCTCTTAGAGTGTAGAATTCCAGTTAAGGTAGTAGCAGATAACCGATTTCTGATTTTACTTTTGTTGAGAGATACTGCACTGAATATTCTTTCTACCGAAGCACTACTGTGAGGTAATGTTAAAACTAAATTGACAAATTTTGATAGTTCTGGATAAACAGAAATAAGAAATATAATCGGCTGCATCCTCATTGAAGCCACTATTTTGCAATAATCGCCACTCTATCCAATGAAAGAAGATCAATATCTTTCCTATGAAAATTTGCTGCTGGACCTAATGAACTTGTAGTTTTAATAAGTTTTGGGTCCAAAAATTTAAAGAACTTAAGTGTCTTTACATCTTCTGCATTAAATGGAAAGCGTTTATATAATTGATGAGCAGCTTCAACATAAAAACCTAAGCATGTTAATTGAAAGTTATGTTTATCACCATCTGAAAGAGTATTTTCTTGAAATAATATAGCTGCCTTCGGGCCACAATATACTTCATTTAGTAAAACATAATGTTCTGGGTTTCTATATTGCAAAATAGTTACATCAGTTTTACTCAAATATGTATTATTTATATAACAACTTAGAATAGTCTTGTATACTGCTAACATTCTGTCATATATTGCATAAATTTTAGAAGATTCTAATTGAAATTCCTTATTTAAATCAGTAAATACAGGTAAAACATATTCCAAAAACTCTAAATAATATTTATTCATAGGATTTTGTAAATTATTGTGAATGGATTCAGATGCATCGATTTAATTGAAAGATTCATTTTGGAAATATAATTTAAGAGCTTCATACTGCTCCAACACTTTTTTAACAACAGAAATTAAAGAGAGCCAGCGTGTTTGGCTAAGTTGCAGCAGCTTATGGGGTTTAATATCAAGAAACTGCTGAAATTCTTTGTATTGTGTTTGTCGTTTAAAACTATATTGCATATAATTGTATACTTCTCGCACCAGTTTTTCCGTTGTAGAAGGTAATTTTTCACAAGCATGGGAAGCTATGAGTGCTATTGAGTGACATAGATATTTTACAGTAAAAAGATGTGGTATTTCATTTTTTAATAAAGTTTTGACGGAATGCTTAATGCCCATCATTGAATTTGCCCCATCAGCTGCAAATCCTACCATATTATTTTTATATGGAACATTATGTTTATTAAAAAATTGAACAATAACATTATGTATATTTACTGCAGTTGCATCATAGATTGGTAATAAACCAAGAAATTCGTCATTTATACTAAAATTTTGATTTAATCGCACAACTAATGCTAAGTTTTTAATTCCGGTATGATCCGTAGACTCATCAATTAATAAAGAAAATTTGCTGCACTTTAAAGTTTCTATTAGAGTTTCAAAACTTGATTGACCAATTACGTTATTTATAATAGCTGTGCATTTTGTACGATTACAGGAAATATTTTTTATAACATCACTTTCATTATTTATAGACCTAATGATGATCAACTGAATTTATAGATATATTGTGTTCTGCAATGAAAGATGCAATTCTTATTTCTATTTCTTTTGTACTAAGTTCCGTGCTTGTAGAGCTTCTTACATATTGCGTAACACAGAATTTTTGTTGTTTGATTAATTTAGATTTAGATTGGTGTTTTATAGAACCATGGTGCTTACGTATTGCAGCTATCCCTCCAAGATAGTCATTACCGCATATTTTAAATCTGTAAAACTCTTCTCCTTTTGAACTAGCTTCTATCCAATGTTGGTAATCATTGTGTTTCTCCCAAATCAGTTTTGTATTTTTGTTGATAAATTTTCTTTTTTTTTTTTGAAGTAGATGGTTGATCTGTGGTCGACATAATAACTGCTAGAAATTAAAACAGATTTAGGAAAACTAATAAAAATATGTAAACGGTTTTATTTGCAGTAATTACTTACATGGTAATAATCCGAAAATTAATTTATTTAAAAAATTCAGTGCGATTGGGCGCGCGTGAATAAGATTCTACCACAAATATCTAATATGATTTAATCCAAAATTCCCCCGGCCAAAAGCTCTTATACTTTCCCATTTTAAATAGGTACTTACCCTTCATCGTATTATTTCAAAAATTACAAATTTAAAAATAATTTGAACGGTACTTCCCGTAATGAACTTATGTATTATATCAATTATTTATTGCGAGAAAATTGTTTCGACTACTAAGGTATAGATGTCACTTTACGTAGGATCTATAATATTTAATAATAATAAATAACGCAATCTATTTTGATAAATATATGATTTCATATAAACTACAAAACGAAAAATACGTAAAATAACTAGATTTTACTAAAATACAGAAGTTTTTCACTAAATCACTAACACAGTACTCAAATCGCTAGATCTAGTGAAAAATCACTAGACCTGGCAACCCTGTGATTGGTGAACATATGTACGAACGAATGCAGCTTTGATGTAAAACGAAATACAAATCTCCCCACTACTTTTAATCCTGCGCGAACTTACCCCTCCTCGCGCCAACTTAATTGGCGTTTGCTATAATTGCCAAGCCAAAGGTAAGCAAAAACCTGTTTTTATGAATAAAAGCTTCACTGTTTACATATTCCTAGAATCTCTATTTGATTAAATAGTTTGATTATATTGTATTACAGGAGTTCATCATCATCGATTTCCGAACCCAGAAAAAGATTATGATCGGTTTAATACCTGGTTGACTATATTGAACATCAATGAGTTGAAATTAATGAACCCGTATACTGTTTATAAAAATAAACGTGTATGTTCAGCTCATTTTCAAGGAAAATATAAGTCTGTAGGCAATCCACGTTTACATCATAATGCCGTACACAGAACATCTAATAATAAAGAACGGCATCTTGAGTCAAAATACTAATTCCACAAAAAGCGCCATCTGACGAGGTTTAACCTAACTAATATAAGTAAATTTCAGCTGAATTTTATTTTAATTAGAAAATTTATCAAATTGATTTCGCTTATAATTTCAACATTACCAATGTTATGAAAATTTTACAAACATGTGGCAATATTGAAAATACAAGCAAAGCTATTTCGTTATTTTAATTAATAGGATATATTAATTAACCCTAGAATGGTATCGTTATTTTCTAGTACATGACTGGTACAGTGGTGTCGCATATGACACATCGTTATATCTTTAACTTTTATATAGTTATCGTTCAAAATAAAAACAAAAGTATAATTTTACATTAATTTTATTATAAAAAATAAAATGGTACAAAAATATAAAACAGTTATTCTCACAAAAATACTAATTACAGTTCTTCACTGCAGGGAGGACAAATAGGCCTTCTGTGTTCAGCACAAATGTGTTCACCGCATCTCACACATAGTTCTCGACCTTTTCTGTTGGCATTTCTTCTTGGCCTCTTCTGCTGGCATTTCTAGGGCAAATATGACAACGTTTCTGACCGACAGGTTGATTTCTTTTTTCCAAACTAGGATTCTTTTCTTCCACACCTAAAATATCCTGAATTAGTAGACGTAAATATCTGGATATTGTTGGCACATTCAGTCTGCTTTCGAATTGTGGTTTGATCAATTGCATGCCTAAGTTTTGAAGAAATTGTCTTCTTGGGATGTATTTATAAGCACTATTTTGTTTTTGTTTGTTGGCGTTATAGATAACATAAGCATTGATTCCAATTTCATCTATCATTCCATAAAATACACGTAAAGGCCATCGACGGGATTTTCGTGACACAGTTTTTGAGTAACACAATTGATCATATGTATCTACACCACCTTTCGTCGAATTATAAAATAGAATGATTTCGGGTTTTTTAGTTTCGTCTTCAATTTCGCCATAAGTGTGAAAAGTTGACAACAACAAAACTATATTATTCTTTTTAGGTGAAAACGAAACCATAGTTTTATTTTCGTCGTAAGCAAAATCAGAGCTAGGAACAGTAGCTTTTTTCTTCAAGAAAGTTGGCGGAATATCTGCTTTATTTTTACGTAACGTTCCTACCATGGTTAGTTTCTTTTCCAATAATTTATTTGCCAAATCCGAGGACGAGAACCAGTTATCCACGGTAACATTCTGGTTTGTTCCATATATGCTTTCACACAGTTTCAGGACTTATTGAGTAGGTAAAGTTTCAGAACTAGTTCTTCTTTCTTTTCCAATATATGGAATAGCAGAAAGCATGTAAAATGTTTTAGAGTCGCACATCATAACAATTTTTATGCCATATTTATCCGGCTTATTTGGAATATAGATTTTGAATGGACATCTTCCTCTAAAACCAAGAAGTTGTTCGTCTACAGTTACATATGCGCCAGGTGTATAATTTTCTGAACACTTTTCAATAAATTTATCCCACAGAAATCTGATAGGTGCAAATTTATCATCCTTACGCTCTTGTCTGGTATTTTTGTCATCAAAGCGAAGACAATTAAGAAAAACCCAAAACGTTTTCGTGACATGGTTGCTCTGAAAATGGGTAATCCATATTGTCTGGACCATAAATCAGAAGTACTTAGAGAACTTGTTTTTAGAACCCCACTCATATATAACAGCCCGAATAAGGCCAATATTTCTTGTCTACTAGTACACCCTATAAAGCTTTGATTATTAGCATATTTGGAGGATTGTCTTGTTATTTCTTGGTTTGTGTGTTGAATAATACAATTAATCATTTCGTCGGTGAAAAATTACTTCCATGCTTCAATCTCGTCTGCAGCTTTTAATGCGTTTGACATTGGCCCTGGTAATCGAAGCACAATGTTCTTTTGCACTGTACGGCTATTTTTTGAAAAAAATTGTGATTTATACCATTTGTAACCATTTTTTCCATAAATTGCCTTTTGACGTGTAGCAGATTCTTCTTCGGACTCCTCTCCCTCACTGCTAGACTCGACAGAAAAAATATCTGAATGCTCACTGTCTAAAAGTTCCTCATCTTCAGATACACTGTCGTCGCTCACTATTTCTGGAACAATATTGTCCAAATCTGTTTCGCCTCTCTCGTAAGAACGTATAATATCCTCTAACTCTGCTTGAGTCAATGCTTTACTAGTGGAAGCCATATTTTGTAAATTAAAAAAATAATATCAAGAATGGTATTCTGGAGTCGTATGTGACACAACCAATTGCTATCGATACGTAAAACAGAACAGAGCACTTACAACTACCGCATTCAAAGCTGTACTGACACGTCGAGAGGTACGTAGGTGGTCGCTAACTTCTCTCTTCAATTATGCGTTTGGGAAAGAGATAAAGTGTAGCTGTGTCATAGGCGACACCAACGTACCATTCTAGGGTTAAATAAATGATTTCTATTAATGCAATTAAACACAAGAAGTTCGGGAATATGTATTTATTAAATACCAATAAACCTTCTAATATATACTATACGTACAGAAATATAATACTGCAGAAACAATATAAAATAATTATATTCAAAGAAAAAATGTAAGCAAATACAAAACTATAAAAATATTAAATAAAATAAATATAACTAAAACAAAATATTAGAGTTGTACAAATGTAAAACAGGAAGAAAAGAAATGCAAATATGAAAAATACATATATGTAATTAATTTTTTTTTGTTTTTTCCTCATGGAAAAGATTTTTGAGGCTTTGCTATATATAATGTCATTTTTTAACACACAGCAATCTTTTCCCAAAATAATTCCATTAACTCCTTTGCACCAATTATAACAACACAAAGTTGAAAATTTATAAATTATTTTATTTATTATTTCTGATGTGTGATCGCACATATTCTCAAATTTAAAAGGTTCCTGAGATTTAATAAAATTTATCAATGCAAAAAAACTTCCTTTCTTATGACATATTAGAGGAAATATGTTTAAACATATATCATAACACGTTGATATGCCTTTCAAAAATACTGGACTGCAATATTTTAATTTACATGGTACGCTATCAACAAATTCTTTCTCTTTTGTAAGTGTATGCCATTCATTTAATTCTGTTTGATCTTTTATTAGCAGATTATTTTTATAAATCTCGCAAAAATGGAATTCTTTTAAGTTTTTGGCTATAAACCCGCTTACATACCCTATACTCATCTTATCAACAAACGCTTTTGGTTTTGTTTAGTCAATATCCGGTACTATAATACTCAATTCAGTAGCATTCTGAACAAAGGTTTTTTCTTTAATAAATTGCTGAACAGTTGAAATTATAAATTTAGAATCATCAGCTTCACAATTTGCTGCTACTGAATGGATACTTACAAAATTATTAATTATCAGTGTCCGATAAGAATTTATGAACCGTGTTGCCGTTGGATTTATATCTCTTCCACAATGCTGTCGTACCAGACAAAAAAAATTCTCGACGCGATCCTGATTAAACACTGTAGGCATAAAAAAGGAAATTTGTTTGTCATTTAAAATTGCTAATATTTCGCAAAAGGCATTTACAGTTTTTATCCAATTTCATAACGAAGGTGGAATAATTCTCTCTTGCGTACCCTCTTTTTGGAAGTACAGGAATACCTCGCTCTTTCGACGGGTTACGGACCAGACCTCCGACGAAACTCGAAAATCGACGAAAAGCGAAGCATAACCTTTATTGTCGTTGTAAGTTCATTTGACACGTAAATACGTACACATATAGTACTTATGAATGTGTGCAACAATTAAATGAAACGAATAATTTAAAAAATAAAAACTACAGCAGGTAATAAGTAAAAAATAAGTATTTTATTCTAAAATAAATGTTTGATAGGTTTAGTACATATGTATGTATGTATGTATGTATGTATGTTCTTTTTCAATTCCATTTAGCTAATAATTTTGTGGATAAAAATTAAGAGGCATTATCTTCAGAACTAGAGGAACTCAATATAATTCGTTTAGGGGCAGAAGTTACTACGGGTAGTGGCTGTTGCTCTTTGAAAAAGGAACGCAAGGACGTTTGTCTCATCGGTGTCTTCTTCCTTTCCCTCAGAAGTTCTCTGTAACAAGCGATTTGGTGCTCTAGCCCACTATTCACCCTTGAACTTCTGTCAAAATTGGGATCCACCTTCTCCCAGTATGCCATTGCGCTTTCTATTTTGGCGATTCCAACTTCGAGTTCTTTAGTGGATATCTCCTGTGGCTGAGGTATATCTACTGACATGGCCTCCTGTTCGGTAAACAGTCTTTTTTGTTCTTCCATTGCCAGAAGATCATCGTCACTCAGCGGCTGATCATGAGACTGAAATAGCTCTCTAACATCTTCAGTGGTGGTCTCCACTGTTTCATGAAATCCTTCAAAGTTATCAATTAAGGACGGAATCAACTTTTTCCAAACGCCTTTCAGATTAGATTCTTTGACTTCGGCCCATGCATCTCTAATACATTTAATGCCATCCAAAATAGTAAACCCTTTCCAAAAAGCTTTTAGTTTATTTTGTTTAGATCCCTCGTGAACTTGAGCATCTATTACAGCTATAGCCTTGGCAAACGTCAGCCTAATGTAGTAATATTTAAATGATGAAATTACTCCTTGGTCCATTGGTTGCAGCAAGCAAGTTGTATTTGGAGGCAAAAATACAACTTCAATTTCTTGATAAGTCTTAGTCATATGTCTTGGATGGCTTGGAGCATTATCTAAATGCAATAGGATCTTAAAGGGAATATGCTGTTGTTTGCAATAATCCGCCACTGCTGGCTTGAAATAATCAGTGAACCAAGTTGTAAATAATTCAGCAGTCATCCAGGCTTTTTTATTGGATTTAAAATAAACTGGCAGGGAAGACTTTACATAATTTTTTAGGGCCCTTGGATTTTCCGAATGATATATGAGCATAGGCGTTAACTTGCAGTCTCCAGATGCATTAGCCCCAAGCAACAAAGTAAGCCTATCTTTGGCAGCTTTAAATCCAGGCATTGATTTTTCCTCCTTGGCAATAAAAGTTCTAGATGGCATCTTTTTCCAAAAGAGGCCTGTCTCATCTACATTGAATATTTGCTGCTTTGTGTAGCCACCGTCTTCTATAATTTTTGCAAGCTCTATTGGAAAAGCTTCTGCGGCTGCGGTATCTGCGCTAGCTGCTTCTTCCTGCACTGCTATATTATGTAAGTTTGATCTTTTTTTAAATTTATCAAACCAGCCCCTACTAGCTCCAAATGTTTCTGATATATCTCCCTTTTCAGCTTTCATTGTATTAAATAATGTTTGAGCTTTAGCTTGGATAAGACCTTGACTTAGAGGAATATTGTGGTTGACTTGATCTACAATCCACACATTTAATACTTTCTACATCTCAGTAATTAAATTGTGTTTCTTTCTAATAACTTTTGTATGTACTGGAGTAGCATTTTTGATTTCATCTAACACTTTAGATTTGTTCTTTATAATTGTGCTAACGGTAGTGCGAGGTACACCTACCTTGCGACCTATGTCAGCATTTGAGAAGCCTTGTTCATTCAGCTTGATTAGTTCAAGCTTTTGTTGCAAATTAAGAACCTTATGGCTTCTTTTCAATTTCGAATCATTACATTTAGGATCCATGGTTATATTGGAACACAAAATATTACAGTTTGTGCTATGAATTGTTTACAGTACAACACAGAAATAATCATATAAATAAATATTATTATGTATTAAACACAAAATTCAATGACAGACAATTTCACAAAAGAAACAGTGCACACCGATCGATCTTAATTCACAGACTGAACGACAACGATACAAAAATAAGAGGTAGTGACGACAGACAACGAAAGTGCGCGAAGCAACCGACAAAAACTCAACGAAAAAAACCGAGCGACGAAAGAGCGAAGCGTCGAAAAACGAGGTATGGGTGTACATATTTTGCATATGTTTCTTTGCCTCTTGCCAGAAAGAAAGATGTGAAGAAGTCGTGGAGACAGCACATCTTAATATCTTTCCTCGTTGGGGAAATAAACTATGTCCATTGCAGCTGTCAAAAACCTTGTCCCAAAACTGCAATATCAATGCTGTGTCTTTTGCCCTCTCTTCTAAACAGGAGCCATCACTGAATAATTTATAGGAAATTATAGTCTTAAAAAAACAAAAAAACAAAAAAATAAAAGCAAATAATTACCAGATCGTGCAAAAATGGCTATTGCAGATGCTACTGTATAACTTAGTACTTGCGTGCTATGGGAGACCTTCATTTTTTTCATTTTACTTTCTATAATATGCCCATCTGTTAATTTTGGCATCAATCTTAATTCGCCACTCCCATTGTCGATTTGATATGCCTCGCTTATATCCGACCATTTAGCAGTTAAAATTTGGTCATCTCTATGCCAAACTAAGTTTTTGCGTAACAAATTATTACGGATACCTTTAATTAAATGTGGGGGATCGTAAAAGGGTAGAATCTTTTCGCCATTTATTTCAAAATAGGTATCGTTACAATATCTCCCTGCTCTTGCTTCATTCTCATGTGTTCTTTGAATAAGATTATTAATGGCCGCCATATTTGTTGATCCTTGATCACAAATAGTGGCGATAACATTTAGCTGGACCAACTGGCATTGGGTTACAATTTCCTTAATAAGTCGTACAAGATCAATAGTGCCTATTGCAGATTTTGTAAACATATAACAGAGTGGCTGTTCCCACTTTTTTGTGATCCCTTTTGCCATGAAAAGAAGCACATGATCTGCAAGGTCATTGGGTTTTTTGTCACCCAAGTCTTCAAAACCTATTACTTCACCAACATGTAAATTGAGATAAATATGAGGTTGGATGCTCATCTCGTCGAACATTAATATGCACTGACGATCTCTTGCATCAAGTTTTTTCACATTCTCCTTTAAATTGCAAAATATAAATTCATTAACGCCAACATTGAAAGGCACTCTTCTTAATAAATTCATTATAGTTTTCCTACTAGGCATCGGAAACATTCTAGATAACAGGCGGTATACACGAGGACCTTGCTTATATAGAACTAAACCCATAATTTTCTGATTTAAAGTGTACCTTCTACCTTTTGGTTTTTTGCCACTTAAATTTACTTGACTTATAATAAATTGTCGGACAATATCTGGCAATGTGCAAGTTGCTTGGTCGATCATTTCTGTCTTGGTCATTGATTGGAAAACTTTGAGTTTTCTTTTCAATCTTGTATTTTTTCGTTTAAAAGTGACATTATTTCTTTTGTAATAGGATACACTTATATATTCGTTTTGATTTTGGCGATAAGTCCTTAGCTCTTCTAACTCCAACACAACGAACACAAGCTGAAAGAAACGGAACATGAAGCTACTGCCTGATAATTTGTTTTTAATTTCCATTTCAAAGAGTTTTATTGATTATGATTAACTTCTAGATATGTAAATAAAATTAGCTCTATGATAGATCTCTTATAATATTTAACAAATAGCTGTTATCTACAAATTACTTTCACAACTCATAGAATTATGTGTTAACATTAAATAGAAACAGAACACCTTTTAATATTTTCAAATATACTTTCAAGTAGTATCATTTTATTGTTCAATGATTGTTTTGTAAATATTTCAAAAATATATCAAGAAAACACTTCGAAAGTATTGATACTTCATTAATATTATAACTAACAGCCTTTTTGTATATTAAATTAAAGTGACTTACCTTTTAAAGTAGGTGGCGGTGATGAACTCTTATATTTTTTGCATTTTGAAATCTGTATTTGACTGCTTGTTGATGCTTCAGCAACTAAAATAATAAACCAGTTCTTTAATATTGACTTCTAATATTTATATATAATTTTATTACCTTTTGGCAATTTATGCTTCCCTAAAATGCATTCCTTTGAAGCAATTTCTGTATCGACTGTAAGAAATCACACTTACAATTTTTGGATGAGGATGTATTGTATTTTAAAAATGTCATAAATGGACAATTTAGAAGCATTACATAATGTAAACAAATAGTAGGGGAGAGTGTTGTACCTGTGGTCAGTTTTCAATCTATATTACATAAAATTTTTATACATAGCTTTATGAGTAGGACTGCAGCATACAACAAAAGATACAACCTTTATCTATAATTCACGAAGTATTGGTTGGTGTATTCATTTAGTTAGCCTTTGAAAACATTTTCGAAATTTTTTTGACAGGGTGGACAAAGGTACAACACACTGTGATACCTTTGTCCACATTATTTTGTACCTCTGGACAGAGACAGAATTATCATATAATTAAGAGTTATTACATTTTGTATAATTACTGCATATTGTAATGACTCATCCGATGACGCGAGGCGCGTCATCCCTCTGGATGTTTTCTCGAGGCCTACGTGAACGCTCTAGAAAAGTATTCACCAGATATAAAAGCCGCGTCGAAAAGGGATGGACATTCATTGAATCCTACAGTCTCGTGCAGTACACATAAATATAGATACGTAAATATAAATACATAAATGTACTTATTATTGTTAATAGTTAGTTTTATATTGTTATACGTTTTAATATTAATATAGTGTGTGTTTAAAGTTATTGTTAGTTTTATTTAAGAACCCGAAAAGACAAACTTTACAATATGGTATGTATCAAATTTAACACAGAAGTACATCATGTTCTGTTGGCGTTGTGAAGTTCCAGCCATAATTGGTGATGGCAGTTTTCTCAAGATGTCGCCTTCTAAAATACACGAGAGTTCTTCTGCCGAATAGACATACTTGTTTGATCCAGTAATCCTTTTGACAAACTGGACCATTTATGACTTCAACTATTTTGGCAACGTAGTGCACAATGTTTCGTTTACCAGCCAATTTTACGAGGACAAAATCGTCTTGTTTAATGAGGGAAGAGTTCAAAGTTTCCTCACTCTCCTGTTGTTCTAATGAATAGTTTTCAAGAATGGTTTCCAAATCATCGTCACTTGAATCCTGTGTCACATTTTCGATCTCTTTTCGACATCTTCATCTGAACTATCGCATCTGATCTTCCTCTTGACTATCTTTGCTTTCTTCATCCTACTCTGAAGAAGTTCTTCTTTCTCGGGGGTGTCCGTCAATATACGTGTTTTACCACGCTTGCGTCCTCTTTGAGAAACCTTTCGGGCTTCGGCTTTGGGGAATGGACGCACTACAAACGGGCTTTTGTATTCTGCCTGATTTTTCTTGTCCTCGAGAGACTGCGGGGAAAGTGCCGCTGTTGAGGTTGAAGCTGATGGAAGTGGAGATAGCTGACGGCCAGAGAAGAAAGAAGTAGGAGCATTTTGCTCTGATTCTGGATTGGGGCGGTCTGTTACATAGGAGGATAAATATTCATGCTCTCCAAATATATTTTCGTTAACAGGGTATATCCCCGTTTTTTTTCAAATCCCTTGATGATGTTAGCAGGAGTGAATGCTTTTGGAAATGCCTTGCCTGTTATTTCAGCTACATCATACAAGCTTATGGGACGTCCAGGATGGCTCATCATCCACTCATTACATATGGTATTGTAATATGTTTTGTATGGCCCAAAAACAGTTCTATCCAGTGGTTGAGTTTTGTGTGAGGTATGTGGTGGCAATGTCAGTAGCACTATGTTATTTTCCTTCGCCAAATCAATAACTGGAATTGCAATGTGGGACTCATGGTTATCTAGTATTAGCAACACTTTTTCTTGCTCTGTCGGTTTCACGTGGGCTATAAAATGCTTCAGGTACTTAAGAAAAAGCAGCTCGTTTGACCATCCTGATGGATTGGCTCCTCCAATGGAACCAGGTGGCGCACCATTCAACATATCGTCACCCCGGAAGAAAAGTGACATAACTCAAAAATCAAGGTTTTGTAGAAATATCGATTTAAAATATTGTGTATTTTAAGAGTATCACTGAGCAAGTTGTATGAAAATATAACTATTTTTGTTTTAACATGGGGAATTTAATAAGTAAACTTACTAGTTTAAAAAGGTAGTGCTTGAAATATGTGTCCTTTTTGGCAATTTTTTTAACAAATGTGTGACTTTTCTTGAAAATAAAAACTCATATATTTTGATATAATACTGTTTAATAAGGTAAGAAAACAGAAACAAACTGCTATTTTATTGAACTAAAACAGAGCAAAACAGCGCTACAGGCTATTGTAAAGGGGAAAATAGGACATTGGTATGACCTTCTTTTTAAAAAGTGGGAGTAGAGAATTCTTTTTTTCTGAAAGGCCTACTCTCTTTTTGTAAGCTTTTTTTTAAAACGATCGGATCTAATGTGTTTGCAGAATTTCTCGTTTCTTTTTTTTTTCATGACATTAAGTTCTTGAAACTCATTTTGTTCATAGCTGGTTTTGTAGAAAACTTTTCCAACGTTTTCCTTATCTACTTTTAAAACCTTAACCTCTGTAATTTTAAACTGTTCACCCTTTTCATTTTTGAGTACACTATTCCATCCAATGTCGGCTGCTAAAGATTTTAAATAAAAAATGTCATCGTAGCTGAGTTCAGTGACTTTATAAGGGGTACCGGTTTTTTTAGCACATCTTATAAGCGAAATATACTGCTCCGGTGTATAAATCGGCCCAGATTTCTTGGCTCTTCTAATCTGTCGTTCAATTACAGAGTGGGCATTGTCACCTTCGTTTTGACTATGGCCCGTTTCTAAAAATTTGTGTGTTATACTTCGGATATGAATGTATTTTGATAGTCCATACATGTACATTGCCATCATAAATTTGTTTTTCTGCTGGCCAGAACAGTTGTCTGAAAAAAATATAACATCTACCTTCGTGGAAATTTCGCTGTTGACACTTAATCCTAATTCTATATTATCAAGGTAGCGCATTATACACGATCCAATCTCATTTGATCCTCGTTGAGCTTCAGCTTCATTCCATACAAAATACTGAACTTCATTTGTTTTTAAGTCAAATACAGTGAGATTAAAAACACCTAAATTCGAAACATAATAAAACGATTAAGCTTGACCTGATGGACAGGGGAGCACAGCCTGTAGATCAAACACTGCCACAAATGTATTCTCTGTAGTCTTGTCATGTTCTTTTTCCCTCCGGGCCAGTTTTGCCTCATTAAGGTGGCTTTGATACTTGGCTTCTAAATCGGGTTTTTCTTCATGATTTGAATTTGAGTATCCAATGCATACTTCACATTGATCCTTCTTCGGTATGAAGAAGGCAATGTTAAATTCTTGATTAAAAATTCTGGAATACATCATGTAATTTGCAGCTGGCTCATTAGCATCTTTACACTCTTGTTCATAATCTCTGTGAATATCGGCTAGAGATTTGCCACCTTCTATGTATTCTCTTGATGATCCAGCACGGCAATAATGGCTCGGTACTCGAGGGATTGAACTTACACCATCTTTAATTTTTTCATCAATTTTGAAATGTTTTCCATGTTTGCCTCTAAAGTCAGAAGATATATTTCCGGCAAATTGTGATCGTTTCTGTAGAATCGTTCTTATTGGTCTATTATTAATAGATAAAGTGGCCTTAAAAAATGTTTTACAAACATGAATTTTCTGAAGATTGATCATAAAGTAGAAGGCATTGTTATTAATACGATTGCGAGTTCTGTTCTCCCTAATATATCTGTACTTCTGCTGAATCTCCGATATGTTCGAGCGCAAGTAATCGCGTTGCCTTTGTAGATCGCCTAAAGCCCAATACTCTTTAAATATCACACTTCGCTGTTCTTCTGTAATTTTTTTAGGACATTTTAATCTGCATTTATTAGAGCAAGGCGGTAATAGTTCTCTTTTTTCAAACACTTTTTTGGACAAGGATGAAGATGTATAAGATTCACCACAATTTCTGGCACGTTTTGCTAAGTTTTTTCGACTTTCCTCTGGTTTTGGTACACGTTTTTTTCTTTGTTTCCTATTAACGCATGGATCGCTTACTTTTCTTTTATTCGTTCGGCCGTCCGTGTCTTTAGCGAGACTTTTGGACTTTACGGTAGTTACTTCTTTACCAGAGCTCGGGAAACTATCTGAGATATAGTTGGGATCGGCCACGCTATCATCGGAATCATCAGTAAAAGATTTAGAGGTATGAGATGACCCAGATGACGAGGATGAACTGGACGAGCTTGACGAACTATTTAGCATCTCATTATTGGACGTGGTGTTTTGTTGGTTTTCGTTATTTTCACAAGCTGTAAACAAAGTAACAATAACTCGTTTGTTGTTAACAAAAAGTTTAAAATATATTACCTAGCGAAGCTTCGCTGCTACCTGTACCATGTTCATTTTCTATAGGCTTTTCAGTAGCTGGTTGTAGGTCCTTTGCTGGAATTAACGATTCCTGGTTTGCTATGTTTGAAGATTCTTTCTTATTTTCCATAACAGCATTAGAAGTCAAATCCTGGGTTTGCTCACTGTTTTGGGTCTGATCCGATACACAGTTTTTTGCTAGTTTTAAAATCATCGCTATTCTACCTGACATCCTGTCGACCTAACAAGCAAAATTAAAAATGGTATTAAAACATAAATTATAATTTTAGTGACTTATTTAACTAAAAAGCTAATACTAAATTCAAAAACATTTCACGATATTTTAAAATAAACTCTGGCATAACTAGAAAAAAAAAATAGTGAATAAATTACCCAATACTAAATCACGAAAAATGATATAACTACACAATACATATTAATATTATGCACCTGCTTTTCTACTCACCTTTACGGGAAAATTGTCACAACACCAAAAATGTCACTTCGCGTGAAAAATGACAACACGAAAAAAGTGACTTTTGCAGTTCAAGTCGTTTTAGTTCTTAAAATTTCACATGGATCGATTCAGTTGACATGAGAAAAGCGTCACAATACACAAAGTGTCACTTTTGTTGCAAAACCAGTAACAATAATGGAGACACTTTTAGAGTTACGTCGTTTATCTCGTAAAACTTGCGTTTGCCTCGGCCCAGAGTCACGTCTCAACTTAACTTATGACAGTATTCATGTCTGACAACAGCGAGTTAGCGGCGGGGGAAAAACGACACATCTGCCCACTGGTGGCAGAATTAAGGTATTTCAATTATGACACTTTTCTAGAGAAATTTTTATTCTATTTTGAGGCGTTTTATGCATAAAAGTCAAAAACCCATTTTTTTGAGTTATGTCACTTTTCTTCCGGAGTGACGATATGGTCTTTGTAGTATACCCTTGGGAATATTAACATAGGTGGCACATGATTACCTATGGCATTAACCGCAGCTATCATAGTTACATTGATTCCTCTTTCGCCAGATGTCATACTGCCCAGCTGCTTCACACCTTTTTGAGCTATTATCTTCGGTGGTGCATGAACTGAAGAGTTTCCGGTTTCATCTAAATTATATATATTAGCCGGAGAAAAATGATGGCGTGACATCACTCTTTTAAGGTTGTTAAAGAAAGCCTGGATATTTTCTTTGTTGAAACTAGTGGATCTGGCTAAACTCGTCGCCTCAGGTTTCCTTATGGACAATGATGGATGACGGTTCATAAAATGCCTCAGCCATTCTTTGCCTGCAGTATTACTGGTAGTTCAATTATCTGGTATTTTTATTTGGTTTTCACGTGCATACTGAAATGCTAAGATCCTTGCGTCCCTTTTTGTGAGTCCATAATGAAGTGACGCTGCTTGTGACAAATACTGCTCTAACTGCAATTCTTGTTCTGATGAAAAAACTTTTTTAAGATCGTTCTTCGCATTATACACAAATGTAGGATTATTCGACTTTAAATGGAGCTTAAGATGATTGGTTAATATCGATCTACATATATCATATTTTTTAGCGACCTGTCGAAGTGATATCTTATTTTCTTCTATTTCTTCTATTGCTTTTTGCAAAGCGCTCACATCCACTTTATTTCGTTTAAGTCCACTTTTGCTTCGTGGCATTTTTATCTATAGAAAAAGCTTAATATTAATTAAAAAATAATATATTTTATCTTGTTGTACCTCTAGCCGTACTAGTTGTACCTCTGGCCATGGCCACAGGTACCACAAGATAAATGTCTCAAGGTACAACAACATGTGCTTTTGCGAAAATAATTGTATATTTGGAGGTTATGCGAATTTTACGGAAGAAAAAAACATGGTTTTGAATAGCAAACATAGTATATTTCTTTCCTTGAAATCATAAATGAAATCAGCTGACAACTTTATGAAACAATGAGTTTTCTATTATCAAGGTAATAATTTGTTTGGATGCAGAGAATATACAACTTACACTAAATTCCACTGTCTTTCTATTTGAACAGAATAACTAATGTGGCGACCTCTTGTGGCCATTATCCAAGGCTTGCAGCAGAAATTCTTACCATTGCATCGAAGGTAACGATTTTACATGTACATGCGTCCAAAGGTACAACACTCTCCCCTACATATATTATTTTTTGGGTCTCATATCAAAGATAATATAATTTATGTGGCAGTAATGCATGTAATTACAATTGACTTCATCTTTTGTTAATTCGAGTTTATCTATATTATTTACTGCATAATATAAAAATATGTCTTGAAATATAATCATAAAATTGAAATCATTGCTCATTAACGAATATGTACTTACATGTATCTGTTTAAGGTAAGTGTAGTGATGGTATAACATCTTTTCTTAAGTACATATTTGTAGCAATATCTGATTTTCTAAAATGAACGTGACAAACTTTTCTTAATTTATACACGTTTATTGGATCCATAGATACCAGTTCATTATTTTGGCAGGCTTCAATCCATAACTTGAAACGTTGCATATCAGTAATTGGATGAGGAAAATTATGTCTGGTAGACTGTTTATCTTCACATCCTTTAACTGAGCAAGTTTTATACCTGACCATTTTGAAAATAAAACCTAAAACAGTAATGTCCAAAGTTTCAACATATCGAGTATTCACATCTATACTTACACCTAAAACCAAATAAATACTTCAAAATATTATAGAATTACTTAAATAGAGTACCATAAATTTAATTTTAAAAACAAACTTAAATTTAAACCATAAAATAAACAAAGCCACACAAAACTCGACTTGATTCAACTAGATCGATAACATAGATTTTTATAACATAGAACAATCGATAATATCGAAATTGAATAGCAACCTTTTCATACTAGGCCATCTATTGAGATTTTATTTTACTATTTTAATGAATCAAGCCTGGTAATTTAAGAGAACACCCCAGTTCCCATGATGCCGTAACAGGTATGATTATTTATGTCTAAGTCTTGAAGTATCTACTGTTTTTTTGTTTTAAAAGAACCAATTGCTTCAACGAGTGTATCCAGGTTGACGAAACTATATTGAAAAACATAGAAACTCCTAGTACAAGTCAGGAACAAACTACTAGACATTCTGTCGGCATCTCTCAGAGTGTTATAGAAAAGTGTACTTTTGAATCTAATGAAGCAGGTACCTAAATATCCAATTTCTTTTAGGAATTTTGTAATATAAAAATTTTTCGTTCATATATGTTCTTAATGTAATTTGTATCCATAGTTATAAGGACAACTTTACTCAAGAGTGTAGGTGTTAAGCGCCAGAAAAATTTGTCTCCGAAAGCGAGAAAAATGTATCTCATGGCAAAATATTGGAAGAAGACTGCTACGAAGGGCAAAAAAAATATTGAGTCTATTAAAACACGTTATTCCAAAATACAGGACTTAATTGAATCACGTGCTCTTGATAAAATTTCTGTTTTAACCCCAGCTGCACAAACTTTCTTCAATATGCAGTTACGGGAATCTCAAAAGAATAAGAAGGCACGAAGGTTCACAAAGAAAGAAAAAATTTTATTTTTGTCTTTGTTAAAACAGAGTCCTAGAGGTTATCAATTGTTGGAAAAAATTTTTGCCATTCCAAGCAAAAAAACCTTAACTGTTTTACTAGCTCAAATGAAATTAAAAAGTGGAATTAATAAAAGATTATATAATGTATTAAAAAAAATGTACAAAAATTAAGCCCATTAGATAGACATTGTGCATTGTTGTTCGATGAAGTTAGTCTTACACCACATTTGCAATATAATGCCGAGTTGGACCAGATAGATGGCTTTGTAGATGATGGCAAAAAGAGAGAAGGACGCTTTGCAGATCATGCATTGGTCTTCATGATTCGAGGAATAGTAAAACAGTGGCATTTACTTTTGCAGAAAGTAATACTAACAGTGCCACACTGACAGTGCTTTTAAAGGAACCCATAGCTGCTTTGCAAAATATCGGCCTTACTGTTATGTGCACTGTTTGTGATCAAGCTACCTCAAACACAAGTGCTATTAATAAATTAAGATATGAAACAAAAATGAACTATAGTAGACGTGGACTTACATATAACAGTAAGTATTTTGAAATAAATTCTGTAGAAATTATTCCAATATTTGATGTGCCACATTGTTTCAAGGGACTTCGGAATAATTTTTTTACTAAGAATATAGTTTGTGAAATAGAAGGAGTGCAAATGTTAGGAAAGTGGGAACATATCGACGAACGTTATACATATGATCAAAGAGAAGAACTGGGTGGTCTAAGATTATGTCCAAAATTATCAGAGCGGCATACTAAATTAGAGCAACCATCATATAAAATGAAAGTCAAATATTGCACCCAGGTTTTAAGCCAGCGAGTTGCAGCAACAATGAACCATTTAGCAAAAACAAAAGGTAATTTCTATACTTGTAATACATATTTCTTTAATTTTTAAATTGCAGATATTCATCACAAGGCTGTACGATGCAAAGTCGTGCATGGACATTCAATATAGGAATTACAACAGTACATAAAATTGTTTTTGAAGTTTGTGATTCCATTTGGAGAGTGCTTAGTCCAATATACTTAAAAACTCCATCATCAGAAGAGGAATGGAAAAGTATTGAAAGACAGTTTAATAATGTATGGAACTTTCCACATTGTATAGGAGCCATGGATGGCAAACATGTAACAATACAAGCACCAGCAAAAAGTGGCTCATTATATTATAACTATAAAAAGCAATGTAGTATTGTG
Organism: Melolontha melolontha; assembly: GCA_935421215.2. Classification (NCBI taxonomy): domain Eukaryota; kingdom Metazoa; phylum Arthropoda; class Insecta; order Coleoptera; family Scarabaeidae; genus Melolontha; species Melolontha melolontha. The sequence goes on from OW285241.1 coordinate 92,303,125, forward strand.
TTACTTGCCATATGTGATGTAAATTATAAATTCACTATAGTTGATATAGGGGCATATGGTTCACAGAGTGATGGCGGTGTGTTAAAAAACAGCGTGTTTGGACAAAGATTAGAGCAGCAAACTCTAAGTGTTCCAAAACCAAATAGATTGCCTGGCTTAGACATTGATATCCCATATGTTTTCGTAGCAGATGCCGCATTTCCTTTGAAGCCATATATAATGCGACCATATCCACGAAGGAATCTTCCCGCACAAAAGAAGATTTTTAATTATAGACTATCACGAGCCAGGCAACTTATTGAAAATACATTTGGTATATTGGTGGCTAGATGGCGAATACTAAAAACCACAATTTGTGCTAAGGCAAACAATATAGATTGCATAATAAAAGCTGTGGTAGTTTTACATAATTACTGCCAAGTAGAAAATGCCATAGAATATTTAAATATTTATTGTCCACCAGGCTACATCGATAGTGCTGAAAATAGAGGAACCTGGAGAGATGAAGCAACACCTCTCCAATCTGTTCATAGATTAGGAGCCAATATTGCAGCTAGGTCACTGTATGAAGTACGTGATAGTTTGGCTCGCTATTTTATTTCAGATTATGGCAAGGTTTCTTGGCAGGATAAAGTTATTACTGGAGGCACTTTACTTGAAAATTAAATATATTTTAAATACTTTAACTTCACTTTAGGTTTGTAGGATAAGTTAGATCTAAGTTATATTAGTTTTGTAAATATTTATTTTTATCCATATACTAGCTGTACCCTGCGCGCGTTGCTACGCCACCAACTAAAATAAATTTGAAGGAAAGACATTACACAAATATTCAATTCATTTTGAGTCATTTTATTGATTTTGTTCATTTTGAAAAAATTGTGACATTGCAGTGTTTCGTTTCAATTCGATATTTATTGAAGTGCTGTGGGATACACAATATTTCTTGTTTTTCCATCTGGTGCGTAAACGAATAAATCAGAAGGTTTTCCGACGCGTGAGCAGGCCACATAGAGCTGCCCATGTGAGAAGCATGGATTCTCCAAATTTAATCCGCACACTTGCAACGATTGTCCTTGTGCTCTGTTGATAGTCATTGCGAAAGCGAGTCGCACCGGGAACTGCAAACGTTTGAATTCGAATGGCATATCTGTCGGGATCATTGGGATACGTGGCAACAGTACGTCTTCACCTTTGAATTTTCCAGTCAAAATTGTTGCCTCGATAACATTGTTCATCATTTTCTTGACTGAGAGTCTGGTTCCGTTGCAAAGTCGTGGTGGATTTATGTTTCGAAGAAGAATGATGGGTACGCCAATTTTCAATGTAAGAACGTGCGGTGGCATGCCTGGCAAATCAAGCGAATTCAAGAATTCAGTTGGATAGTTGACAACTTCGTCTTGATTCACCACAGTATCGATGGACTTATATGTTGTCGTTTCGCCGGGTATTCCATTCTGAATGGTGAAGTTAATGGTATTGACATCGATGTTTTTGGCCGCTAATATAGCACGCGTACTGAGCCACTGATGATTTTTGTAGTTCTGTGCAATGTTTGGGAAAACTTTTTGCACTAATTCGTCTATGCTTTCTATGATCTTACAGCAGTTTGCTGGCAAGGTGATACATTGCGTAGATTTATCAATTTGCATTCGCCCATTTCCAATATCCATTAATTGTTTTGCAAAATTTCCAGCCGATGCATCCCGTTGTAGTTGTACACGCATGTTGGTTTTCAAAGTCAATTTCTGTAAATGACGCCATAAAACTGATGATTTGAGGCATGCATTAAGTTCATCAGCGGGTGTTGAACGTGGTATAACCGGCAGTGTTTGTCGAAAATCACCAGACAATAAAATGAGTGCGCCACCGAAGATCCGTGCGTTTCCTCTCAAATTTCGCAGTGTACGATCAAGCGCTTCCAATGCTTTCTTGTGAGACATTGTACATTCGTCCCATATGATAATTTGACACGTTTGGAGTACTTTGCCCATTCCAGAGTTTTTGCTGATGTTGCATGTTGGTGCCTCAGTGTTTTGCAAATTCAACGGCAGTTTCAATGCTGAATGCGCTGTTCAGCCACCATCCAAAAGAGTTGCCGCAATTCCAGATGATGCAATGGCCTGTGCAATATTATTTTGTGATCGTATGGTTTCCAAAATGAGTGAAAGAAGAAAAGTCTTGCCTGTACCACCGGGCGCATCTATGAAAAATAGTCCACCGCTTTGTTCTGTGATTGCACGCATAATTCTGTCATACGCAATGCGTTGTTCTGGAACCAACTGCGGAAGATTTGTCTGAACAAATGTCTCCAGTTCGTCAGAATCAAAGTGTGTTTCTCGTTGCAAATCACGATCGAAAAGGTCGTTCGCTGGTCGGTTCGGAGCAGGCATTCCCAGTTGCACCAGTGCCTTGTTAGCGATTGCCAAACATATGTCTTCAATCAAAATCAATGCCTCATTATACACGTTCGGTGTGAATTGAATGTCCGGATTTTGATTCGCAGCGCGCAACCGATGTAGAATTAGTATCTTCACTCATGTAGTCCTTGTATTTTTCCCAAAGATCTTTTGGCTTAGATGGGAAGCAGGTTGTCAATATTATGGCAAATAACGTGCGTATTTGCTGTGGTCGAGCAGTATTCGATGCATCAGCGAGTGCAGTGTCCCAATGTGCATCATTCTCAAGAAGATTTAGTTCCTGGCAAGCTTGGCGATAAGTGGCGCACAGCTGACCGTTGACTGTTCTTAAATCTTGGAAGGATGTCGGTCCACGTACATTGATTAACAGCAATCGTAGATAGAAGCATTCTGTATTGTTCGGGTGAACAGTGTACAGACGACGCAATGCGTCACTGGAATACAAATTGGGATGTCCCTCAACTGCTTTACCTTGTTTGCGACGTTGAAACTTTTTAGCCGATGCATTCCATGTGTAGAATTTCGGTACCCCAGAATAAAGTAGAGTCTTTGCAAAAAGATCATCTTGGCACAATGAGTAAAATGCAGTTAAAGTAGTTGCGGGTGGAACCAATGCTCTTGCACATACATTATCTGCTGTGAACTACACGCGCTGTCCATTCTCGAGATGCACCGCCAAGTGTACTACTGTTGGATATCGTTCATGGATTGGAAATGATAAGATGCGCCATACTGCTTCATTGCTGCTAATGTAGCGTCCAAGTTGGTATTGGTTGATTTTATCGAGCGGTGCGGCCACATTCACTACTCCGAAGACTGCCATGTCGCTTTCTTTGTTGACATATTTGCAAATGTATTTGATCGACTTCACTGAATTGCAATACTCAACATTAATGTGTGCTTTGAAGGTCTTTGAGAGCAACGGTGAATATGGCACAACCCAACGATTATCGACTTCGACATCAACGTTTCGTACTTTCAGAACGATGGATTTGCCGCCATCCTCAACTGATCGTCGACGATACAGTGGGTATCCGTCATTGCCAGTGATGGTATCAGAAACCAAGTTTCTTGGGTATCGTTTCGTGCATTTCCCATCAGGCATGCATGGTGAATTGTTGTTGAATGCGCCACATGGACTATGAATCATATTTTTGGTAACGACGTCGAATAAGTCTGGATCAATGTCCTTATCTGGTATTTCTGCTGAGATGATTTGGTCAATTTGATCTGGCGTAATTTTGTTGATTAACCAAACCAAAATATGTGCATGTGGCAATCCTCTTTTCTGATATTCAATGGAATACATCCAGCAACGTGTCTCTCCAAAAACGTGATCCTTGATAATAAAATCCATCAAAGTTTTCAATTTTTGTTTAAATACGCGTGCGGTAATGTCATGGCGGTCCAAAGATGATTGTCCAGCTAACAGAAGTTGTTTAATTTTATCCCATGTTGGATTGCATGTAAATGTGATGAACAAATCTGGACGACCATATGCGCGAACGTACGCCATCGCATCTTGTGCGTATTCATGCATGTGCCGTGGACTCCCCGTGAATGTAGACGGTAATATGACCATTCTTCCCAATTCGTTTGGATTCACGTTACCATCAATAACGATTGCGTCTCGTAAATGGATGTACTCTTCAGAACGCAACTCGGTTTGATTCAATCGAATATATAGGAGTCGTTCGGTTTCAATCTTCGCGTACATGTCGACGATGTATTGATGGAACAATTGTCGACATTTCAGAATGTGGTTCCCAGCGTCTTGACGAATCATCAATCGATACGAATAATAATTCATGGCACTGACTTTCTTATTCGTTTCCTCGTCTGTTTGTGGATTTCTCATTTTGATGTTGAAATGATATCCATCTTCTCCTCGCCAAAACAGAATCGGATACTGCAATCCGGCGTATCCGGCGACGCTGAACGTCACCACTTCTGCGATGAAGAATTATGTCGCGCGATTCGAATTCTTCGCCAACTATCACGATCGCCACTTCATCGATTGTTGGTGCATTGAACTGTCTTTCGTGTTGGCCAACGGGTCTTTTGTCTGCTCGAATTTCAACTGCGTAGTCATCGGCTGGCATTCGTTGAATGGCGGTTTTAAACAACTGAACTAATTCATTGTGTTGATCGAAAAGGGCTTGTAACGCAGCCACGATTTCTCGTCTAGTGCCCACATTGTAATGACATCGTTGTTCAATTTGTTCATCACTGTTTGCCATGAAATAAATTTGAAGAAACTTGTGATCTGCGTCCGGCAATGGTAGAAGCGATCCGGCACGATGATAAATTTGCCATTGGACTCTGAATGTTGGCATGTAATTTTCCCGCACGATGTTCGTTGCACCGAACGATGTCATATGGAAACATGAATTGTATTTGCGGATATTTTCCAAGAAATGCTTCGACTCACGTGTAACACCTGATAGCAACGTTGATAGTGGTTCGGGTGGTGGATGTAATTCTGGCAGTTTAACTTTTCCACTGGCGCAGCACATTCCTGGCGTTTCGTTCTTAAATTTGAAGGCGCAACAATACATGCAAATTTTATCCATTTTTCCAATGACGACACTTGGATGAACACTGTAATCATTATTACTGTCATAATGGAATGCACCAAGATTTAAATCAGCGTGCAGTGTTCGTCTTGATAGAGCGGTACTTATTCGAACATTTTGCAGCCTTCTTTCCCGTTGTTCAGTTGTCTCAGACGAACGGGCCTGAGTAGTACGTATTCGATCAGTTTCTAACCTCACTTCTCGTTGATCAGATGATTCAGACGAACGGGTCTCAGCGGCATGTACTCGAAGATTTTCCAGCCTTAATGCTCGTTGTTCGTCTGATTCTGAGGCTCGTAATGCTCTTTTCTTCCGTGCTTGAGGTGTAGATCGGCCAATTGCTTGTCGCTTTGGAGGCATAATTGGACGGGAACGACGTGAAAAATGCGTTTGAATTTATTAGATGTCAATCAGCAATCCGAATCTCACAATGTATCCAATCCAATTGAACCGCCTGTTCACACACGGATGGAAATGTTAATATTGACGGTGATCACCAATTCGCTGAGGAAAATTTGAAGTGAAAAAAATCAGCATTCGAGAATTGTTGAAATCGATTTTAATTCCACTCACGATGATATCCGAAAAAAAAACTGCACAGCAAATGCGTTCGGAACGTCAATCAGCAGTCAGATCCTTCACATACACATTCGATGATCTTCGTGAAGTCAGTGTAGAGAATGAATAAAATTAATTAATTAATTTAATTAATTAAATTTATTAATTAATTAAATTATTTAACTCACAATGAAATGCACAAAACTATTCGAAAAACGCTCCCAAATATAAAAATACGCACAATATTGTCTGTTCAATGTGAGCCGGACATGAATTTCACAATTTACATAAATTTTTATGTCACCCACAACTCGAAACGTCATCATTCGTTCGCTGTTTTCGTTTCAATTCAAATCAGCATGAACTGTCACGGCAATATATGAAATTCATTGGAATGACAGTGGCGCCATCTGTCGAAAATTGGTCGTACCAACTTAGAAACTTCGTGGGCTCATGCACAACAACTTTGCTAAAGATCATCACATGATCAAATGCATAGTTTACGATTCTATAAAGGACATACAGACAAACATTCATTTATATATATATATAGATATAATAATATGACAAATAAAAGTCCAAAAGTAAATACATATTTTTTATTACGCCTCCAAAATTTCTAACATAAGCTTTCTTTTTTCTTTTGCTATGGCTGGTCGCATGTCATTTAAATATGCTACTACATATTCGCCAAATGTATCGTTTGCCGTCTTCTGTTGGCCTGGACGATTTTGCATTGTAACAGCGACATCCCGTGCCACTTCGAGGACTGTGTCTATGGTCGCCTCACCTTTATTATCTTGCCGCTTTCTTTTTCCTACATTTAACATAATATATAAATACATAGATATAGTAGTAGCTTCAACAAACCTTTTCTCGAAACCGGGGTCTCCTGGGAAACTGAAGGTTCTATTGGTTCTTCATCTGCTTCTATCTTAGGAGCATGTGTTTCTTCTATCTCTGCATCAACATCGTCCTCCAGCTCGTCCTCCAGCTCGTCCTCTTGAGTGCCTGGCGACAGCAAAACGTCCATTGTTGACCACACAGGTGAACCTGACGAGGATGGTCTACTCTCGCTTTCCACTATATGTACAGGAGTAGTAGTGTGTGTCCTACTCGGATTAAGCATAATTTATTATAGTGCAGTCTTATAAAAGGAAAAGGCTACATACCTCCTTGGCTTTGAAAATTTATTATAAAACAGCATCTTATTGAATAGATGCCAGTTTGATTCGACTGCAGCTGAACCTGAGGGAAGCAGTCTCTTCTCTTTTGTGTTGCGATCTCTCAGGTTCTTCCAATGCCTCTTACAATTTTCAGCTACAAAAATTATTAAGATTATACATACATACAAGATGAGGTTTATATACATATTACCAGACATTCCAGTAAGGTTTGCAATTTCTTGCCACGCATTATCCATTTTTAGAGTATCTCGATGATATTTGTGTTGCAAGTTATAGATAAATTCATAATTTTAAACGCACTCTATTAATAATTCAAGGGTATCTATAAAAAGTAAACAGAAAAATGCTATGTATATATTGTACCTATAGATTGTAATAGATATTTATGTATTAAGGGAATAAACGACAGTTTTAATCCCGAGACAGTAAGTAATGCCTGAGCGACTGAAGGGAGCGAGGGCATTTTCTGTTGAGGGATTATAGACGTTTATTCCCGAATTACATACAAAAGTTTTCTCCCGACCTTAAATGTAATAATTTATTTCATTATTAGTTTGACAGTTGATTGATAGATTGATCTGATGTCATTCAATTAAGTTGGTTTGTCATGAAAATGTGCATAGTTTCTGGTTACTAAGGTAAAACGAGTTTGTTTGTATCTATATATAAATATTGTAAACTCATCTAATGTTACTATTACGATTACAAAATAAAATTGATTGATATATTTAAATGCTTCGTCAATCCGACAGTTAAATTAATTTTGACTTAAATAAATGAACCAAAAGTCATTCACTACAGTATTCACTTTATTCCCTAGGGAAAATCGAATATTTTATTCCCTAGAGAATAAAGTAGTCTAATATATGTCAATTGTCAGATGTATAAGATGACACTTTATTCTCGGTCGGGAGAAAAATAAATTATTTACCTGCTATACTTTTAGATGCCATATCCATATTAAAAGCGACTAACCAATTATGAGGATAACACTAGGCAACTTTGCACGTGCAGTGTTGCCAACAGTATTTTTTTAATTCCGTTAAATTTGTTGTAGGTTTCCGTCAAAAATCCGTTAAATTTTTTTTTCCGTCAATAAAATCCGTCAGAATAAAAAATGTGCCAAACAAATAAAATTTATTTTATAATAAAATTTTATGAAAGAAGAACTTATATTAAAAATCGAAATTAAAATCGTCATCACTGTCCGTACCATCAACAGGTTGGCCCATAGCAGTGGAGGTTGAAGGTTCGCTTTGCCTATAGCTTTGCATAGTCCCCACCATACGAATTACTTTTTCAGGCAACTCATATGAAAAGCAGGTTTTATCGTTCCTCTTCAGCCCATTATCTTATATTCAATATTGCATTTACCATACTTTCCTTCATTTTATTGCGCAGCTTTGATTTCACAATATTCATCACACTAAAAACCCGTTCTGCCTCTGCATTGGAGTATGGCAAAAGCAGAATTGAAAAAGCAAAATCGCATAACTCCTTGAAAGGATTTGTGCCTGTAGCATCTTCATACTCTTTGACTTCGGACCAAAACGCCACAGTGTCATTGATGTTCTCCCATTTAGTGTAATTTATAGCGTTCCATTGCGTCTCGATTAGAGATATTTCATGTTTTGCATACTCTAAATGGGCCAATAAGGGACTTAAAGATTCTTTGTGAACCCTTAATACGTTTTTGCATGAGAGTAGATTGGGTTTTTGCAGAATTTCGATATTGTCAGGTCACCTACAGTAAACAAGACGGAGACTCTTTTAAGGAACATTGAGAAATGAGAAACTGACAACTTACCTCAAACGTAATTGTTGAATTAATTTTAAAAGAAAGTTAAAGCACCGTTGACGAAGATCTTGTTCACTTTGCCCGTTTATAAGACCTGTTTCCCTCATTTCTCGTATCTTGGATTCGAATCCGTCACCAAGGTATGGCTTAGGGGCAAAATGATTCTCCACAATTGTAGTTAGCGGATCAATATTGGGACGTGGCATGACTACTTTTGAAACCAGAAATCCAATAAGCGTAGATAAATCCGTAAACAATTTACATGGATCAGCATCTTTGGCTTCAAAAGATTTGTTGTTTGCTGCAATTGTTCTAATATGGGACATAGGAATGAAAATAAGGCCAAATTACTCTCACCTTTATACATATTGTACAACAATTCAGCAGTATAATTTCGTCGGGATATTTCAAAATGCGTTTGAAGTTCAAGCAATTGTTTCAAAATTCTATATACAGCCGAATAAATTGATAACCATCGGGTTTGACAAGCTCTAATAATTTTTAATGGTTCGTGACCTTCATTAATTGTGCGATGCAGCTCTTTGTATTCAGCCTGTCGAACTGATGATTGAGAGAACCAATTGTATGTTTCAGAAACCATCAAATCCAGATTCCTCGGTAAGGTATCTTCTGAGGCGTGACATACCGCAAGCTGAATCGAGTGACAGACACATCGTACAAGAACTAATCCTGGAATATCTTCTTTTAGGATTGCATGTACACTGTGTTCATTAATGTTTGATACTGATGCGTAGGCAACCCAATATGCACGATTGCCCCCACTGGTTTATTAAAGTTACTAAATGAATAAATGTACTTATCAGTGGCGTAGTAGCATTTAAATAAAATATGATAAACAAAAATGAGGACAAAATAACATGTGGATATAATTTAATGTACCTTCATATTTCCAAATTTCATCATTCTTTTTCTCTTTAATTTAAGAACTAAAATACTGCAAACATTTATTGCGAACAAAATTTAAATATAAAAATTTGTACCTAATAAAGTAGAGCTTGTTAATCTATTTAAAACTTGGGTTTTAAGACTACCAATGAATTGAACTGTGGTAGGATTATCACCACTTCCACAGCCTCCTCGTATTGCACCTAAAAGATTCTCAAGGGCATCTTGATTTAAAGATCTTGGACGAAGAGACAAAAACCCTTTGTGATCATGTAAATATTTCCATACTTCTTTTGTTGCCTTCAAAGTTATCATCCAACCAATTTGTGAAGGAGTTTTGCCAGATTTTATGGTACCTGATTTACTAATACGTTTGTATTGCCATTTTTTTACTGTTAAACATATCAATCCAAAAATTCATATGTGGAGATTCTGCTGTCACAACACATTTCAACGGTTTTCCATCAGGTGCCCGTAACTGACTGCCATTCAAGCTATCAAATAGTCCATCAATCTGCTGAACAAAAGTTGCCGTAGCAATAGAACTTTGCTCTAATTCTCCTGAAAAATAATAAATGATAAAAAAATAAAATTCACATGTTAAAAAATGCTGCTATAATACCTCTACTTAACAAAGTATACAAAAACGCCGCCACAGTTCGACTCATTATTTGAGCTGCAACATTCACCTTCATAGCAAACTTCATGTTGGGGGCTAGATGTGTGTCTTTTATCTTATGCATGGCTCTAAAAATAAGTGGTGACTTCACATCTATTTCATGTGCTCTTCTTATATCAGCAAACCGAGCTTCCATTGTTTCTTCTTTACCCGATATCGTCACAGGCATGTAAATGTTGTGTTTTCGAAAAAGAGAAACTGTACACTTTAGAAGATGGGGTGGATCAAACAATGTATAAATCTTCTTTCCATTAAGTATAATAAATGGATGTTCTATGGCAGAACCCATTTCCTTTAAAGCCCTTACATTTGTTGAACCCATATCACATATTGTGGCAATTATTTCTAGTCCACCTAAATTTTCAGCTGCAGTAATCACTGCCTTTATAATATTTTGTAGTGCATCTGCTGGGCACCCATTATTAGAAAAATAGTATGCAACAGGCTGTTTCCATTTTGATGACAACCCTTGCACCATAAAAACTAATGCAGGGGTTCCCCATTTCAAGTTATTATTTCCATGTACATTTTGAAATCCGACAATTCTGTCACTATGTACATCATACTCAATGTGTTCTTTGATGTTCATTTCATCAAATAATAATACACAGCATTTACCATGCTCGTCATTGATACACTCCTTAACCCTTAAACGGCGGAATTTTTTTTTTGGACAAAAAGTGTTCATATCCAAGAGTTTTATTCATAAACATGTTTTTACACATAAAAAGTAAATTTTGCAAAAAAAAATGTGTTTTTCTCTATAAAAATATGCGTTGCCATATGGCAACGCTAGCCAAATACAGGATCAAGTTTCTTTATTTGTTATGAAACATCAAATTACATTCTAAACATAAACCTATGTTACATTTTTTACAAATTGTTCTCACGATTGACGAACAGCCTTCTCCTGCACATCTTCTTCGTTTCTTGTCGGGATTGGAAATCAATAAATGGTCTCTACCGTCATACCTAACATCATCGGATATACGGTGTAACGTTACGCTTGACTTGGAAGTCGACTGTCTTCCTGCTCCTCTTGGTGCAACTCTATAACTAGTCAAGTAGGTTTGCACAATCTCTCTTCTATATTCCAATTGTGAAACATTGATTGATTTTGCCTTGCGTGTGATATCCCATGCGTTGGTCATTGAGGCATCTAACAGCCAGGTAAATATAGCCCACCACCACTTTTTTCTTCTAATGCTGATGCGATATCTATTCATATTTTCGTCTAATAAATCGGTTCCACCCATGAAACGGTTATATTCTGTTATAATAGAGGGTCTATTTATCTGTATTATTTTTTTCTCAGACTGAGAATAGCGTTTCACCTGCGAAATTGGTGAAATTCCGTGACAAGTAGATGCTGCTGAAACTGGAGCATTATCTAACCACTTCACTACAATAATGCCATCTTCTTTGTCCAACGCCGATGTATATTCGCCTCTTTTTCTGTTCTTTTTAAAAGCAGTTTTGGAAGGCAATGGGCAAGACTGGGGTAAACGGTTGTCCCTGATAGTACCTGTACCATCAAATCCCCTTGTTTTTAGGTAGTGCAAAACATTGAAGCCCGTAAACAAATTATCGAAGTAGAAACTAAATGGTAACTTACGCATTGGCTCAGAGAATTCATCGATCATGTTTATTAGTGGTGCTATGCATTTTCCAAATTCATTCTCGTACAAGGGATTACCATAAGGATTCTTTCCCTGATAAAGGTCAAAGTTTAGTAAGTAGCCCGACGGCGTATTTAGGCACCACATTTTATAGCCGAAACGTATAGGCTTACCGCGGATGAATTGCTTGCAGGAGTGCCGGCCAAAGTATTTTATCATGGATTCATCAAAATCCAAATATTTTTCTGCTACCCAGTTTCCCAAAAAATTAGCTTTGACCTTGTCCATCAGCGGCCGAAGCTTCCACATTTTGTCATTTGGAACTGGCTTTGTGTTGTCAGCGCAATGTAGGTACTTCAATATTTGTCTAAACCTATCTCGTCTCATTGCTTGGCTTACCATACGATTGTTCATATCGACTCGTGAATCCCAATAATAATCACGTCCCGGTAGCTCGCAATATCCTGTCAGGTATAAAATTGCAATGAAACTTTTCATTTCTTCTGGCGAAATTTTCGGATCGGCTTCATTTAAAAAAAGAGCATATCTGGTCGACTCTTCCACAAGATACTTTATGATATTGTCATCAATGAACTTTTCGAAAATTTCCACAAATGTAAGGTCTCGAAATCTGAGGTAATTCGGTTCTGGAAAATCTCTAGTTCTTGGAACGATATCACCACTTCCCCAGGTAATTTTGTTTTTACCAGGTCTTGTAAATTCGTATGCAATTTGCGGTCGTTCAGTCAAGTTTTCATTGACAACTTTTTCTTGGGTACCATCTATTCTATCATTATCAGGTAAGACAATTTCAACTTGTGAACGTAGTTGTTGTCTATTCAGGTTATCCAGTAAGGCGCCCTCATCCTCTTCTCCTGAATCTTCGTCTGTGAGAACGTTCGCTTCGGGTGGCTCGATATAGATTTGCACGGGATCAATTTCGTCATTGTAAGCCATATTTATCGCTTCTTCCAACGAAAAACCTCGTCTAGAAATAAAAATGAAATGCATAAACATTTGCACCCATAGGTGGCTAGCGTTGCCGTACGGCAACACCTACCTATTCGATCTAATTTTACTAGACTAATAAATCTTTCTGCATGAAACAATATATCCTAACCTCAAAACACATCTTTACGATAAGTTTATTCAGGAATTATTTATTTTAGTCAATATTTTATAATTGTTTATATACTTACTCTAACCTGAAGTCCATCGTTGTTCTCGAATATAGAAACAATATTTTTAATCACGTGTACCACAGAACAACAGAACACCACGTGAAAACAATATACACGCGTCAGTTCGGCAACTATTCTAAAAGCAGAAAACTAGGCTCTGGCTCATCATTATGATATTGGCTGTTAGATGGAGCTACTAAGACTAACAATTGCTATCGTTGCCGTATGGCAATGCTAGCCGTTGATGGGTTAATATGTTCGAACAGATGTTCATTTATAGCTGAATCAAATGGAATTTTCTGTAAAAGAGCCAAAAGTGTTCTTTGGGAAGGCAAAGCAACAAACTTCCGCAATAATTTTTAACATTTTGGGCTTCTTTTGAACAATGCCAATGCCATAATTTTCTCATCAATAAGCCATCTTCTTCCTTTTGGATTTATTTTTGCACAACGTAATTGTTATATTAAAAAGTCAGCAGTCGATGATGACATACCATGAAATAAATTGCGTACCACAGGAGAATCATTCAAGTGACAAAGATCCTTCATATTATTAGCCCTTTCTTTGCAGATTTTTTTTAAATTTCCGAATGTGGGATTCCTTATTTTCCACTATTCTCATTAATCTTCTCTTTCTTGGTGTGTCAGATATATTACATATTCCTCGAAATACTGAAGTTCTTTTCCTAATTTTAAAAGTGTTTGGTGGTGTGGCTGGAGCTGTTGTAGATGTACTTGGCAATGGATCTGATATTACTGATATTTCTGCAATAAGTTTCAATATTAACATCATTTCAAATATCAAACTATAATGGAAACAAAAATACTCAATATTACATTAATGACACAAAATTATTATCTAAATATTATAATACATACCTATTTCTTTTTCTACTACAGAAATACCACTACTACTTTGTGTCGCAGTACTTAGGTCATGTAAAGATGACATGGAAAAAGTGTTGGCACAGCATCTGCATGTAATTTTGAAGATCCATAGTTTGCATAACTTTCCACAGTAAAATACCGACAGCAAATCCTATAATTGCGAAAAGATACACCCACCATATATTTCATGCACATATTCTCCTGCCACACTTTTGACCTAAAACCGCATAATTAGATTATTATTCTCTTTATGTTATTTATTTCATAGCTTACCTTTCAGGGTTACTTGGAAAGTAATGCATTTTCTTAACTTCGGATTCTACAGATCCACGTACCAAACAAAGTTTTTGTGGCATAGCACTGTAAATTAAAACATAGTTGATTTGTATAGAATAATTTTACTACTTTTTTGATACTTTTAATTTAAAATTTACACAAATCAAAAATAGTCTATAGAAAAGTTTGCTCTAGAAAAATAAACACTATAAACATAACCAATAAAAACAAATAATGACAATTAATGGACGCGATTACTAATCTGTTTACGGCGCCATCTCGTCGATCTTCCCAACTGTGCGAGAGTGATAAAACTATACAGGGATTTAATATTAGTAAGAAGGATAGCTATTACCTGCAATTGTAGGCCATTAATCTTTATTAAGTTGCACGTCTCGAGTTGTCTCTGGTTTGGTTATATTCTTAGTTACAAAACCAGTTTCTCACTATCGGTTTTGAAAACGTTAACCTTTATACACTAAAATCACTGTTCTTGCAAAATGGCGGTCTCAAACATTAATGAACACAGTGTACGCCATTATTTACATCTGTCATAACACTGGCATTGTCAGTTCCGATGCCAAGAATATTTTTAAACTCCAAACCAAATTCGTTTAGGGTCTCTTTAACCGCGGAAACTATTCCTTCTGCATTGCATGCGGTTAGTGGTGCCAATTTTAAAAGAGATGTTTTTATTTTCTTGGATTTTGTGCTGTAAAATATTATTACAATGTCAAAATATTTTACCACAGTTGTACCGGGTGTCCAAGGTCAAGGGCACCAGGTTGGCAACGTCAGATTTAATTTGGTAAGACTAATATTGCCTGCCTTGACTTGGTAACTTCATTCTTATTATGTTTAGTTGTCAAAAATGAATATCTTATGTAAAGGTTATGTTAGCATAGTTTGTATTCATAACCTTTATAATTAAATTTCATGTATTGTATATTCAATTCCATCGCTGAATTGATCACTTTTTTTTAAGAAAAATGAAATACTGATGATCATTAAATTTACTAACTTGATATACCTAGATAGATAGATAAATACAGTCCTCGCCAGAGAAAACGGGACACTTTTTTTTAACTATTGTAAGTCAAGATTACAGCTATTGATATGATTTGAAATTAGTAATAGATGAAAAATATTATGTATTTGTCAATTTGACAGTATTCAAACTTCAAACAATTAATAATGGGCTTCACACTCTTAAGTAATATTTATTTAAACGACGAAAAGTAAAAAAAGACCTTTAGTGAACATTGTAATAACTTAAATCTATTAACTTAAATCTGAGAATTGCTGAAAAAAACAAGTCAATCAACGGGAAACGTACAGACGCGTTTCGTTCTGGTTGGAACTTTTCAATGCACGGCATTCCTCGAAGACGGACATTGCTTTTCATTTCTATACTTTCTGTATATATAGTTAACATTTGGAACTTACTGCAAGTGAGAATTAATGAATATTAAATCTCATTCTTACATGTAAATGTCGACTTATGTGATGCGTTCATAACTACAATCCGACAAACTAAGTTTGTACCAGTATGCAGAACACACCCTTTCGCGACAACGAACTTCCTGGTAATTAGGTTAATTAACCTAATTACCAGGAAGTTCGTTGTAGCCCTTCTAGGTGTAAGTCAGGCACCTTAGCCACTAGCCCACACCGGGGATAGGATTTTATATTTTGTGAGACGCATATATATAGTATATTACAAAATGTGTATATAGTCTATTACAAAATGTGGAAACTCAGCTTGAAATAATTTAGCGGTATTATTCATTAAATTTGCGTTTAATTTACACATAATTAGGATGAATTACCCCGTTTAATACTCAATATATTTGAACGATAAAACGACGTACGACTTCGAAAGCGTTCGAGCGGACACCAAAGTTAAATTAGAATTACTATCATACGAAATACATCGTGGTAGATATATCGAAACAGGTCTATACATGTCTCAGCAGATATCGATCGCAGTTTTGTGTGTAACACGACATACTTTCAAATAAAACATCATTCCACATATAAATAGAATTTTATTTAGACAACATATATTTTTTATATACAACGATTACATACATCGATATTTTTATTCTAACATATACAGAGCATTTAAGGGTTACAATGCAAGTAAATATATCAAAACAGGTCTATACATGTCTCAACAGATATCGACCAGTAGTTTTTTGTGTAACATGATCTAATCATTATTCCACATAGAAACATATATATTTTTATTAATCTTTCAATTTCATCACTTCGATATCGAAATGAAGAGTATTAAAATGTAAAAGCGCACAAAGTCGGTACTCTTAACACAGATAGCTTTTGGTTAATTAGCTGCATCAGATGAAACATATTGTTGTAGGTGTTTTCGGAGAAAACGATTGTTCGATTTCGGCTTTTAAGTCGTACAATTTTTATATGTTTATACGCACTAGCTTCAATATGATGTTCCGGACTGCTACCTTCGGTTTTACAAAATTCTTCCCACTCATCTACAGTAAAGAAGATGAGTGTGCTAGATGAACGAACTTGAATCAGGGGTACGAAGCCTGCTGCTGGACTCAGACCTATCGTAATATATTTAGTGCCTGCCTTATTAAGTAGATATGTCGATTGTCCAATGAGCTGCTTTTCACGAAAGATCGCATCTTCCTTCAATTTAAGAGAGGTAGTGATAAATTGGTCGTAATTATTCGTATTGTCAACTGAAACAGAACAAAAAAATTAGAAATGGATTAGTAAATATAAAATGTAAATACCATATGCCATTGCGATAACGCAGCTTAACAACACTAATAAAAACTTAAAACTGAATCGTTCTGCGGTACATGCTTACCTATTAGCTTCGATCTGGTTAGGTGGGGGACGGAAAGATATTCTCAGCGTAGGTCCATAGATGTAAGGAAGGGGTATTAGTTGTCGGCTTAAAAATAGTAATGTTCTAACGAATCGTAAATGTAATATAAAATATAATTGAATTGTCTCTTAAGGCGTTATCTCGCCAACGATGTTACGATGGCCCCAAGCTAGAGTGTGTATACCATCAACATCAATCCACCGCTTATCATCGAAAGGAGATAGAGCTAATTTATTTTGCGTGACCGAAGAAATCTCATGCAGTCGCGATTTCAATAAATTTTGAGATTTAAATAGAAGCTTTAGATCGAACCTTTTATAATCCTCTAGAACGATCTCATTCCTAACAATATTTTTTTTTATACCTTTAGATTTTTTTACTTGTCTGCCCTCAACATTAAGTGCATAAACCTTCGAACGCAAGTCAACAAATTCGCTCATTAGCCTACCCGTGTTCTCATCTTTAAATAGTCCAACAATAGCCTTATTTTGTAGAGGGATGCTGAAGACATTATTGACCGGAAAGTTGGATGTATCAAATTTAGAAATATTATTTTTAATGTCACAGTAAATATCATCTACTTTAACTTGTAATATAAAACTATCGGTATCCATATAACACAGATTTACGTTTTCTTCATATATGCGTTTCAAATGCTCATAATAGAAATCATACATATGAAGTTTAGATAGCTCCAACACGGAGAACCCAATATAAATAGGTTTATCGTAAATAACTCGCAATTTTTCCATTTGTATCGCTACAAAATTTTCTGAAAAAATCTTAATATTTTTAAAATTCAATTTAGAAATTAAACTAGAGGCCCCTCGCCTTTTACCTATATCTTCCCAATGAGATATTAATTTTACATCTACACGCTTGTCAACATTTTCCATCGTTTTACCGAAAACCGAGTTATTCATAAGTTTATAAAAATCCCGTTCAAAATCATTTCGTGCTGTCTTCCGATAACCGGTATTTAGATCGATATATTTTTGAAGCCAATTAGATTGCTTAAATCCTAAAACGCGAGTAATTCTTATAATTTTAAGTCCGCTATTTAAAGCCTGTTTTAAATTTCTATAATGTACAACATAATTTCGCTTATTTTGTAAGTTAGCAATTAATTTCTCATTAGAAAATTTGGATGTAGGGGGCGTCATCTTCTCAGGAAGAAAAGGTAAATCATTATGTCTATCGTGTAAGACTTCTTGGATACTCGATATCAACCTCTAAAAAGTACCCAATTTCTGAATCATCAGGGATCTGTAATACGTTTAAATTTTTAATTTCTAGATTTGAGAGCCAGCGGAAACCTCCTGATGGTAAATACTGTGACATAGCCCACCCATAAAATTGTTTGCATCCCAATATACTAAATAAGAAGTTGGAGAACTTGCATCATATTCCGGTAGATATCTGTTATTAGCTGTAGCATGTCTTAAAGTAGCCTGCGATAACCCACCCCTAATATTTTTCTTAATAAAATAATGCATATCTATATCAGTAGGTAACTCTAATTCTATGTTAGTATATTTTAACATAGCACTCCAAGATAGGCCGGGACTAATAAAATAGTGAGCGGGATCCAAACCGTATGTTTTACGACAAATTTTACGGAAATTTTCGAAAATGTCCGTCAGTAATAATACATCGGTTTTTAAATATAAATTAGAATAATCCAGCAAATATCGACAATTAAATACTCTCCACACATTTTGCGCATGTTGATAATCGATATCGGTAATATCTTCCCCAGTCAAAGAATTATGAAACCGTTCCTTAGCAGGTAGAAGTTGCTCATTTAATCGTTCAAAAGTATCTACATATTCATACGGAAAGACGCCTTTACGTTGAATTAAATTAAATTGCAAATCATCGGTATAATTTGAACTAATATGCTTAAAATCTTGTGTAGATAAATTTTTTGCTAGATTATCGATAGAAGATGCCATGAAGCGGAAAGAATCTAAAAAAACGTAAGTTTATATATACATCTTTCTCAGTGTTAGATTTATCTATAAACTTATCAACTAAAACTTTTTTACTAAAACTTATATATTTTTCTTTGTTAACTGGGATAACTGAAATATCGGATTTATTAGTAGATAATTCCCTTATAAAAAGGTGGCTATCGTATGAACTAAGGCAATGAAAGAAGACAAGAATATAATTTGGGATTTTGAAATTCAAATTACATATCGAATGACTTGCACCTCGACAAATGGCCTGTTAAATGGCAATGATCTGCCACTTTGTCTTCATTTAGACTTTCTTCACATATATGACAGTTAACAGCATTAATAAAACTACTACGTTCAATTTCGGTTAATTGTTTCACAGGAACGATAATTTTTAAATACTTAGTATATATCGTTTGAACATCTTCTAACAACCGCGCTGTAAATACTGTTGAACAATCTTACCCCGCATAAGTTACAAATTTATTTAACGTAGTATATATCGTTTGAACATCTTCTAACAACCGCGCTGTAAATACTGTTGAACAATCTTACCCCGCATAAGTTACAAATTTATTTAACGTAGAATCATGAGAACAAACTATATTATAAGCAAAACTGAAGGGAATATGTTTATGTGTTTCGCGTATATGTGAAACAGATGGATCTCCGCCACATGAGAGAATCGGCCTAAGTATACACTCGAAGTCTGCATATATTACGAATGGAACCGGCATTTTTTTATCGAAATCGTTGAATTGTAGAATGTTATTAGGTACCATATTTCCTAATTTATTTTTAACCGATTTATTTGAGGGTAGAATTGCACAAACATGATTACAATCATACGATTGATGTCGGTTTAAAGCTGTGAGAGAGTTAAAAGAAACTAAACATCCATCACACAAATGTAATTTATGTTGACCTTTACTTATTTGGGATGAAATCAATCTGGAGAGATTTTTTTATTAAAACATAATGAGATTTAGCTCCTTCCTCAAGCAACAATAAATTAACATGCATATCTTTCCTATTCTTGGTGAAATAAATAGGTCCTACTACATCATATTTACTAGTTTTTGAATTTAAAGCTAAACCATAAACATTGATACTTAAATTATTAAGTCTTTCTATTTTTTCTAAATCTTTTAATTTTACCGGAAATTCGATCCTATCAAAATTTAGTATGGTGGAATAATATGGGTACATATTAACTCTATGTGCTTTATTATTGGTAGGATGAAGTGCAGCTGTAAGACACCAAGCTAGACATGCGTTATCATAGTTTTGTATGTTTATGCATGCCTCTCTATTCTTAATCGATCGAGGTAATTCCAAGTACGATGAACCAGAGAGGGGGGAATACGAATTAATATTAATTTCTAAATGTGAAACTGAAACCAACCCCCATCCAGAATCTCGCTCTTGAAACTCTTCAGATTTAGTCTGAATTATGTTTGCCAACTGATCGTAAATATCCTCAACATCTGAAGATATGAGAACTATGTATTGAGTGTAGAATGATTTTAGTTCAGTGATTTGCTTATCCGCGTGAGGCTTAACGTAATTAGCAAACAGTTCAAATTGTACCTTTACACCCGATATCGTCTGTTGAATGATATTTGTAATCAGTCGGCATGATTTTAATTTAGAATCTATAAAAAATGATTGAATATCACAATTCCTTGAGCTTAAAATTGAATATGATGCAATACGATATCTAAAACTGCTTGCTATCTCATAAACTCCATCTCCCAATAACGAAGCATTATTACACACATGCTGTTGAGAACGAAGATGTCCTCTATATAAATAGTTGTCCTCAACATCTGAAGATATTATGAGAACTATGTATTGAGTGTAAAATGATTTTAGTTCAGTGATTTGCTTATCCGCGTGAGGCTTAACGTAATTAGCAAACAGTTCAAATTGTACCTTTAACGCGATATCGTCTGTTGAATGATATTTGTAATCAGTCGGCATGATTTTAATTTAGAATCTATAAAAAATGATTGAATATCACAATTCCTTGAGCTTAAAATTGAATATGATGCAATACGATATCTAAAACTGCTTGCTATCTCATAAACTCCATCTCCCAATAACGAAGCATTATTACACACATGCTGTTGAGAACGAAGATGTCCTCTATCTAAATAGTTGTTAGGGAAACTCCGTCAACAACAGCTCGGTATTACCTGAGGCGCATCTATTTTAACTATCTTGGAGGAGGATGCATGATGTTGAACTGCTTTCCTTTTAAGCGATTCAGTAGTATGTACTTTTGTCAGATGTCGTTTTAAAGAATCCTTCCTAGAAAACGTTCTCTGACAGACATCACAAGTATGAACGAGGTCATTAGCGCAGGGATGTCTTTTAAGAAGATCTGAGCGACTGAATATCTTTCCACATTTCTCACAATTCATGACTAAAACTAAAAATAAAAAAATAATTAATATGAGATAGAAAATATATTAATCATATAAAAATATTCTCAATAAGTAAGATACTGAAAACTAAATTTAAGAAATCACGTAAAACATCTTTTGGAAAAGGGTGTGTTGTCAAGTATAATTAAAAATATTATGAGATCCGTTTTCAAAAATATATAAGAAAAACCCAACAGATATATTCAAAGTAGATTTTATATTTAAAAGTGAGCCACATAAAATATAAAAATAATGTTAGCGGATTTCAGGAGAATATCGAAAATAAATTTATTTATACATAAAAGTAAGATCCGTTTGACAGACAAAAAATGTTCACATAATTTTAAAATAATATGATATGTACTTACGTTTACAATAACAACACGGGTGACACTACACACATAAAACTTCTAATTAACTGTTCACCGCTAACGTTATGTATATACTGGAGATAAACAGCTAAAAATAATAGATTAAATAGCAGAGTTAGCGCAGGCGCTTTAAACATTGTATTATATCGGGGGTGTATATCAAATTAAAGGGAAAATCTAAGTAGAAAGAGACCCCTACAACTGAGAATATTAAATTTATAAAGACAGAGTTTTTGCGCGTTTACACCTGTTAAGAATTCACACGGACTTTTCATACAAAGAGACTCCTTGCTATCGAAGATATACAAAGGATTTTTGAACAGGTGCCGAGCCTGGGAGAATATATCTGCCATTGTCATCGGGGTCGTATTTAGAAATATATATAAATGTATATATTATCTACAATATAATAAAGAAAAAATTCTTCGTTAATAAAACAGAATAATCGATATATTATACAATTTATTTGTTTAAGTTCCAACAGGTGTCTGTTTATGTTTTAAAAGTATCTTAACGTTATTTTGTGAACACGCAGAATTAGAATGACTATGATAAAAACATGCATTAGGCTGGATATGTAAAATAGGTACATTTTCAGTATATTCTAAATTTATAATTTCTATGTCAATATATGTCTGTAGGAATTGAGCTTTCTGATACCCTTTAACATATATCCGGCTGTAATTCCTACATACATTATCTAAAATTGAGGATACATATTTTAATTCTATAAAACCAGAAGCATATGGGATATGAAAATAATTATGTGTTAGCCACCTTGCTTCGTTTTGATTCTTTAATGATAATTTGCGAAATGGCGTCATAGATTTAAATAGCAGATGTATCGAACGATCTCCATCGGTAATCGACATCTCCTTGGGGGTGAAGTTTGGCGTATTGAACCCCTGGATATCAATAATCAGAGCTGAGATAAAACGCTGTCTATATATTCGATCTCTATGAACGCGTGATAAAACATGTCTGATGATATTGTCCACTTTCTTGATTCTATTTTCAAAACGGCTTCTGTTAGCAGCTATAGACATCCAGTCGGATTTTCTGTCTTCTATATCAAACCATAAATATTGTACCGGAAGACTATCGAAGGTAACTTTCATGCTATCGATGTAAATAATTAATAATAAGTATAATAAGTAATTAGTATAGTATTAGTATAGTATTAGTATAGTATTAGTATTAGTATAATAAGTAATTTGTAATAAGTAATTAGTAACAATTACACTATTTTTTTCACTATTCCAGTAAGCGGAGCGTATTCTACAACGCAGTCGTGAATTATTAAACAAAGAGCAGTAGTATTGTTAGGGAAAGGGGTGTCTGATTCGAACTCAAGTTTTATGTCTACAGTACCAGCTTTTATGCTCTCTGCCTGTTTAGAAACGTCTAATACTAAGAAGGGGTAATCAATGAAAGCGTTATAATCTATTAGAGGCTGAGCGACCGTTCTCCTATAATAGGAACATTGAAAGGATGCATACATCCTATATGCTAAAGCGTATCGCTTAATATCCATTTGTAAATTCAGATTATTATAGGGATAGGCCTCGGAGTTTAAGTATAATTTAATATTGCTGATTGACACGTGATCAAATCGACCAGCGTCAGCAGTTAAGTTATCCTTCCTATTTGTTTGGAAGGCTAATATTACGAAGCGAGGTTTCTCTAAATTTGTGCTCGTTTTAACACTCCACACATCTTTTTTATTGTTTCGTAAAGATGGTAGTTCATGCAGATCCCATTTTCTAAATGGCATGTAGATAGGTTTATTAGCGTTTAAAGTTTTTAATAAATTTAGACGAATTGAGTCGTTCATAACAATATGTGGAACATGCCATTCAACTTTACTTATATCTATTTTAGCTTTTTTCGTGCCACCTGCTTCAATATTTTTAAAACAATTAACATCTAATCGGCTTCGTACTAGTATCAGCTCTTGGGAGGTATAGGCGACCTCTTTCCTATAGTCTTCGAAGCATCCGGCTATAAACCTTAAGGGAATATATGCACTAAATGTATCACCCGATAATGTCGGCTGACCTGTATTTTTGAAGGGATACCAACCCGCCATTTCTAGAGACTTACTCTCATTATCACTTAAAGACAAGAAACCTTTGATGGTAGAAGTTATACCTGGCTTATTACAACGATCAATTTCGACACCATTTATCTCATATCGCAGCTGATCGAACAGAAACGCGTATGCATTATTTATGAGCTCACAAGAGCCAGTCCCATCTATGTTCGGTTTAAATGTACCTTCAATATATATGTAGCTGTCTCCTGGAATTGTGTACACATCTTTATTATTTATTGGTATACGTATTTCATCGTTCGCATTGAAGTTATTGGCGCGAGGGTAATATGTATGATATTCCTCCTTAGTAATCGTTTCGTCGAAGTTTAACTTTGCGTAAAATGAATGACGAAGGGGTGAAACAGCCGATATGTTTCATTTCTCGTATCTTGAAAAGCTATGAAGTCAAATATACTATCAGTGAAAAGGAAATGTTAGCTGTAGTACACGCGGTTCAAAAGCTGAGATTCTATTTGTTGGGTAAGAACTTTGTAATAGAGACAGATCATGCTGCCTTGACATCACTGTTGAATACACGTTTTAAGAACAATAGAGTATATCGTTGGTCGTTGTTGTTGTCAGAGTATACATTTGAAATTAAGCATATAAAAGGCGTTCTAAATGTTTCTGCCGATGCGTTATCCCATATGTATAACAATAAAAGTAATTTTAATTATGTTGAATTGAACGAATATAATAGGAATTATGCAGAGGGGAATTTTGAATATGAGATGATCCTTCAGATCCAGAGGGATGAAAGGTTTGATTTAATAAAGGAACAATTACAAAATAAAGATATTTATAAAAAATTCAGAATGAATGATGGGTTATTAATGAAAGTTATTCGAGAACAGAATTATGTTGTTGTAAATGATGTGTATGCCAGGCAAACAATGCTGTATATACATGAAAGTTTAGGCCACATAGGTGGATATAAAGTTTGGTTGACGTTCATAGAGGCCTTTTATGCGAAAAAGGATAGAATAATAGCTAAGGATGTAGTAAGAAATTGTTTAACTTGTAGATTAGGAAAACATAAAAATCATACTTGTCAGTATGATATTAAAAGCATTGTTGCTCAAGAAAAATTAGAATTGGTTGCAATTCATTATTTGGGGAATCTTATTCCGGGTGAATTGGAATATAAGAATATTTTAGTAATGGTAGATGTGTTTTCAAAATTTGTAAAATTGTTTCCCACATCCCAATACAATGCAGAAACTACTTTACAGTGTATTGACTCGTGAATAACTCATCAGGGGAAAATGCACAGATTACTTGCTGACAATGCTTCGTATTTTATTAATGATAGATTTAAGAATGCTTTGGTTGATCGAGACATTAATATTTCTTCTCTTCCATACGCCACCCATGCGGAAATCCATGCGAATGATACATCCAAGAGATCATCAAGTTTTTAAGGATAAAAACTCACGAAAACCATGCAGGATGGGTTGCACATGTCCAGGATGTTGAGGATAACATCAACAATTCGCCGAATACTGTTACTCTGGAGTGTCCTTCGACTGTGATGTATGGTATAAGACCTGCTCGACCCTGGAATCAACAAATGGACAGGGTGGACAACAGGGAACAAATTAATGTCCAAGTAGCAAGAAGACTTGCTGAAAGGGCAAGAAAATACGTAAATAAAGAAAATGAAAAGATTACCAGTAGAGTTAGATTTGAGGTAGGAGATATAGTTATTGTTAGAAGTTATCGTCTGGGTAGACGTGATCTGGGAAAATGTCAAAAGCTGGACTTGTCCTATATTGGTCCATACAGAATAAATAGATGTTTTAATAATGTAACTTATGAGTTATATTCTATGGATGGTCGTCGGAAAAAAGGGCGTTATCATATAAGCGCTCTGCAACCGTTCGTCCCACTGTTGCCCCTGGAGGACAATGACCCCGTGTGACAATTGTGCGACACTTGAGTGCGGGGGAAAAATAAGACAGGGTGCGATACTGTCGTTTTTGTGATGAGTGCTAAAGATTATCCGCTAAAAAAAGATTTAGACATGTACTGGCTTTTCTTTCGGATAATCTTGGGGACATGTAATGGATTTTTCCCCGAAGAAACGAAGATTTATATTGAACATTATATTGTTTTTGACATGTAATTAAAATGTATTTTATTTTATTGTGTATATTTAAATGTTTATAATGTTTGAATTTATTATTACGATCGGGACTGTACAATTTTATTTTAGACTGAAAATGTGTGGACTCGGTAAAATTATGTACTATATGTGCCTGATGTACGAGATTTTCCGGGGTATTTTCGACAGAGATACCAGAGCTAGTAAAGCATGTGGATGGATAAAATTTTTTTTTTGTCTTGATGTATTTGATTAAAGTCGGGTTATTTGATTTGTAGTGCTTTTATTTGTGCATTTAAATTCATTTACGATTTTTACGAGGATTTGTGATCTCGTTGCTTCTTTTATAATTAGGTATTGGTATCTCTCGCCTAGTTTTTGTGTAAATGTGTTTATATCGATGTAAGTACAGGACACATTTGTTTTATATAATTGCTAGTACGATAATTTGTTGATGATTGTATTTATAGATTATAATTTTCA
Source organism: Melolontha melolontha (assembly GCA_935421215.2). Classification (NCBI taxonomy): domain Eukaryota; kingdom Metazoa; phylum Arthropoda; class Insecta; order Coleoptera; family Scarabaeidae; genus Melolontha; species Melolontha melolontha. The sequence continues at coordinate 92,329,530 of OW285241.1, forward strand.
TAATTTTTATATTAAAGTAGTATATGAATATTCAAGAAAATTGTCATGTTTTTTGTGAGGGAGTTTTTTTTTTGTTATGTCAAGATGTTCGAGATCGTTTTGTAGTCAGGTTGGTTTTGGAGGGAATATATATATTTTTTTATCATGTTATGTTGCGCATTATCTTAATTTTGACACGCGTAGTCAATAGTTTGGTTTCTGTTGACATTTGAATTTAGGGGTTATAATTTAGAGGTCGAATTTGACAATTTTCTTAATTATTTATTAGCTTTTAATAGCTAAAATAATTTAGCGAGTCACAGGGGGTTTTTTCTCTGTGTGCGTGTAATTATCACACAGACTGTTTCCTCCTAGCTTTAGTTATTCTGGCATTAGCTCTCTTTACATTCGGTAAAGGGATTTTTTTTTTTTTAATAAATATTATTAAGGAAAACTGAGAACTTTTATTAATGCTATTTTTGTATTTTTCTTTACGCGTTCTTGCTTGTTTGAGAGCAAGACCTGAGGTACGAAGATTCCAGCTAGAAGATTAGACGACTGAGTTTATCCGGACATTTGTTGTGAACTGCATTCATAAGCAAAGGCACAGTTCACAGCAATATGTAATAGCTAAATCATCAACAAAAGATAACGGAGAAGGTTGGATACTATTTAAGATTACATATACGTGTAATTACTTTACTTCTGAGTTTTCATCTTTCCAAATTGTAAATTGTGACACTCTCCGCCATTGTCTTTAATAAATGACTTAGTTAATAATATGCCAGATAATGATTCCGTGCTAAGGCGATTCCGAATTTTTGATTTATTTAAATTAATTGCACTGAATATTCTTTCCGCTGTAGCTCTGCTATGTGGGAGAGACAATAGTTCGAATGCAAATTTTGATAATTGCGGATAAGCATTTGAACCATCACCCAGCTTTATTTTAGCAATAGTTGCCCAAAAATCTGTAACATCCAATTCTTCATCTATCTCAGAAGATATCAATTTCCTAAATTCTCTGTCTATTATGTTCATATCATAATCTTTTAATATTTTAAAATAGTCAAACAGTGGATCTAAAGAGGATGTATTTTTTATTTGCCTTGGATTTAAAAAAATTAGCAGTTTCAAAGCTTTTACAGGTTCAGAATCAAAAGGGAAACGAGTATATATTTGGTGAGTACATTCAATATAAAAATCCAAGCATCTTAACTTAATATTTAGTTTTTCTTGATCATTTAATTCCGAGTCAGTTCTCTGAAAATAGGCACCAAGTTTTGGTCCAAAATAAATTTCATTTATATCTAAATAGTTATGTGGATTTCTATATTGTATAATTGATACGTCTTTCCGCGATATTTCTGGTTTTAAGTAACAATTTATTATTGTTCTATATATGTTTTCAATAGCGTTATACAGTTTATAAATTTTTGGCGTTTCTGCTTGAAATTCTACATTTAATTCCGTCAATAAAGGCAACACATATTCTAAAAATTCCAAATACCATTTGTTTGCAGGGTTAGATATTTTATTAAATATTATTTCAGATGCATTTACTTTATTAACTAGATGTTCAGATTGAAAATATAATTTTAAAGCATTATATTGCTCTAGTATTCGTTTTACAGAATTAATTACAGATAGCCATCTTGTTTGTGAAGGTAATACAAGTTTATGTGGTTTAGAACCAACAAATACTTGAAATTCTTTGAATTGCTCTGTTCTCTTGAAACTGTATTTCATATATGAATAAATCTCCCTAACTAAATCTTCTGTTTCCTGAGGCAATTTTGAACAAGCATATGATGCACATAACGCCAAAAAGTGACATGTACATTTTAATACAAATAAGCCTGGAACATCAGCACTAAGTAATGTTTGTAATGAGTGATGTTTACCCATCATAGAATTTGCTCCATCAGCTGCAAAACCAATGAGGTTTTGTTTGTATAAGATGTTGTGTTTATTAAAAAAATTTGTTATCAAATAATGCATATTATTACTGCTAGCATCACTAATGGGAAGTAAAGCCAAATATTTATCATATATTTGAAAGTTATCTGCAAATCGAGCAACTATTGCTATATGTTTAGTACAGCTATAATCAGTTGATTCATCTACTATAATAGAGAACTTGCGGTTTTGTAATTTATTTATAAGTATATTAAATTTGGAAACGTCAATAATATCGGTGATAATTGAAGTACACAGTCCTATTACATGTTATTTGTTTTGTTACATCGGATTCTGGTGATATTTTCTTAATTACTTTTACCAGGTGATCAACAGCATTAACAGAAACATTGTGTTCAGCAATAAAAGCAGCTATCATGATTTCAGCTTCTTTAGTTTTCTGGGTAATGCTTGCAGCTTTTTTCAAATACACAATATTTCTAATGGACGGCTGATTTTTTATAGCATTCATAGCCTTCATGTGTTTGCTTGTATTTTGATGTTTTTTTACTGTATATATACCAGCATTATAATCAGAACCACAGACTGTGCATTTAAAGTAGGTATCACCTTTATCACTAGGTGCTATCCATTTTTTAATTTCTTCATGATTTTCCCATTCCTTTCTATATTTATGCAAATATGTTTTTTTTGTCTTGCTTGTAGATGGCCCAGGCAATTTTTCAGTAGGATCTATTTCCATATTTTATGTAATCTATCTATATAAATAAATGCATGACAGAGACACGTACATATTGCTATAGATTTTTCCTTGGACAAGAAAGGAAAAATGATTGAACAATATTGAACTCTGTTATGTAGTACATTTATAAAAAATTATTTATTTCAATTGTATGTTTATTTATTTCAGACGGGGATCGTTATATATATATTTTATTTTATAAGTGAAAATTTTTATAATGTTTGAAATTATGATTAACCCTCGTATATTTAGGTTGACCAGAGGATTGAACTTGCCGCTTTTCCGGATAATGTATTAGTATTTAAATGTATATTGTCGGTAGATATTTTGATTTTATAGTTGGTAGGGATATTCAGGCGGATGTTAAAATTTCATTTTGAGTTAGAGATATCTTGACGGTTGAAGTGATCGGATTATTAAAGAATAAAGTACTCAATTTTATTCTTTGTTTTATAAAATCGGGTTGAATATTGTTTATGCATTTGTGTGAAGTGCATGTAAATCTTAATTCGATTTTTGCGAGTGTTTTGATGTTTATAAAATGTTCTTATGAATAAGATATCTCTCAAGCATTTTGTTAATGGTGCATAGATCTATGTAAGTTTGATAAAATATTTTGTTTATATATTTGATATCACGATTATTTTCATTATTATAATTTTATGTATTTTTGTAATAATTTATATTTGAAAGTAGTATATGGGTATTAGAGAAACTTGTCATGTTTTTTGTAAGGGAAGTTTTTTTTTAAAAATTAATATTCGAGAACATTTTGAATTCAAGGTTGGAGTTTTCTTTAGTGTGGATTGACCTTGTTGTGTTATTTTTGTGCACGACAAAAATTCAATTTTCGCGGGTTTCGAAAACTTAGTTGTTTTTGACATTTGTTTGTAGGGGTTAAAGTAGAGGTTAAACTTGACAAATTTCACTAGTATTTATTAGTTTTATGTTTGATCGAGTGTCACAAGGGGTTTTTCTCTGTGTGCGAGTCATTATTCACAAAGAGTGTTTCCCCATTGCTACTGTTTGATGATGCTTTAGCACCCTATACACTCTGTAGAGGGATTTTTTTTTGACTTTTTTTTAAAATAAACTGCGAAATTAACAAATAAGATCTTTTATTTATGTTTATTGTTTTATTTTCAAATTAAAACTTGGACCCGATCCGCGAGGAACGATTCATGAGATGGGAGTTCGTGGATTCTACTAGACTGAATAGTCGGCAATATAAGCTGTAGTGTGAATAAAAATTAATAAGCAATTTCAAAGCAAATTCCACTGCAATATGTAAGCATATAACAAAGAAAGATCAAATGTATTAATTACCTTTTCAAATTCCTGTTATATTTTTAAACGAACACTTATCTTTTTACAAAGCAACAAACACTATCGCTGCCTATACTAATAATGGCTGATTCGCAATGATGTCAATGTTAGCATGTTAATGTTAACGTAATGGTAATGTTAAGTTTAAATCGTATACCTTATTCTAGTTGTGGTCAGAATTATGTTAATGTTAACATGATGTTAACGTAATGTTATGTTAATCTTTAAAACATGTTTAAAATCCTAACATCTTTATGAACATCAACCAATCAATATAAAGTTTGTGCGCGTGCGCATTACCTCGCAAAGGCAGGGACACAATAAACCGAAAAAGAACATAACCTTCAGTTGTTTAAAGTAGAGATTTTTATTTACGCTTTACGCATTTATATCCTGTTTTAATCTGTTTAATATATTAATGAAACAATGCTTGATACTGGGCTACTCATTGAGCTAGTCCAAAGTTACCCTTTCTTATATAATAAGAAACTGAAAGACTTTAAAGATACAAAAAAAAAGGAAATGCCTGGGTACAGATCGCCGAGACCATGGGAGCAGATATAGGGGAAGTTCAGACAAGGTAAGATTATTATTTGCTTAAACACTATAGTTTTATATTTTAAAGCAGTTGGAATTTTAATGTGCACTTGTTATATTTCTATATAGATGGAGAACCCTTCGCGAGAGATATAGCAAAGAGAAACGTGGTTGTAAAAAGCAGTCTGGTCAAGGAGTCGGTGAAGAAATAAATAAATTAATGGGAATGGTTGGACTATTTAAGCTTCCTTATTGAACACATTATACATAGGAAAACTACAACTACTATTTTACAATCTTCTGAAATAGAAGAAATTGATGCAATAAATACTACAACAGACTTCAGGGAGAGTAATGATCATGATTATTCGAGTAAGCAACTTGATTGTTTAAAAAAAAAATTTATGCCAAACAAAAGTTATAGTAGGCATTCAGAATATGTGCAGCATATATGCAAGTACTTAGTGGATCTACTTTTTTCAGACACTACAGAAAACTCTACACTTTGTGATATATAAAATACACCAACTTCCTCAAGAACTTCAACTACTTCCAGTACATACAGCTCTAATAAGAAAAGGAAAGTAGAAGTCGACAGCCTCATTCTGGACACAATTGACAGATTAAATATAAAAAACCAAGATCCAAATGAAGATGATTTGTTTGGGGAAGTTATTGCAGCCGAATTAAAAAACATAAAGGATCCTATTCAAAAGAAACAAATCAAGGCGGATATATATTTGAAAGTATTAAGTCTCAATAACTAATTGTTAACAATAAGACAAAAAATATTTCAGAATAAAAAAAATATTTTCATATTGTTACTTACATAATGTTTACTTTATATTATATTCCACAAAAACAAATATAAAAGTTTTGTATATAAGTTTTATTTGTGTACACTTTGTTCTGGATATAAAAGACACTATTTTTTTCCTCTAAGAACATATTCGATTTGTCCGGTTTTTGCAAGCGCAGGACTGATTAAATATTCTGCCAAATCTTCACGACAAGTTTTAGCTATTCTTGTTGGATTTTGACCATCCCGTCCAACATTTATCCTATTCAATATAATTTTATTATTAATGTCCCTCCACTGGCCTGGAATTATCCCTGCATCTGTCTCCCTGTCTACATAATTTGTGGGCAGTACTTCTTTTGATCTGGTTCCATGTCATACCCTTTCTTTTTTATAAAATTGTGTAGGCAAACTGTCGCTTTTACAATATTATCCACAGTGTTTGGCCATGCTTGGATCGTCCAGTGAAATATCTGCCACCGTGCTGCCAAAATACCAAAGGTATTTTCTATTACCCTTCTGGCCCGAGATAATCTATAATTATAAATTGATTCTTTGAGATTCAAAAATTTGCCTTTATATGGTTTCATTATTTTTGTTTAATGGAAAAATGTCATCTCCCACAAAATAAAAAGGTAATACTATTTCACTTCCTGGTAATTTAGCTGGCGGGGAATAGGTAGCTGATTTTTATTGAAAGCTTGTGCAAACAATGATCTTTCAAACACACTCGCATCATTTTCTGACCCACATGCACCTGTATCAATATAAATAAAATTGTAATCTGCATCGCAGACAGCAAGCAATACTGTGCTGAAGTAATCTTTATAATTATAAAATAGCGAACCGCTGTTGGGAGGCTTTTTTATTTTTATATGTTTTCCGTCTATTGCCCCTATAACATGTGGTAAATTCCACCTACATTGGAATCGCTCAGCAACTTCTAAATATAATTCTTCAGTGTGAGTAGGAAAGAATTCTTTATGCAGATTATCCCATATAGCTTCCATTGTCTCTTTTAAGACAACGCAAACTGTGCTTTTTCCTACTTTATATCCACTAGCTATCGAAAACGTCGAATCACCTTGCGATAGGTAACGTAAACAGATGACCAAACGTTGCTCAGGTGACAAGGGTTCTCTGCTACTTCTTTTTCTGTGTTGGGCCTACATATGACAATAACACATCTAATTGATCTCGAGTCATACGTGTGTATTGAAAAAACCATTCTCGATCTTCTAATTTATATTTTAAAAACAAGACATAGAACTCGCCTTCTACTTTTCGCTTTCGTAAAACTGGCCGTATACCCCATCTTCTCTGTGTTTTTTTTTGCGTCGTAACAGTAGCAACAACATTAATAAATCTTGTGGTTGTATAGAATTCATTGTTATATCACTCAGTCAACAATTTAAATGGTTACAAGTTAAATTCTTCCTACCAACATTCTCTTCTAATATATCCCAATATTTTTACAGAATAGCCAATATTCAAAAGATTTACTCCATGTAAAGTCGAGTGAAGCCCCGCCTATTTTCTTAACGTTGTTACGAACGTAGCTAACATTACCATTAACACCAACATTACCATTGCGTTAACATTATCATCATTGTGAATCAGTAGTAAACACCATCGTATGTGTATACGCATTTAACGCATTAGACTCACTAGATAGGGAATTCCCCGTATTTGCCTTCGCTGGCAGTGAAATGCTTACACCTACATTATTTTTACCATATAGTGCTTGATATCATTGATACATAACAACGTATGTAATACATACATACATATGTATATACGTAGTACTAATCAGCACGAGATACATTTTTTAAATTAAGTCTTCCTATTATTATATTTAATTATGATAAATTTCGTAGAAATACTGCAAAACTTATATGGAATTAATTTTTGTATATGTAAAATGTTGCCATTTTTTTGGATTTCATATAAAGTTGTTGCCATGTTGCCAGAGTTAGTTGGAAGTTGCCAAAAATGGCAACAAGTTGCCAGCAACGGCAACACTGAAAGAGATACTAGAGAAGGGACTCTTATTAATATAAAATCTAAATTGCGTTTAGCGACATCTATAATATGGAAGCGAACTAAAATCGAGTGAGCGGGAGTTTCGAGCTATTAACTGTTTATTATTTTTACTTTTTTTCTTCGTGTTTATAAAAATATAAAATAAAAACTTTTCTATCACTTAGCTGTAGTATGTAACTTTAGACAAAAGTGAAAGAAGAGATTTCATAAAATATTTTATATGAAACAATGAAACTTAACTTAAAAAATGTATTAAAACAAAAATAAAACAATTTGAAAAAATATTTATTTCTTTTTTAATTTTCTGTACTTGTCCATACAATATTTGGCAACACTATCACTAACATTACGGGTGTCTTTTCCCTGTAGAATATTATTTAAAGAGTTAAAATAATTATGTATAATCAGCCTACAAAATTTTTTTAATATAACATTTTTAACACTGTCCGTATCATGAATTGAACATTTATATAAAAAATCAAAGTTAATATGGGATGAAGCTGTTACAAGAATTATTTTTTCTAAATGCTTTTTGAAGTATATTTCTGGTAATACATATATTGATTATAATTAAATATATATTTTTCATTTTAAGAAAAAAATTCTGATCGCATTAAATAAGTTTTTCTTCCCCATTACTGTATTCTCACATTATTGTTAAAGAGTGTTGTACAAGCGTTGTTCGATTGGAGACAAAGTTTTTCTTACATGTAGGACAGTGACCAAACTTTGTAAGTACTGTTTTTATTATAAAACCACTCACAAAAGCATCGTCAAAAGCATATCTCTTTGAGGAGGAATATTTTCCTTGTCGATGTTCTCTGCAACAATACTTTGTAAATTTTCTTCGCTTGGTTGTGCTTGACGGATAAATGACTTTAACGTTAGAAGAAAATTTCCTGACATATCTTTCTCACAATTGAATGTGATTGAATGTGAGGAAACAAAATTATTAACCAACATGCTCTTAAAATAATGCATAAAATCTATACACGTTAGGTTTACATTTCTACCTCCGTGTTGCCTAATTTGCCCAAAAAAATTTTCCAATGGATCTTGGTTAAATATTCGCGGTAGAAAATATGGATAACACAACTGAAATACTGTCTTCGCTAATAACAGAAATCCTTCTAATGTAATTATCCAATTTTTTAATGATGCAGGAATGGATCTCTGTCGTGCATCCACTTTTATAAAACTTATTTTCCTTAAGAACCTTATAGCATGTTTCCAAAACATTATATGACGTGAGTGCTCTGTTACAGCTGATCTTAATTTTCGTGCTGTTTTTGGATATTTTGTGCCTCCATTCACACTATCAAAGACAGCATTAAAAAAAGTAATATCTCAGCAGTTCGATCTGCATCCTTGTCCATACATGTCGATCCATCAACACTTCTTGACACTAACAAAGAAAAAAAAACATAAACACACACACACATAATTGTATATATGTTTGTTACTTACTGTCTATACTCATCCGCTTGATCCCCGATGCTACCTGATTGCTAAATACTTGGCTACAGTAAGATACCTTCATTTTTTTAATTTTACTAGGTATTACATGGTAATCAGTCAATTTCTTCATCAAACGTAGTCGTCCGCATGGTGCATCAATAGCATAAGCATTCATTATGTGTTCCCACTTGGCAACACATAATTTGTTGTCTTCATTAGTGTATTGTATATTTTTATTTAAGAAATTATTTCTTATCCCTTTTAATAAATGTGGTGGATCATACAAAGGAATGATCCTTGCATTGTCCAATTCAAAAACATGTTCATTTAATTGAGAACCATCTCTTTAAATAAGCAGCTTTGGTAGAATTTATTAAGGCATTTATTGTTGCTACATTACTCGTGCCTTGATCACATACACAGACCAGTATTTTCAGTCCAGTGCTGTGTACAGCACGTATCACATCCTTAATAAACCGAACTAGTGTGGCTGTTTTGGTATTACCTTCATAGAATGTATAGGCTATAGGCTGTTTCCATTGTCGAAAGATACCCCGAACCATGAATACAAGTGCATGATCTGCAATTTTGTTGGTGCGTTCATATCCTGTTTCTACAAACCCATCTACTTCATCAGACACTTGATTGTAGTGTAGATGTGGCTGCAGTGCCAGTTCATCAAAAAGTAGAACACAATAGCAATCTTTTTTTTTTAATCGTTGAGCAGCTGTCTTCAAGTGGTTGAACAACATACTGTTTATTCCAGGTCTTAAAGAAATGTTGCTTAATAAGCTAATAATATTTTTTCGGGATGGCAACGCAAACAGCTTAGATAAATGCCTATAGCCTCTACCACTTTGCTTATACAATGATAGTGCCATTATTTTGTCATCTAAGGTATATCGTCTTCCCTTAGGGTGTTTTCCAATATTTCTTAGCTGAGAATTAAAAAAGTTTGCTAATATTGGATTAGATTGCAACTCTCCTTGTTCCAGGCTTTTTGATAGACTTGTTCTCTTCGCCAATTTCAATCGCTTTTTTAAAGAAAGCCTTTGCATTTTCTATTGGCGCACTTTTGAACTCAACACTCTAACTTCATTATAAAGCGTTCTTTCTCTACATGAAAGATTTTGTACTCGTGACAAATGTACAGATCTCAGAATTGATTTCCCTAAAAATATAATAAATGTTAGTAAATATAATAAGAATATATACACACAATTTACTTACTTTTCTTTGGAGTGTTGGTATTAGGTGTGTTTACATCAGAAGATCGTGAAGTACATGGAAGGGATTTTCCTTCACTTTTGCTGGAACGCAATTGGCTCTGTTCTAATTCTATTTAAAGATAAATTTTATAAATATAAAGTCAACTTAATATTAATACAAGTTAGAATATTAAATATTTATTAACATTCTCAAGCGAACCTACCATGTGAAAATGTAGCTGATGTCATTTCTGCAACCTCTGATGATGATGATGCAGATAGTGGACCTTGACTTACTGCTGCAACATTAATACAACTTAAAATATTAAATATTTATTAATATTCTCAAGCGAACCTACCATGTGAAAATGTAGCTGTTGTCATTTCTGCAACCTCTGATGATGATGAAGCAGATAGTGGACCTTGACTTACTGCTGCAACATGTGTGTAAATAATTTATGCAACAGTTACTTCATATTTCAAGAACAAAAATAGAAAAGATTCACAGGACATTATCTTACCTGGTAAATGTAGTATTGGAATAGCTGTTTGAAACAATCTTCCGTTCCGACTTATGTCTTTTAGTAGAAAATGTTTGTGACATACACGATGTGAATAATATGTCGCAGTTGGTGGTAAATTATTTAATTTTATGTTCCGGATTGAGTCAATCCATAATTTGTATCGATTCAATTGCTTTTCTGGGTTTGGAAATCTATGACGAGGAGAAGTCATATCTTAACATCCAGGAACAGCACATTTCTGTACACCCATAACTATAAATCCACATTAATTAATTGCATAACTTAATTTATATAACTTGTACTTGTATAATGGTAGAACTTACCGATGTTTTCTGAAGGTATTTCTCGAAACGAAATTAATCTAATCTTAATGTCTATTAATTAAATTTCTAGACAAAAAAAACATATACAAAAAACGAATTCACTTGAAATAGTTCAAGAAAAAACACAGTAACAAACAATAAATTCAATACAACACAAATAACGCACGTGTTTCGGCTACCTAACCTCAACTAATAATAACAACGACAACAATGAGCGCGCAAATCAGATTAGTTTCGCCAACTACCATTAGGATGCGAACTAAAGCTTGTTTTATATTTCGCATATTTTACTTATACCCCCCATGGTTCGTACATATGTTCACCAATCAACAAACCAGAATTCGGTGTGATTCGATACATATATATATATATATATATATATATATATATATATATATATATATATATATAATCAGTAACCTTTTTACCCTAAGTTGTAAGGAGTATACTATACAAAATTTTACAAATCACTTAGGTGCACAAACTTTGTCCATTCTTTCTTGTTTTTCGTCATTACCACAGCTTCTGTCCAGGGCTTATTTCTTTCCTTGAGAATTGTTGCAAGCTCTGCATTCCACGTCTTTTTGGTCTTCCCCTTCCTCTTCCATTCTGAACTCTTGCTTCCCATACCCGTTTTACCTGCCTATTCCCAGCCATGCGGTTAAGGTGGCCAAACCACTTTAATTGGTTTTCCTTGATCATGTTGAGAACTGGTTCAATATTCAATTCTTTTCTAACCAATTGGTTTCTTATCCTGTCCCTCCGTGTTATACCTTTGACTGTTCTTAGATATTTCATATCTATTGCTTGTATTTTACTTTTTTGGGATTGGTTCAATACCCAGCTCTCACTTCCGTAAATTAACGTAGGCCTAAAAATGGTTTTATACACTGTTACTTTGGTTTTCTCACTTATTTCTCTTTTCCTTATTAAAGGTTTGCTTAGACTATGATATATTTTCGACGCGCTACTTATTCTCTCTTTTACTTCATTGTCCATATTACCGTCTCTCCCCAGCACTGTTCCTAAGTACTTAAACTCGTCTACTTGCTCTATCTTTTCTTCGTTCAATTCTATATTAATTTTCTTATTTTCATTACCTATCATCATCACTTTTGTTTTGTCTATGTTAACTCTCAAGTTCTTTTTCATTAGTTCTTCTTGCCATATCTTTATGTCTTTTTGGAGGTGCCTTTCCGTTGGTGCACAGATCATGACGTCATCAGCGAAGGCACACCCGGATAGGCGGACCGGCATCATTCCGAGATGCCACTGCCTTTATAACATCATCCATAACCAAAACAAATAGTGTTGGGCTCATGACCCCTCCTTGTCTCAGACTGTCGTTTATATTAAATATCCCCGATTGCATGTTATCTTTCCTAACGTAATTTTGGTTGTTGTGGTAAACTTTGTATTGCCTTTATTAGTTTCCGGTTTACTTTTCTTCGTTCTAGACTTTCTTATATAGCCTTTTGTGATACTGTGTCAAATGCCTTTTCCATGTCTAAGAATGCCGCATATAAATCTGTATTTTTTATTCTTGTTTTCTCTATTAACTGCTTTATCGTAAAGATATGGTCCTGTGCGCTTCTACCCTTCCTAAATCCACTTTGTGCTTCTGCCATTTGGCTTTCTGTTATTACCTTGAGCCTTTTCTCCAGGATACTCTCGTATATTTTGGACACAATACTTAGGAGCGTAATACCTCTGTAATTGGCACAGTCTTTGTTATCCCGTTTTTTAAATATGGGTATTACTATTCCCACTTTCCAATCTTTGGGGACCCTACCTTCATTCCATGCTCTGTTAAAGAGGTGTGTTATGCCTGTCTATTCCTTGATTTCCTAAGCACTTTAGCATTTCTGGAGTAATTTTGTCATGTCCTGCTGATTTTCCATGCTTTATCTGCCTTATTGCTTCTATCACCTCTTCCCTCTGTATGCATTCTCCTTCTTCCCTGACTTGTGCGTAGTTTGCCCTTTCGTCTATTGGACTACTGATTTACTCCTCACCAGTGCTCAAAAGTTCCTGGAAATATTCTCTCCACCGTTCCATAATGAATACGTCTTCTGATATTATTATATTATCTTTTGATTTTACCTGTTTTATAATCTGTTGCTTTCCTTTCCTTGTATTTTTCAGTACTTTATAGAATAGCTTTTGATTTGATCGACTGTCTGTTTCCATTTTTCTTACGAAATCCTCCCACGAGTTATTCTTTGCCTCTTGTACCAATTCCTTTACTTTTATTCTTTGTTGCTTGTATGTGGCATATGTTCACCAATCAACAGACCAGAATTCGGTGTGATTCGATACATACGTCACAGATTAAATTCTATAAATACAGTACGAAACTCTCTGTCGGCGCCTTTGATCTTTTGATACCAAATTTCGTGACCTTGTAACACTAGTTACGTTAGGGCGGGAAATTTAAATAGAGCGTTAATAGTTCATTACGGAAATAATACTATACTGTATAGGGTTTTAACTCCATGTCAACAATAAATGCACAAATTGATACATAATACAAGAAATGAATAATTAGGTAATAGTATAGGTAAATAAAACTAATGTATTTTCATAATCTTAACTTTTATTAATATCGTAAGAATTGTTTTGCAAATACGGTGGCTTCAGTATGTACTATCGTGAGCAATTGAAAGTTAACACTTTATTATGTTGGCATGTCGAAATTTCAAAATTTATCTAATGTATACAGTACTTTTGAAGTGTCAGTGTCAGCATTTAATCATAACATAAATGACATTAGCTTGACAATTTGGTAAAATTTACGCAGCTATAATAGTGCGTTTACTTTCAATTGCTCACGATAGTACATATTGCTGTGAACTGTGCCTTAGCTTATGGGTGCAGTTCACAACGAATGTCCGGATCAACTCAGTCGCTCAATCTCCAAGCTGGAATCTTCTTATCTCAGGTCTTGCTCTCGAACAAGCAAGATACGTGTAAAGAAAAACAATATAGCATTAAATAAAATTCACAATTTTCCTAATTAACATTTATTTAAAAAAAAATAAAAAAAATTAAAAAAAAGTCCCTTTACCGAATGTAAAGAGAGCTAAAGCTAATTAACAGTAGCTAGGAGGAAATAGTCTTTGTGATAATGACACGCACAAAGAGAAAAACCCCCTGTGACTCTCGAGCAAACATAAAACTAATAAATAATTAAGAAAATTGTCAAATTTGACCTCTAACTGTAACCCCATAAATTCAAATGTCAACAGAAACCAACCTATTGACTACGCGTGTCAGCATTAAGATCATGCGCAATAAACATGACAAATATATCAACTCCCGCCAAAAAACCAACCTGAATACAAAACGATCTAGAACATCTTGACTTAAATAAAACTCCCTCATAAAAAACATGACAATTTTCTTGAATATTCATATATTATTTTAATATCAAAAATATGCAAATTATAATCTAAAAATACAGTCATCAACAAATCGTCGTAATAGCAATTATATAAATCGACCGTGTTTTGTACTTACATCGATCTAAACACATTAACACAAACTATGCGAGAGATACCAATCCTTAATTAAAATAGAAACGACGAGATCACAATACCTCGTAAAAATCGTAATTGAATTTAAATGCACAATTTAAAGCACTAAAAATCAAATAACCCGACTTTAGCCAAAAACATCAGAGTAAAAATGAAGTTTTTACTCTGACCACATGCTTTGCAAGCCCTGGTATCTCTAAATAATATATCCCGGAAAATCTCATACATCGAACTAAAGTAGTACAAAAATATTCCGAACCCATCGGTCTAATATAAAATTATACAGTCCCGGACATAAAGCTAAATTCAAACATAATAAATATAAATATACATAATAAAATAAAATGCATTTTAAATCAATGTTATACAAATAATGTTCAATATAATTTTTCTTTTTTCTTCTTTCTTCTGCAGGGAAAAAACCACTGCAATATGTAGAAATTTTATCTCATGAAATAAATATGTAATTTATTTATAATGTGCCTTTTCATCATAAATACTTGACTTAAGCTTAGCAATTAACACATATAACACTAGATAAAAGGTAAATGTTACAATTCATTCAGTTCACAGATGAATTTAATAGGGACGAATTATGTGATACCAGTTTAATACAGGAAAATGATATTAAAAGTAATCTCAATTTGAATTTTAATGTTATATTATGTAAAATTTGTAATGTGATCTTGAGAGTTAATGGGCGTATAAATAAAAGAAACAATGGATTAACGATTTTTTAAAATAATTTATTCTTAACATTACATAAAATTGAAGTTACAAATGTGTTACGTTAATTAATTTATAATTTTTTCCCTTTTGCGTCAAAATATCTCTATTTATAAATGTTAAAGTAGAAAATATTCTGAATCTTATATATAAATTCAATAGATAATTGTGTGGAAAGTTCGCACATGGATGCTGCAATGGTATAGTTAATAGTTCCACCTTCATCGCAGCTCCTACTCTTTCTCTAATGACAAATTTCTTCAAATTTTCAAAAAACGCGTTCTCTAATTTATTAATGTGGTTGTAGAAATCGTCGTATGGCATTTTTAGTTTACCAAATGGGAGATTCTCTTCTGTTTTGTAACTTTTAAAATAACTGAATAAAAAAGACGTATCTAAATTTTTTTGAGTGTTTGCATATGATATGCAAACATCACATGAATGTTTTTGTAAACAAGTGCATTTTTATGTCCACACTCTAAATTTCTATAATCCACATCTGGAAGTTTTATTTCATTGTCTGCGGTTGCTTCTATATGACAAATAAATTTTTTTGGATCGTAACTATCTTTGATAGGTTGATAGTTTTCAAAACATCATCCAGATCGTCCAAGCAATTGCTTCCCGCAGAATGAATAAAGAAATCCATACAAAACAACTTTTTAAATGCCCGCTGAAATTGGATAGGTGTTGGGTTACGGGCGTTACCACTTTGTTGCCTTACAGATCCAAAAAAATTTTCTAACGCGTCATGATTTAGGCGCCTGGTAAATAGGATTGGCTTGTGTAAATCTTCCCATAATTGTAATACTGAAGATATTGTGATCTGCCAACATCGTAAAGATTTAATTATGTTTGTAATATCTCTTCCACTTCTATTTAATACCTTAACCACTTTAAAAAAATTCAACATCTCTTGCAGGAATTTTATTTGAAAATCCTCGCCTTTAAAGGGTCTATTATATATTTTTTCTGCGAGCAGGGTAGATGAATTTAAAATATCAAAGAGTTTGTCCATCTTCTCGATAAAATCCACTGTACCTGCTGCAGCCGGCGGCAGACTTTGAAAGGATATATGCGTTGTTAAGGCTGCTGCAACTGTACTGCTTAATACTTGAGCAGCAAGTTTCACCTTCATTTTTTTTAAATTAACTGGGGTTAAATGGTCGTCAGTTAACCTTGGCGCTAGTCTAAGTGGTAAAGTCTTGTCCTTATCATAGAACGCTTGTATATGTTGTTTGTCTGTCCTATAATTTTCATAAACAAAGTGGTGCTTAAAAAAGTTATTCCTTGCTGCTTTGACAAGATGAGGTGTATCGAAAATATAAACATTTTTTGCATCAATTATGCAAAAGTAAGGTTGCTCTGCAGTAACACCCACTGTGTTTGCAAATCTATAAAAATTTGAACCTAGATCTGAAACTATTGCTTTCACAATACATCCACGTTTCATAAATTCCACAATACAGTTTGCAATTAACCCAATAAATTCATCATCGCTACAACTTCTAGCTACGAAAACAAACTGTACTTGCTGCTTCCATTTGTATCGTATGCCTCTTAGCATAAATACTAAAGCAAATTGAGCTGGTTCATATGTTTTAGTACCATTTAACTGATGAAGTCCAATAATTTGGTCATCCTTTAAATTATAAAATAAATTACTTTTGAGTGAAATTTCATCCATGCACAAGACACATTCCCGTGCTTCAGGTGGATAAAATGATAATTTTGAGGCAATCATGTTAATAATAAATGAATTGTATCCTGAATGTACACACCAAAGTGCTGTGAGTGTTTCTAGTGTTCTTTTCGTGGGCAATCGAAGTATTTTCTGCAAATATGAATAAACTTTAGGTCCCAGGAAATAAATATTCAAAGCAATCTGCTTTAACTCTACAGAATATCTGCTGCCTTTTGCAGATTTACCAATTAAGTCAATTTGCACATTTAATAATGATACAAGTTCTTTAGAAAAATATTTTGCACAAAGCCACTTCAAAGTAGCTATTTCTTCTGCCTCGCTTTTTTCTGTATCTGATGCTATTGACCTTGTCAATGTAATATTGTAACAACTATCACAAAGTATAACTGGGTTATTGAAATGTTCATTTTCTTAGCTTCTTTTTATTGCCGATCCATTCATAATTGTTTGGTCATGCGTAGATCCTGGCCATCTGGCTACGATGTCACAAATTCTTAATTGAGAATCTCCTATTACCTGAATATTCCATGATAAATATCCTTTCTGTTTCGGTACAGCTCAGCATTATTACCACTAGGAGATTGTTTTCTCATGTGAGTGCAATCAATTCTGCTTAGTACATTAGGAAATCTAGCTACTTGATAAAATCTGTTTCTGTAATTTTTCTACCTTTCCAGACATATTTAGATAAAAATTGTGGCCACAGTCTGGCAATTGCATGTGTAACATTTTGTATGATTATTTGTATTAATATCATTGTATTTCTTGCATAAAAAATCAGTTACTAAAAGTAGAAACTAACATTACATAAACAACTACTCAGCTGTATACTAATACTTGATACTTTTACTGCCAACACAAGAAAATTTGATATATTTGGCGTGAACTAAAAACGACGTATAGCACGTACTATCGTGAGCAATTGAAAGTTAACACTTTATTATGTTGGCATGTCGAAATTTCAAAATTTATCTAATGTATACAGTACTTTTGAAGTGTCAGTGTCAGCATTTAATCATAACATAAATGACATTAGCTTGACAATTTCGTAAAATTTACGCAGCTATAATAGTGCGTTTACTTTCAATTGCTCACGATAGTACGTTGGCTTAAATCTTGGGTTATAATATAGATTAAGTAAAAACATGGGATATCTAACAGTTTTTTTATCTGCGGTCATATAAGAAGTATTGTTAATCACTATCTTCACTGCTGCTTGAATCATCAATGTTAATTATAAAGCCATTGATTTCACAATGTAAATGTATTTTCTCTATCATACCATTTTTTTTTTATAATACTTTCCGTGTGTATAACACAATTTTTCCAAATTTCTTCCATACACTGCTCTAGTGATTACTTCCACATAGCTATAACTTTATCATCTCCATGTCCATCCCTGAAAATATGTTTATTATAATATTGTTTTACATGGTCCCAAATAATTTCGATAGCATTAAATTCACAATGATAAGGAGACAATCTTCAATATTTCATGTCCATGACTTTGTAGCAATTCATCTATTTGATACCGTTTTTCTTTATGCAAATTTTTAGCAAGGGTAGTAGGTCAGTTTTAAATAGAGTTCGCAAGATATATTATGTTTCGACGAGTATGTAATAATATCATTTTACATCAAGCCGATGATGGATGTTTCTTTACTACTAGTGAATGGTAGGGTGCATTGTCCATCACTATTTGTGCCGGTTCTTCCAAATTTGGTATTAAATATTCATCGATTCATTTCTTAAACATTTCTCCATTCATTTCACCATGATAATCTTCTATTTGTGATTTGCTTGAAAACACTAAAGACGCATTTGACACAAAACATAATTTTGAACCACAATGTAATACAACATATCGCTTGCCCTCGTAACCCTCAGGTTTACGAACACTGCAGATTATTATCTTGCCGGGTCTCATCAAGCAATACCACTTCTCTCTGAACAGAACAACTCAAATTCTTTATGTAATTCCTAAGAAATGTCAATCTTATCTCTGCAATGTTGGATCGTTCCACTAATGCTCTATGATTATTATCCTTTTTATATTTAAATCCAATATTGTGAAGTACACGATTTAAACTGCTGCTACACAGCTTTAATGCGTTTTACTGTAACTAATCCCAAGCACAATGCATCTGCCACTCGCTAAACAAAAGGTTTATTAAAATCTAAATATATTATGTGCACATGTAATAGGTATTAACACCACCATGGTTTTTCTCTCGATCAAAATATTCCAACGAATTTAAAACAAGTTGTCGTGATTGCTGCCATTATAGTTTTGAAAAAATAAATTTCAAAAAATATGTATTTATAAAAAGAAAATAAATAACAATTCCATCAAACATCAACGAATGTATGTTGTCAAATGTCAACGAGAAACGACAGAACTACTAAGCGGAAATGTGTGTATTTATCACGGAGTAGGTAATAATCCCGTCTTTGTTTTACTCAAATAAATTGCTTGAGCCGTATGTCTTTGCTAGAAAACACATACTTTCGTTCAAGCTATCCTTGTTATACAAGTAGGTACTGTTTGTTATTCGGATGTGGAGATTATTCTTTGAATAGCGTTGATAGAATTATAGATTAATGACGCAGGGATCATCTTTGGTGATTTGGAGTATACCTACTTAAGTAAAGATATACGATTTTTTGTTCAGAGCCCACTTGACTTCGAATGTTTCTGAACACCCGTTACAACTTCACGTTAATAATTTAGACAGCGTTTAGCCCCATCTAGAATCCATGTCCTCGAACTAAAATAGAACTGACCTACCTTAACTTGTATTTTTAATTTTTTGTATAAGAATTTACTAAATTTTTATTCTTCTTATTATAGGTATAAAAATAAAATGATAAATAAATCTGGTCAGATTAACTATTGCATTTAATTTTTATACCTATAATAAGAAGAATAAAAATTAGTGTTAATTATATGTAGATTTTATAAAGTAATAAATAATGATGAACGATTTACGCTGGATTTTTCACTTTTCTTGTTTTTGTTAAAAAGAATACTCGCATATAAATATGTATACTGATTTATTTACTACGAGATTAATACACTTGATACATGAGATACATAACAATTGCTAAGTTATTTCTCGTTTTTACGTTAAAGACCAAACATGTTATATGTTATGTTGGTGAACTTCTCGAATATATACTTCTCTTACCTTATTTTGTCTGGCAAAAATGGTCCCCACCCTTCTGAGAGGGGATTAGGGTAAACAAAAAATGGTTCATAGTAGATATTTCAACAATGTCTCTCAAATGAACCGACCACGCAATTGTGGAATTTCCAAACTTAAATGGAGACTAAATATTATTGCAATATCTTTACAAAGTATAATAACATGACCGTAATAAAAAATGTATTAATACAAACAATTTCTCTTATGACTCATGGTTATAATACGTATTTATTTTATGGCCACAAGCGGCTCGGACTTCAAAGTAGGCTACATAAATTCCCATCTACTATGTTTATTTACATGTCTTAAACTAAAATAATTGTAGTTAAATGCTTTTGTGCACAGCGGTTGATATTATATGGATATGTATACGAATATACAGGTGCGTCCAAAGAAATATACATTAAATCCTATGATATTAAAAAACTAAAGTAAAGAAAAAATAAGATATAAACAAAACCTTATTATAAATATTTCCGGGAAACCGGAACATGCCGGCCCCCTTGAAAGGTATTGAATACGTTTCAAAGTTCAAAGAATGTAATAGAGTTCAATCTCATGCATTGGGTAGAGGCAAAACGCACAGTTGTTTGATGGCACGTTTAGTTACACAATCCGCTGTTTTGACGGTCACAACTCTCACTATACCGTCCTGCCCTGGGTGAAGTTCTTGCACTCGACCAAGCTTCCATCGCAAAGGGGGCTGATTAATTTCACGAAGCAATACTAAACTTCCAATATGAATAAGTTCCGTGGAATGCTTAGCCCACCTAGATCTTGTTTGTAGTTCCGTTACATATTCTTTGCTCCAACGGGCCCAAAAATGCTGAGACATCCGTTGCAGATGTTGATAATGTGATAGACGATTCTCGCTGACTTCTAATAAGTTTGTCTCCAGAATACAAGTTATAGGTCTACCAATCAGAAAGTGAGCGGGAGTGAGAGGATTTAAATCAGTAGGATCATCAGATAAAGGTGATAAGGGTCGAGAGTTTAGGATGGCCTCTATTTGTGTTAATAATGTGCAAAAATCTTCAAAATGAAGAGAATTATTGCCAACGACTCGCTTTAAATGTGATTTCACAGACTTAATGCCGGCCTCCCATAATCCTCCAAAATGAGGTGAGCGCGGAGGAATGAAATGCCACGTTATACCCTCCCCAGACGTCGAATTAACAATACATTGCCGGGCATCCTTATTATTTAAAAATTTATAAATTTCTTTCAATTCTCCCATTGCGCCAATGAAATTAGTAGCATTATCGGAGTATAAGTTTCCCGGCTTGCCGCGTCGGGATATGAAGCGTCTTAGTGTAGACAAGAAGGCCTGGGTTGTCAAGTCGCTTACTAGTTCTAGGTGTATTGCCTTTGTAGCTAAGCAAATAAATAAACATACGTACCCCTTGATAAATTTAGTATTGCGATACTTCTTTTCCTTTAATAGAAAAGGCCCGGCATAATCTATGCCACAGTTAAAAAATACAGATTGTGGCGAAACGCGGTAACTTGGTAAATTTCCCATTATGTGTTGCGGTTGCTGAGGATTAGTTTTAAAGCAAGTAATGCAGCGTCGTACTATTTTTTTTGTTAAGCAAGTACCTGAAATAGGCCAGTACCGCTGTCGAAGTGAATACAAAACCCCTCGCGGTCCGCAATGCAGAAGTCTCAAATGCTCATTAGTTATTATTAATTCGGTTAGCATGTGATTTTTAGGCAATATAATGGGATGTTTTTTGTCAAAGTTGAACTCTGATTGTTTAATTCGGCCACCGACACGCATTATGTTGTTGCTATCTAAGAAGGGATTAAGTGTTAATAGATTTCCCTTAAATGTATGATAGCTTCGCTCTTTAAGTGCTCTTATTTCGAGAGAAAAACACTCCTTCTGAGCAATTTTTATTAAACAGATTATGGCTAATTGTAATTCTCTTACGGTCAATGGGCCATAATTTCGATTTGCGACATTTGTTTGACAATTGGATTGAAAACGCAGACACCAAGCTATTACCCTTTGAAGTTTATTCAAAGAAGAAAATTTGTAAAATATATCGTTTTCAACTAATTGCGCTGATAAGGTTACTTGTTTTCGAACTTCAGGAAGGTTTGCATAATTTGTTAATGAATGTTGATTGGGAGAAACGAAGTCCTTGCTAGATAGCCAATTAGGACCGTGCCACCAAAGTGACGACTTCGCTAAACTCGCGGGTTCAGTGCCACGGGATACCAAATCCGCGGGATTGTCAGGTGAATTAACGTGAAGCCACTCCTTCGATTCGGTATAATTTTGAATTTCAGCGACACGGTTAGCTACAAATGTTTGCCAGCGCGAAGGATGAGAATTGATCCAATGGAGTACGATTGTGGAATCCGACCAAAACCAACGAGAATTAAAATGAATACTTGATACTTCGTTAACCCTTCTAAACAGTCTGACAAGCAAAACCGCGGCACAAAGTTCTAGTCGCGGAAGGGTTACTTGCCGCAAAGGAGCAACCCGAGACTTAGCACAAAGTAAATTGACAGTGACATCACCTGATGCATTTGTAGACCGTACGTAAATACAAGCTCCGTAAGCCCTTTCGGATGCATCAGCGAATCCGTGGCATTGTATGATTTGTATGTCCAATTGTAGTACGCAACGAGGTATACTAATGTTTACCAGGCTAGGCAATTGATTCAAGTATTTAGCCCATTGATGGTGTACATCCTGCGGTACTGACTCATCCCACGACAATCGGCACTGCCATACTTGCTGAATAATTAGTTTAGCTACTACGATTATTGGGCCTAATAACCCTAAAGGATCAAATAGTTTTGCCGTAATGGAGAGTATGTTTCTTTTTGAGACGTGTTTTTGCTCTTTTAAATTCATTATTTCGTATTTAAAAACATCTAAAACAGGAGACCACGAGATGCCTAATGTTTTCATTTCTGAATCTTCCCCCAAGTTTACTAACTTTAGATTGTCAGAATTTCCCGAACTGTCCTTGTCAGAATTTCCCGAACTGTCCTGAAAATTGCAGACCCATTTTCGTAAATTAAAACCCGCAGAGCTTAGAATTAAAGTGAGTTTGTTTTTTAATTCATTAATTTCATGAATGGACTCAGCGCCGGTTAATAAGTCGTCAACGTAAAAATCATTGTTAATAATCTCGCAAACGTTAGGGTATTGAGAGGCAAATTCGATTGCTAATTGTTTGAGACATCTGGTTGCTAAAAAGGACGCCGATGCTGTGCCGTACGTGACTGTTTGCAATTCGTAACATTTTAAGTGATCGGAAGGTTTTGTTCTCCAGAGAATCCTGTGATATTTGTGATCAGGTTCGCTTATTAAAACCTGCCGATACATTTTTTCTACGTCCGCGGTTATTGCGTAAGAGTGTCGCCTAAAGCGTAAAAGTATAGTAAACAGATCGTTTGGAATTACCGGGCCGACCATTTGTACGTCATTAAGTGAAAGACCTGCTGTTGTCGGCGCGGAACCATCGAATACTATTCGCGTTTTTGTGGTGGTGCTAGATGCCTTAATTACGGGGTGATGTGGAAAATAATAGGCTGACTGATCCAGTGAGGTTTCTCTTACTAGCGTCATATGGCCCAATGATTCGTATTCGTTCATAAATTTAATGTATTCAGATCGCAGTTCGGTATCACGATTTAAACGACTTTCCATGGAATAAAAACGTTTCACGGCTAGTTGTCGAGAACTACCCAAGTTACGCTTATCCGGTGTAAATGGAATACTTACAACAAATTTACCTGAAATATTGTCGCGCCTGAAAGTGTTAATAAAATGTGTTTCACAATTGTCGTCTTTGGCATAAGAATTACTGCTTGTTTGATCGCAATTTTCCAATAACCAAAATTTTTCTACTTGTTTCTCTAAATTGACACTCAGATTGCAAGTGAAGTTGTTATTGCGGTTTAACGGAAGCGGTAGCGGTCCCGATATTACCCAACCTAACTTTGTCTTGTGTAAGCTAGGCTGATTTGTGCCAAGTTTGATTTGACCTACACATAATAACTTCCAAAATACACCCACGCCAAGTAATATATCGACGTTACCCTCTTGATTGAATGTAGGATCGGCTAATTTAATGTTACTCGGAATATTTAATAAAGAAATATCGAACGAACAGTTTGGCAGATTTTCAGTGATTTTTGAAATTACTAGACAATCTAGTTCAATCTCAAATGTATTATCTAATGATCGTACAAGTAAATCTGTTTTTTGCGTTAAATTTATAGCTGCTTGATTGATGCCTAATACTGTTGACTGTATACGTGTACATGACAGTTTAAGCTTGTTGCATAAGTCACTAGTAATGAAATTAGATTGCGATCCGCTATCTAACAAGGCTCTACATTTTATCCATGAACCATTTAATTCTTTAATAAAAACACAGGCAGTTGATAATAATATTTGCGATGACCGCCTTGATACTGAATGGTTGACTATACTTAATTCGGCTGTATTTGGATTGGAAGAAGTTGGTTCAGGATTAGCATTTTGTTGCCGTTCGATATGGATAAGTGTATGATGCCTTTTATTGCATTGTTTACAAGACGACTTAGATTTACAGTTGTTCATTAGGTGCCCCTTTTTAAGGCAATTTAAACATAGTTGTTTTCTCTTTACCTCAGAAATTCTTTCATTAACAGAAAGCTTCATGATAGCATTGCATGCAGTAATAAAGTGATCGGAATTACAAAATGAACATTTAACTATACGTTCGATCAATGTAAGGCTATTTGTCTTGTTTGCTTGAGCCTTCACAGCTTGATTGTAATTATTTGGCCGTATTGTCTCAAGCAAATTACATCGGTTAGTTAAAAAATTCACAAAGTCTTCTAAAGAGGGCGTTTCGTTAGTTTTGTTAGCTACTGAAGCTTCCCATTCGCGTTTGGATTGTAAATCTAATTTGCTTGACATTAGATAAATGATTAAGGCATCCCATGATTTTACCGGTTGATCTAAATTTTCTAAAGCTCGCAAATGCTTTAACATATCGTCTAATAATTCACGAGGGGATGTATATGATTCGCGACTAATAACCCTTAAGTTGAATAACGCATGAATATGATTGTAGATTATTAATCGTTTGTTTTCAAACCTTTTGTTTAATAAGTCCCAAGCAATGTTATAATTGTTTTCTGACGTCTCTAAGGATTGTATAACGTGTGCGGCGTCACCTTTAAAGACATGCGTAAGTAATGAAATTTTTGTATGTCGTTTATAGATTTATTCGTATGTATTAAGCTTTTAAAGGTATCGCGGAAGTTATACCATTTTTCATATGTACCATCAAATTGAGGGAGGTTGATTGACGGCAATATTACATTTTTCGTGGCGTTAGTTTCGTTATTTGAAGGTTGTGATTGTTGAATATCATATTGTTTTAGTAGAGCGCGAGCAGAACCTAAAATCTGATAATATTGTGTTTCGAACTCCTCGCGTTCATTCTCTTGAGTAGAGACATTTTCTACCAACCCATCGATTTCATCTTGAATATTATTGAATGCATCCCAAAGTTTTGAAAAGTTTTCAATGCGAGCCTCTAATTCTGAATAAGTATTGATAGTTAGTGTTAGTGTGTTTATGTTCGCTAAATTATTTGAAAAACGTGTCATTTGGCTCTTTACGCCGCCACGTTTTCGCACTAAATTCTCGTAATTTGCCATGTTTGTAGCAAATAGAAGGCCAATAAAAGGATATAGTATGGATAATATGAGTGGACTTACTGATTGTTTGTTGTTAGCGATGACACGATTGGATCCAATCTGATGCTGCCCGGTGTCCTAAGAAGATGCGTACTTCTAACGTCTCGATTGATTGATGCTGACACCTTTGGATCGATTGTGATGCTGCCCCGTGTCGTATGTGGTTGTCTTTTGTTGTTTTTATAAAAATAAAAACATTCGGCTCTTGAAGGACCATGAACGATTTACGCTGGATTTTTCACTTTTTTTTGTTTTTGTTAAAAAGAATACTCGCATATAAATATGTATACTGATTTATTTACTACGAGATTAAGACACTTGATACATGAGATACATAACAATTGCTAAGTTATTTCTCGTTTTTACGTTAAAGACCAAACATGTTATATGTTATGTTGGTGAACTTCTCGAATATATACTTCTCTTACCTTATTTTGTCTGGCAAAAATGGTCCCCACCCTTCTGAGAGGGGATTAGGGTAAACAAAAAATGGTTCATAGTAGATATTTCAACAATGTCTCTCAAATGAACCGACCACGCAATTGTGGAATTTCCAAACTTAAATGGAGACTAAATATTATTGCAATATCTTTACAAAGTATAATAACATGGCCGTAATAAAAAATGTATTAATACAAACAATTTCTCTTATGACTCATGGTTATAATACGTATTTATTTTATGGCCACAAGCGGCTCGGACTTCAAAGTAGGCTACATAAATTCCCATCTACTATGTTTATTTACATGTCTTAAACTAAAATAATTGTAGTTAAATGCTTTTGTGCACAGCGGTTGATATTATATGGATATGTATACGAATATACAGGTGCGTCCAAAGAAATATACATTAAATCCTATGATATTAAAAAACTAAAGTAAAGAAAAAATAAGATATAAACAAAACCTTATTATAAATATTTTCGGGAAACCGGAACAAATGAATTTCTTCTGTTTTATGTATAGATCGGCGATAAATAAGAAACAAACAGCTATATTTTTTACACATTGGTTGTATTTCAAAAGTCCAGCATATGACAAAAAAATTCATACATTAAACTTATATTAGTAAAACAATTACAAATGATATACAAAATGTGAATTTACTAGAGACTATACAAAAATGATAAAGAAGAAAATACCTAGTCGTAAAAAATTACTTTACCTGTTAATTTACTTTCCTTCTTAATATTGGAGCAAGGGGTTTCTCATACTACTGTTCCAACTATATTAATAGAACAAATAACTGCTTCCTTTGAAATATCTTCTATGGCATATTTTGATGTAATTGGAACATGAATGTCGACTAACACTAGATTTTTTGGTTTATTGGCAGCAGACATGTCAACTGATTCTAAATTACAGAAAACAGCATATATTAATAGATCAGTTAAATATGTTACAAAGGATTACCTACCTAGTAAATAAAGTGTTGGTATGGCCTTCGATATTAGTTCTTCCGTGTTAAATATTGTGCCTAAAAATACTTTCTACAAATAGTAAGTGAATATCGTCTATTCTAAATGAACATATTCTTGTGGCACTAATGAACTGTTGAAACCTGCATGATGTTGCTTGTGGAAATTCATGAAGTATAGACCCTTCTTGTACACAATGTGCTACATAACACCATGTCACGTTGAATAATTCTAAAACTATAAAATTTATATATTATATACGTGTATATAACTATTTGTTTACTATTTAATAATATTTAGAGACATAATATTTACATTCATAGACTGCGCATTAAGTAATATAAAAAAAATAGTAATAATCGTTTGGTTACCTTAAAATTGGATCAAATTTTGAACTTTTGCCAAATTCAACCACGTTTTCACTTTATCTACGAAGTTTACTTTTCTAACTAGGTTAAGTAAACTGCTTCGTGTATAAAATAAAACTAAAAGAAACGCCCAGTTATGGCCAAGACAGGTAATTTACCGGCAAGTTTCTGTATCTAGTGCCATCTTGAAGTCATATCCTAACATTAAAACACTATCTCAATACTTCCCATTTAACATTATACCCGTGGGTCTATTAGTTTTTATTCCTGATGGCACACACCAGACCATAGCAGTGTTGCCACATACATATAAATAAATAATAAATATATAATAAATAATAAAAACGCCATTTTACTAATTAAAATTGTTGTAATAGCAAACGGGAGAAAAATTTAAGTTGAAGTGCAAACAAACATTTTTTTTACATCTATTGGGTTTGTTTTTAGAAATAAAAATTAATTGGTATGTGCCAATATTTAAATTTCAAAAGGTTTTTTAAATTAAATGTTCAAAGACATATTTTCATGTAATTTTGAAACGAGTAGAATTACCACATCTAACTTTAACTTTATAGATAGTTATGCAATCAATATAGAACATTTACAAGTTGGATAGTCTATCCTTCAGGAAATACGTAAAAATGGCAGCTCCCATGTTTCCGCGTGTCGGACGTCTCTTTTGCGCGGTATATCTATTTAAGTATGTGTGTTGTCAGCCAGCGTTAACGTTAAGCCGTGTGTCCACTACCAAGTTTTCTTGCGGAAGTTGCTTCCAGAAGTGACTTCCAGAAGTTTTTGTCGTGTAAACATGTATTAGAAGTCGACTTCCAGAAGTCACGGCTTGCAGAAGTTACTTGCAGCAATTATGTGGAAACACGTGTTTGTTGCTTGCTGGAAGTAACTTTAACGACTTGCTGTGAACTGCAAGTGTTTTGAAGACTTGCAAAAGAAGTCGGGTAAACGGTTTGTGGTATTCTCTTCTGTTTTCAGTTTTGTTTTGTTTTTTTTGAGTTCTTTTCCAAATTTATAAAAATGGACAAAAATAAATTCGTTTGGAGTAGTGAAAAAAACACATTTGGTAATTGAAAAACAAGAAAGTTATCCTGAATTATGGGACACGTCGTCAAAAGACTATAAGAATAAAATTAAAAAACAAAACGCTTTAAAGGCAATAGCCAATGATATAGACGCGCCCGAAGAAGAGGTCAAAAAGAAATTGCACAACCTCCGAACGCAGTTTGGTCAAGAAGTAAACAAAGAAAGAAAAAAAAAAGTGGCCAAAGTGCTGAAGATGTATATGTTAGCAAGTGGGAGTTTTATAATGAAATGAAATACATAACGTCATCTGATGTACCCAAAGAAACTGAGGATAATTTGGTAAGAATAACAAAATACACCTTATATATAACCTTTTTAATTTTTATTTCATTATATATTCAATTATATTATATATTCACTTGTACATACTTATTATGTATGCCTATATTGCCACTCCACTTCTCCTTCTGGTGAAATAAAATATTCAGCAAATTCGTTACGAACATTTTTCAGTTCTTGTGCTTGACTGCGTGAATTATGTGGTTCAAGTGGTAACATGTTCCTTTCTGGTATCCCTTCTGTATGGCACTCTCCTTGATTATCGGATACAGGAGAATCAGATGTCATAGACGACGCATATTGAGAATTGCGACTTAACAGACAGTTATGCAGAGCGCAAATGGCCTTAACAATTTTTCTTGTTTTTTTCGGGACTTAAAAGAATGGGCTTACGTAAAATTTGAAAACGAGCTGCAATTTGTCCAAAAAAATTTTTAACCACATTTCTGGCCCTAGAAAGCCGATAATGAAAACACAATTTTGCACTGGCTGGCTCTTGAAAGGGAATGGCTTCATAATATACTTCTTAAGAGCAAATGCATCTGCAACAATAACGTATGGAGTTGGAATAGTTCTACCAGGAAGTCACCGTGGAGATGGCAAATGCAATGTATTTTGTTCAAGGCATTTCGATAATTCACAATTGTTATATACTCCCCCGTCCGAAATTCTACCATTACACCCCACATCAAAGTAAATTATCTCATAATTAGGTCCAATCAACGCCAACAGTACAATGCTATGTGTGGCTTTAAAATTGAAGTAAATACTGCCTTCTTTCTTTGGTGCCTGTACCACCACCTAGGCAATTGGGAAAATTCCATTTGTTGTGAAATCCGTTGGAATATTGAAGCCAATCTTCTTCCGTTGATGGAACCTAAAAAAAAGCGGTTTAATTCTTAATAAATGCTTTTGTGTTCTTAATTTCTTTTTAGGAGCTTTAAATTACATTGGACAACGATGCAAATATCACCGATCAGTCCGAAGAAGTCCAATCAGTACCACGGAAACGACCAAAAAAAAACAATTCAGAAAAAGACGAACATGACGTCGTACAGGAAAATGCTCTGCAAATAATGCAAAAACCGTCTGATGAATACCAAATATTTGGTGACTTTGTCGCCTCAGAACTTCGAGGTTTGAGAAAAGCTGTGAGCAAGCGTAAACTTAAAAAAATAATTCAGCAGGCTATTCTAAAAGTGACGGACGAAGACGATGAAGCCAACTCGGACACGCAACTACTTAGTTCAGATACAACTGGGCTTGAAAGCTCCACTCAATCATCAATAATACTGCCTTGCAATACATCTACGCAATTATTTATATGTTCGGACAACGCACAAGGTATTTTTGGAAAATGTTTTTTATATAAATTATTTTAATATTTACCTTCAAATATTTTAATTGCAGACATTGGTACAGAGCCTCGCAACATTCCAACACAATCCTTGCGATCATACATACAGGGATTCGAAATAGATACATAAGCGAATGAAAGGAATCGCCTACAAAATAAACATACTCATAATTTGCATTTAATTTGAAATACTTATGAAAATAAAATGAATTAAAAATATTTTTCTTGATCTTTATGAATAAAATGATTTAAAAAATATTTTTCTTACCTGTTGCCAAAAATCGAAGAGTAACTAAAAGCCGGTCTGTGGGAGGTATAGCCAATCTCATTTTAGTATCCTGCTTTTGAATACTTGTTTGAATTAAAGATAAAATGTATTCAAAATCATCATTTGACATTCTCAGGAAATTTTTCAGCTGCATGGAATCTTCGGTCCGCAATTCTTCAAGTAATGTATTTTGGAAACTTAAATCTACGCGCCGCAGCACCCAATTTCTCACCCAAACACTTCTTTTTGTTTCTTTTTTTTAATTTGTTTCTTTTTAATTAAATATGCTGCGATGGCAGCTGCCAATCTTATTTTGCCACAAGACATTTTTATACTGTCATTCGTAAAAAAAGCAAACTCTACTGCAAGCGGTACTCACATTGTGTGGAAACACGTCTACAATTTCTTGCAGCAAGTTCGTCGTAATAACTTCTACAAACTACTTCTGGAAGCAGACTTCCGCAAGTTTCGGTTTGAGTGGAAACACTTCAGCAAATACTTGCAGAAGTTGTTACGCAAGTGACTTGCTAGTGGACACACGGCTTTACATCGGTAGATTTGTCGACAAGTTTCTAAAAAATCGGTAGAATTAAAATTCTTATAATTTTATTACCTATGCGTGCTGCTTACTATTGTCAATGAGTAATTTATAGGTATATATATATATATATATATATATATATATATATATATATATATATATATATTATATAAGGTAAACTTAATAAGTCGGCGATTAAAGGTCTGGTTCATTACTTCAAAGTATATATATTTAAAACAACCCCAAGGTTGTTTTAAATATATATACTTTGAAGTAATGAACCAGACCTTTAATCGCCGACTTATTAAGTTTACCTTATCATACCAAGGTCACGAAAATATTATATTTATACTTAGCACAAGG
The DNA here is from genome assembly GCA_935421215.2 of Melolontha melolontha. Taxonomy (NCBI): domain Eukaryota; kingdom Metazoa; phylum Arthropoda; class Insecta; order Coleoptera; family Scarabaeidae; genus Melolontha; species Melolontha melolontha. Next base: position 92,360,974 of record OW285241.1, read on the forward strand.
CGTGTAGTGCTAACCAAATGGAACAATTACATCATGAAATATACAATTATATAAACGATGGGTTGTTTTAAATATATATACTTTGAAGTAATGAACCAGACCTTTAATCGCCGACTTATTAAGTTTACCTTATCATACCAAGGTCACGAAAATATTATATTTATATTATATATATATATATATATATATATATATATATATATATATATTGATATAATACTGAGATAGACCTCTACGTTAAAGTGACAAATGATGAATCGCTGAGGAGGTGATAATAAATATAATGAGAGTTCAAAAAAAATATTAATTTTGAAATTAAAAGATGGGCGCCTTTATATAACTCCTCAAACTGCTCTATCTGTGTACTAAATTGCCAACTAGTCGGATTGCATGAAACTAAATTAAAAAGCTTAATTAAATGTGAAATCTCAGGCTCTTCGTTTGTAATAAGTAGTTGCTTCCATAAAAGTAAACTATTAATGTTAAGGCTTAAAGAAATAACTCCTACAAGTAAATATAGACAAATAAAAGATTGATATGATAATAAAAATATTATGTTTATTGCAATAAAAAGAAAACTGTAATAAAATAACATGTATTGCAAAGGGTGAAATTAAAGAAACTACATATAAGAAAGACAACAAGGTGTTACTTAAGAAAATAAGGTGGTTATGTGTGTTTTAACTTATAAAATTATGGATAACAATATAGATAATCTTTTAACGATAATGGTGAGTACCTTTTAATTACTATTTCTACGTTTAAATTGGTTGTTTATTAAATTTTAATACAAGTATAGGACGTTTAGGTTAGGTAAACAAAATCGAGAATTTTATTGGTTTATAAGTTTAAAGAATTAAAAATTTTGAAAAATAAATACGTTTTATCTGTAACCTGTGTTTATAATAATCCTGATGTTTATTTTGTAGAACGTACGCATCAAATGGGATGATTCTCGGCGATCGAAAAAAGTCCGATTGCTGTTCGAATTGTTGGCGGCGTGGGTGGCTGTTTCCAATGACGCTTTCGAAGATTTTCTTCGGTCTTGGTCTCTGATGCCTAATTTCTCCCTGCGTTCTTATCTAGCTGTTGGATTACAGGTATCGATGTTGATGAACGATAATCAATTCCGTAGATGTTCTGTGACTGTTTCTTGACAATATTTCTTTTTGATTTCTTGCGATTATGGTGAAATTACATCCATGACGCCTGGTTGTACGTAAATACGTTAAAAATCGAAATTTCTTGAAGAATTTCTCTCGTCGATCGGGTTTATTTAAAGGCAGGATACTTTTAATTACTTTTTACTAAATTAGCGATTTTAATTAATGATATATAAAAATTTCTAAGGATCGGTCAAAAAAATGCGTCTACTATTTTATAAATTTCAAAAGATGATGCCGATAGCGCTTGTCTGTTTTACCAAACTTAGCTATCTAATGATGCCAAAAAGTCTCGATGTTTTACCTTATCAACATATTTAAATAGATGGAATTTGACTAATTTTACTATTCTTACAGATTTTAAAAATTATTTAATAAATTAACAAGTTAGGTTAATGTAAAACTTAATGTTACAAATTGAGTACTGCGCACGATAAATATTTACATTTGCGAGATGTCAATTTGTAGGCGTGGCTTACTAGCGTCGATATAAATTAAAGATGCATATGAATTTGAATATGTGTTTTTCGCGAAAATATTTGAAATTTGAATTAGAAATAATAAAAAAGAAATTAATGAAAGAAATATAAATATAGAAATTTAAGAAAATAATATTATCGTTATTAAAATTCGTATGCACTTCGACACTACTAATACTTAATAATATCACTTACATAACCTTTTATTACCCTTTTCTTACTTTGTATATCTTATTTTTCCCATTTCAGATGCAGCTCAATGTGTATGCCTTGCATCATTACATTATCCCCGTGGAAAAGATGTCTGAATGTGCAAATGAGGATATTCTTTTCCCTAACTAGATACATGAAATGGAAAATAACAACCTTGCTATACTAATCTTATTATATGTGTCAACGAATTTAAGAATAATGAGTAATGATTATAAAAAAATGTATTAATCTATTAACAGGAATAACTTCTTCTATTTTATATAACTAATATTCAAGAAATGTTTAATTGCACTATAAATTCCTTTTTTTTTTTTTTAATTGTACATATAATCTTTTAAATCTTTAGTTTCCTGTTCCTTTTTTAGTATAAGTTTTAGTTTATTTAATTATTATTTATCTTAATATTTATGTTGTCTTTGTTTATATTTATAGTTTTTGTATAATTTATTAGTTATTGTTATTATAATTTTTTAATTTACGAGCTATAACATACCTTTCAATAACCCTAATAATTTTTATGACTGTATTCATATTCAATTGTAATCTATTGTTCTGATGCGTAATCTTGCAACATCGTGATATGATATCTACCCTTTATGTATCCGGTTTCTTCTTCCTTCAATTCGTAAGTGTTCTTGCCTAGGATTCTATTAATAATATATGGTCCTTGATGAGGTTTGAGCAGTTTTCCCATTATTTTATTTTTAAGATTAGAAACTCTTAAACTTTTAACTATAACTCTATCATCTAGATTATATGTCTTATATTTCTTATCAACGGTGTTCCTCTTCCTTTCCCATTTAATTTTCTTAGTCAACAATTTCTCTCTCACTTCCATTAATCGTTCGTTGAAGTTGATGGCTTCTGGATCTGTCCATGGTCTTTGCGGTGGTTGTCCAGTAAAAATAGTTATAGGACAATGGTTATGAACCGTACTGGGTGTATTGTTTAAGGTGAATTCTATTTGTTGTAAATATTTGGCCCATTTATTGTGATTATCATTTAAGAGAATTCTTAGATATTTCAGAGTTTCTCGTATATATCGTTCTGTCGGATTGCCCTGTGGATAACGTATTGATGTATAATAAGTACGTATATTGTGTGAGTGTAAAAAGTCCTTGTATCTGTCACTTGTAAAATACGTCGCGTGATCGGATAAAATTGCTAAAGGTTTGCCATATTGTAAGAAATAGTCTGTTAATGCTTGTAGTACAGTATTAGTGTTGCATTTCTGTGTGGGAATTAATTTAATAAATTTGGAAAAGATATCGCAAATCACTAGTATATTTTTATAGCCTTTCGTACTTGGTATTAAATTGGTAAGAAAATCTATAGATATAAGTTCTAAATTATCGAACGTTACAATGTTATGGCTGATATTTGTGTTGGTATAATTCTTATCCTTCGCAAGTTCACATGTTCGGCAGTGCTTGATAACGCTTTTAATGATTCTCTCGTCGTTAATACAATAGAACGCTTCTCTGAACAGAAGCCAGCACTTTCTTGCTCCTATATGTGTGTAGGTATAATGTAAATAGTCAGTTATTTCCCTCGTATGTTCCTCATTTGTGACATAAACAATGTTCTTACCTATTTGCTTTACAATAAAATTATCTCTTAGTGACATGCCTTTGTAAGTTCCTGTTTCCCTCAAGTGTTGATGTATCTCCATGAATTCTGGACCTGATTGTATTGATAATAGTTTGTTGTTAGAAAATATTCCCTGTTTTTGAAGTTGTACCAAATTTATACAGATATTTTGTCGTTTTACATCCCCGTCTTGTCTGGTTAGAGCATCCGCTGTAATCATTTCTTTCCCTGGTTTGTAAACAATATTGAATTCATACTGTTGTATGAGCAGTGTCCACCTATATATGCGGCTATTATTTAGTTTACAACTCATAATATTAACTAAAGCTTTATGGTCTGTTTCAAGCGTAAAACTTTTACCAATGAGATAATATCTTAACTTTGTTAAAGCAAATACTATAGCTAACATTTCCTTTTCTGATATTGTATATCTAGTTTCACAGGCTTTAAGTGTTCTAGAAATGAAATAGATAGGCGTATCGATGTTGTCTTTAATTTGTACGAGTTCTGCGGCGATGGTTTGATGTGATGCATCAGTTCTGACTACAAATGGCAATGTAAAATCTGGGTGGTGAAGTTTTAAATTCTCGACAAAACTTTCTTTTAACTGAATGAAGCAATTTTCATATTCTGAAGTCCATGTCCATTTCTTTCCTTTCTTCAAAAGCTCCAATAAAGGTATAGTTGTTTCACTATAGTGGGAAATGAATTTGCGATAGTAGTTCAATACACCTAAGAATCCTCGTAGTGTTTTTAGGTTCTTTGGTCTGGTGTAATTCTTAATTTCGTCAAGGCGTGTTGGATCTAGTAAGATGTTTTCTTTATTTATCACATAGCCAAGGTAATTTATTTCTTGACGGAAAAATTGACATTTTAATAGGTTTAATTTGATACCTTCCGTTGTAAAAGTGTTAAGGATTATATTCAGGTGCTGTAAATGCTGTTCTACACTCTCGGAAAATATTATTATATCATCAAGATAGTGTAATGCGAATTCGTTGTATTTATCCAATATTTTATGTAGAAATCTAATAAGGGCGGCTGGCGATGTTTTTAAGCCAAATGGGCACACTCTAAATTGATAAACAATACCATTGTATTATTTATTTGGTTATCCCTTCTAATCTCGACTACATCTCCTCCCTCGTGACTATTCTTCGTTCCTTGCATAACTTCCATTCTCTCCATTCCAATATTAGTATTATCAAATTCAATTATTTTTCCTTCTGTAACATTATTCCCCTCATAATCTCTTCTATAGCACGGTTCTTTATTTAACATAATATTATTGATTTCTCTCATAAGCACTTCCTTCTTATATAGGTTATAACCTTTTAATTCTTCGTCTGACAATTGTTTCTCAAATATTACTTTATTATCATCTATATTAAGTATACCATTTTCAAAATCTAAGATCATTCTGAGACTTTTAATGCTGTCAATACCTATTATACAGTCGTATTGTAGTTTGTCAATTATATAGCAATGTATGATGTATTTTGATTTGTTGATGAATATTTCCGTAGATAATTGTTTTGTTACCGTCCCCATACGTTTTCCGTCCGCAGCAATGATGTCTGTCCCTTTTGTTTTTATAATGTTCTTCTCGTATCCCCGTATGTGTTTAGCTTTTTCTACTTTCAATAAAGTGATTTCTGCTCCTGTATCAATTAAGCAATATAAAAAGATATTTTCAAATTTTAATTTTACAATGGGTAATGTATATATTTGGGTAGTTTGGTTGCCTGCATCTTCTACATTAATGAATTCTTCCGGATTTTGATAAAAAGTAATAGTATCTATCTTAAATGGTATGCTATAGTCGTTTGGTGTTCTCAATTCTGGCGTGTTGACGGACCTGGTATTGGGTCGGTATAGAGGTCCACTTGTGAAATTGACGTTTTTTTTAATACCTCCTCCATGTTTGTACGTATAGGCGACACAGATCGGTGACGTCTACTACTATGATTTATTTGACCACGACCACGATTTCGGATATGGTTAAATCCTCGTCCTTGTTGATTAGAATAATTATTCGAATTATTATTATTTTGTTGGTGATCCGTTGAGCGATTATTGTGATTAAAATAATTATTATTGTTATTGTATCTTGTCGGCTGGAAATTAAAATTTTGTCTATTCGGTGGGTTATTTGGTTGATTGCGGTCATTATTTACATTATGGCTGTAATTATTATTATAATAGTTATGATTGTTGTACGGTCTTGAAGTATTTTGATTTCGGTTATTATAGTTAGAATTATTGTATCTTTGAGGTGGTGAATTTATTTGATTGTTGTTATTGTTGTTTAAATTTTGAGACGGATAATTGCGATTATTGGGATTGCGATAAAGGTGTTGTGGCTGATGGTTATTTTCTGTAAAATCATCTAACCTTCTTAATATGTCTATAAGTGAATCCATATTAGTCACCCTTTGACATATTATAGCTTGAGTATCAGTGTAGATAAAATGATTCAGGAGTTGCCTGGCAATCATTGATTCGTCTATATCATTCAAGTGCTTACACTGATTGTATATGCGAGAGGCGTATGTTTCACGAGAGACTTGTCCTAATCTATATTTACCTGTCAATAACCGTATTTTTGCTCGATTTTGCTGCGTTTCATCCCAGTAATTTTTTTTTAAGAGTGTAACGAACTGGTCAAGAGAATTGCAATGGTCCTCAATTCTTTGAAACCACTCTTGTGCACTATAACGTAAAGTTACACGAATGACCTCCATTTTATGTTTCTCCTCCGAAACATCCTCTAAATAACGTAATAAACAGCTAAGGTACGTCATGGGGTGTACTTTTGTAATGTCCCCGTCGAAATGATGTAGATTTTCTATCTTAATAGAGTTATTGTTTGTATTATTGTAATTTGTTGATGTAAAATAATTTCTAATTTTATTTTCTAATTGTTTAATGTTAGCTTGCGTATTAGTGTAATTATCATTATTGGTAGTGATTATAGCATCTAAATTTTGTCTAACTGTGTTTATTTCTTGGTTATTATAATCTTTGCATTGACTTATTTGAGTATTAATATCTTGGTTTAACGTTATTTTTAATTGTTCAGTGTTGTCTACATTTATTTTGTTAAGATTAGTCAATTTTGTATTAAATATAGTATTATTCTCTGAAATCAATTTGTCTACATTTTGTTGTATATTTTTAGTTGTAGTTATTAGTCTCTGTTCGGTATTGTTATGTATTTCGTTTGTTGTAGCCTCTAACTGTTTTGCCCAATGTAAGTTCTGTAAGTTGACGGTTTCATCTAGTTTTATTAGGTATTTCAGCTCGTTCTCCTCCATCTTTTTCTGAGCTGTAGAAATCTCAGCTATTTTACCCTCTAAATCTACCTTGAAAGCACTTAATTTGTTGTCTATATGAGCATTATTGAGTTCAAATCTTTCATTAATTTTTTTCGTGTTAGCTTCTAATTTTGCCGATAAGTCAGTACTCAGATTAGTTATGTCTTGTTTTAAGTTATCGTTGTTAGTGTCTAATTTGTTATTAGTATTGTCTAATTTATTTGTTAAGTCATTGTTACTATTAGTTAGTTCTTGTTTTAAGTCCTTGTTATCTTGTTTTACCTCTTGTTTTAAATCATTTATTTGTGTCATTAGTGTCTGTAACATGTTCATCATCACCTGACTGTTATCTAGTGAACTTACCTCTTCAGCTGTTGACGTTTGTGCAACCGGAATGTCTCCCTGTTCTGCCCTGTCTTCTTCCGTAGTGTCCTTTACTGCTTTTGTCCTGTGTCTGGTGTCCATATTAATGTTGATTGAATTACTATTATGCAAAGAGTTTATATTGATATTTTCTTTAATTGCTAATAGAATTATTATAATGAATATTTGATAAGTAGAAATTTATGATAAAAATTTGTATAAACAATATTCGAGACACAATAATAATATAAGTGGACAAAAGTTAAATAAACAACGTACATACAAGGTGATATTTCCCCTTCACTAACCTTTACTATATCCGTAACTCCTTCAAAGTCGGGGATGTGAAGAATTGTAGATAAAAATCATCTGTACAATAGGAAAAATAGGTACACAATTCTACACACAACTACAGTAATAACATACACCTTTCGTCTAAAGTATATATGTAAAATAATTTTGAATGTAGCAATTATTTGTCATAATTTATATTGTAGTCGAGTTATTTAAAAGAAGCAATCTGGCCTCCACGTTGTTGCGTCAAATGATATATTACTGGTGAGACCCCTTACGTTGTGCTAGCCCAATGATGAATTACTGAGGAGGTGATAATAAATATAATGAAAGAGTTCAAAAAAAATATTAATTTTGAAATTAAAAGATGGGCGCCTTTATATAACTCCTCAAACTGCTCTATCTGTGTACTAAATTGCCAACTAGTCGGATTGCATGAAACTAAATTAAAAAGCTTAATTAAATGTGAAATCTCAGGCTCTTCGTTTGTAATAAGTAGTTGCTTCCATAAAAGTAAACTATTAATGTTAAGGCTTAAAGAAATAACTCCTACAAGTAAATATAGACAAATAAAAGATTGATATGATAATAAAAATATTATGTTTATTGCAATAAAAAGAAAACTGTAATAAAATAACATGTATTGCAAAGGGTGAAATTAAAGAAACTACATATAAGAAAGACAACAAGGTGTTACTTAAGAAAATAAGGTGGTTATGTGTGTTTTAACTTATAAAATTATGGATAACAATATAGATAATCTTTTAACGATAATGGTGAGTACCTTTTAATTACTATTTCTACGTTTAAATTGGTTGTTTATTAAATTTTAATACAAGTATAGGACGTTTAGGTTAGGTAAACAAAATCGAGAATTTTATTGGTTTATAAGTTTAAAGAAATAAAAATTTTGAAAAATAAATACGTTTTATCTGTAACCTGTGTTTATAATAATCCTGATGTTTATTTTGTAGAACGTACGCATCAAATGGGATGATTCTCGGCGATCGAAAAAAGTCCGATTGCTGTTCGAATTGTTGACGGCGTGGGTGGCTGTTTCCAATGACGCTTTCGAAGATTTTCTTCGGTCTTGGTCTCTGATGCCTAATTTCTCCCTGCGTTCTTATCTAGCTGTTGGATTACAGGTATCGATGTTGATGAACGATAATCAATTCCGTAGATGTTCTGTGACTGTTTCTTGACAATATTTCTTTTTGATTTCTTGCGATTATGGTGAAATTACATCTATGACGCCTGGTTGTACGTAAATACGTTAAAAATCGAAATTTCTTGAAGAATTTCTCTCGTCGATCGGGTTTATTTAAAGGCAGGATACTTTTAATTACTTTTTACTAAATTAGCGATTTTAATTAATGATATATAAAAATTTCTAAGGATCGGTCAAAAAAATGCGTCTACTATTTTATAAATTTCAAAAGATGATGCCGATAGCGCTTGTCTGTTTTACCAAACTTAGCTATCTAATGATGCCAAAAAGTCTCGATGTTTTACCTTATCAACATATTTAAATAGATGGAATTTGACTAATTTTACTATTCTTACAGATTTTAAAAATTATTTAATAAATTAACAAGTTAGGTTAATGTAAAACTTAATGTTACAAATTGAGTACTGCGCACGATAAATATTTACATTTGCGAGATGTCAATTTGTAGGCGTGGCTTACTAGCGTCGATATAAATTAAAGATGCATATGAATTTGAATATGTGTTTTTCGCGCAAATATTTGAAATTTGAATTAGAAATAATAAAAAAGAAATTAATGAAAGAAATATAAATATAGAAATTTAAGAAAATAATATTATCGTTATTAAAATTCGTATGCACTTCGACACTACTAATACTTAATAATATCACTTACATAACCTTTTATTACCCTTTTCTTACTTTGTATATCTTATTTTTCCCATTTCAGATGCAGCTCAATGTGTATGCCTTGCATCATTACAATATATATATTATATATACAGGTTGGTCCTTAAGTTTATCGAAAAATTTTCGGCTGCGATTCCTTGGGTCATCTCGAGAGAAATAGTTCCTATAAACATTTGTCCTAAAGTTTTCCGTTGTAGAGATACAGGCTGTTTAATTTTTCACAAAAAAAAAATTTATTTCAAAAATTTAAGAAACGGTTACAATAAACCCTAAAGGTACTGTTGATAATGACCACCAACAGCTAATATGCAGGCTTCTATCCTCCTATTCAGCTTCCTCTAAATCGGGTGTTCTTTTAGTTTGAGGTCTTCCCGGAGTATTTTTGTTTCTCTCAAATGTACCAGTTTCTGCTAGACGACGGTGAATATTACTGAAGGTTTCCGCACAAGGTACAAGTCGTCGAGGATATTTTTGTTGGTAAATACGCCTTGCTTCCTAACTATTTCCATTAGCTAGACCGTACACAAAATACATATCTGCCATTTCAACATTTGTATAATTCACCATAATTACAAAAAAAGATTTGTAGGTACGTACTTTCAAATTAATTATTGTTTGACAATACTTAGGACAGTTACGTAAGTACAAATAAATGCTGTAAACATGACAACCAACACAACAGTTCCCTAAATCGATTTCTAAATTTTTGAAATAAAAATTTTTTTTTGGAAAAATTAATCAGCCAGTATCTCTACAACGGAAAACTTTAAGACAAATGTTTATAGGAACTATTTCTCTCGAGATTACCCAAGGAGTCGCACCCTAAAATTTTCGACGAACTTAAGGACCACCCTGTATATATATATATTATATATATATATATATATATATATATATATATATATATATATATATATATATATATTGAAATAAAGCCGAAAGGGCTTAATGAATATACATACAAAATTTATAATATTTAAATAAACTGATAAGTTAAATTTTAAAATGTGATTTATAAATCTCTATATATTATATGCTATTACAAGTTACATATAGAGGGGGTTGTATAACGTTAAAACTATTATTTGCGTATGATGGAAAGATACACAATCGTTAATAACGAAGTATACTTAACCTAAACAGCTGTTCCGGTATATAACTTCTTATAAGTATATTTGGGCGGGCGAAAGTTTGTGTAATGTGCCCAGCTAGAAAGAACAATTTAGACTCTTGTGTGGGCATAGAAAAATACCCTTCAAATGGTCGGTTCGGTGACTGCAATAGAACACTTACAAAATCAGCTGATGCCAATGCAATAAATAATGGTATTTCTATATTCAAAACTACGAAATAAAACGAATGAGATACGGACTAATATAAAAGACTTTAATGAAGTGATTGCAAAGAAAGAACAGGTAAGTGGATAAATAAATTAAATTCTAAATATATAAAATGTATCATGTCACGTGATAAAATAAATATGAAATAAAATCTAGGTTAAACAACACAACAAAATAAATGTGACATGAGTAAAGCTAAACGTAAAAAAGAATTCTATGATTAAATTTAATAGGTTAACAGGAAACTGTATTCTTCGTAACTTAGCTTAGAATATATTAATCTTAAAATGCAACATAGGTTATATTTATTTAAAAAGAATAATTTGATGGTGGTTTTATTTGTTGAAGTAAAATTAATTTATCATTTTCAAAATTTGTAGGATGTTTAAAAAATACTTATGTGGACAGGAATTAGTAATTCTGGACCTGGCTGGTAGATTCGTGAATGCAGGATACAGGTATCAACGGCGATCGGCTGGCGTCCCCCGCTTGTTCGTTCTAACGGCCGGCTTCCCGGTGAAATGTAATTTACGTTTTCTTGGACACCGGTTACCGTCTGGACTCGCAAAATGCGTTAAACAGGAGCTGGATATACTGGTAAGGTTTGACTAGACTTAACGTATAGGTTTTTTAGATTTATTAATGCTTTTTCTTTTAATTTTCAGAGAGGCACTTCACATACGTCGAGGTGTTTTTAATGGAGATTTTCTAGTGACGCTATCTTCCATTTGTTCTCAATCCCAGTTTCTGATTTGTCCAACTGTATATATTTTTATAGTCTCGACATTTTATTATAATGAAAATGACAATTTAATCATTTTAAATATACATATGCTTAATATAAATTATCTAGTTTATATTAGTGAGTACATGTTTGACGTGTGAATGTTGATAATTGTATATAATGCTAATTTTATAGTAGGGATAATTCCCGCGGTAATTATTTTAAATCAGTACAGTGTCGCCTAAATAAATGGCGTCATTTATTATTAATCAATTAAGTTGAAATATCTTTGGAAATACAAGATATCAGAGTAAAATGACTTATGCAAATGAAAAGATAAAAATAAACAAATGTGAGAATGAATTAAAAACAATTAAATACGCGAAATCAACTTTATTGATATGTATATGAAGAATTCAGTTTCAATATTTTTTTAATTATTCTAAAGCTTACATATTTATATTACAATTCTGTCTTTTGCTAACAGAGGCATTCTTAGGTGTAGGCCTGACCTACATCAATATATATATATAAGCTTTATTAAATAATAAATAATTACTTATAGACCAAAGAAATTTGAGTACATCAATACGTTATGCACGCATTACGCATTTGTTGCAAATGAAGCATACAGTCTGGAAACGTGGTAAGTTAACCGCGAAAACCTGTCGTTAACTTACCACGCAGCAGTGTCCTTAACTTACCACGTTTCCAGGCGCTATATGCATTACACACATCTGTATCTGTACACATGGGCATACCTCGTATTTTTCAACATTTACTTCTGCCAAAGACACGTGTTTCTGTCTCAACAATAGGCTTCGTTAGTTGGGCTAGTGTAGTAAAGTGTGGTGGAATGCCTTATAGATGTAGCAAATTTTGTCCTATCTGGTGGCACCAGATAGTCCGGTGATATCTGACGGACAAAAGAGACTATTCCGAAAATAGCGATTTTCTCTCGTCCAGCTTACACCAATATACAGTTTTTTTTCCCTTTTGTACCAGCATAACTGTACGAGAGTAAATCCCTATTTTCGGCATAGTATCTTTTGTTCGTCAGATGTCACCAGATTATCTGGTGCCGCTTGATAGTGTAAAATTTGCTATACCTGTGAGGCGCTCCATCAGACTTTACTTCACTAGCCAAACTGACGAAGTCTATTGTGAGAGAAACACGTGTCTTTGACAGTAGTAAATGTTGGAAAATAGGAGGAGTATGTCCATGTGTACAGATACAGATGGGTGTAATTGCATATCTGTTTCATTTGTAATTACTTATGACAGAATGTTAGCAGTATACAAGACTATTCTAAGTTGTTATATAAATAATACATATTTGAGTAAAACTGATGTAACTAATTTGCAATATAGAAACCCAGAACATTATGTTTTACTAAATGAAGTATATTCTGGCCCGAAGGCAGCTATATTATTTCAAGAAAATACTCTTTCAGATGGTGATAAACATAACTTTCAATTAACATGCTTAGGTTTTTATGTTGAAGCTGCTCATCAATTATATAAACGCTTTCCACTTAATGCAGAAGATGTAAAGACACTTAAGTTCTTTAAATTTTTGGACCCAAAACTTATTAAAACTACAAGTTCATTAGGTCCAGCAGCAAATTTTCATAGGAAAGATATTGATCTTCTTTCATTGGATAGAGAGTGGCGATTATTGCAAAACAGTGACTTCAATGAGGATGCATCCGATTATATTTCTTTTTGGAAAAATATCTGTAATCAAATTAGATGTGACAATACTGCTGTTTATCCAGAACTATCAAAATTTGTCAATTTAGTTTTAACATTACCTCACAGTAGTGCTTCGGTAGAAAGAATATTCAGTGCAGTATCTCTCAACAAAAGTAAAATCAGAAATCGGTTATCTGCTACTACCTTAACTGGAATTCTACACTCTACTCTAAGAGATTAATAAATAGTGATAATAAATCATGTTTTGATTACAAAATTCCTGTAACTGTAACAAATAAACATAACAACAATATGTATTCATCAGAATAAAAATATATTATTTAATGCAATTTATGTACCAGACATGGGAGTTCGTCAAGCTGTGATAAATGAAGTTTTTACTGTATAATTTTGTGAATAAATATTTTTAAATAAAAAAAAACAGTAATTTCTTTAGTAGCACTGTAATACAAGTTTCAAAAAAGGAACATAAAATATAAAATAAATAAATTCATATTCATGATGACAATTTATGCAGTTCTATTTCTTGAAGTTTTAATTTGTTGGCTGGCAACTTTTCTTCTATAATGGCACGCACACCTTAATTTTGCTTGAAGAATATTTTCATCCAATTGTGCATTTCGAAGTTGTTGTTCTTGAACTTCAATGGCCAATTCGTACTTTCTTTTTAAATAAATTTCTTCTTCATTTGATTTTTTTTTTCTATTATGAACAATGTCATTTAAATTTGCATATACGTCACTTGCACTTGTTCTATTTTGACGATACTGTCCTTTTCTGTTTACAGGTAGCTTTGTGGTATTGTTTATATTTTCATATGCACCACTTTCTATTAACAGTGCTTGTTTATTAGTTTTATTATTTGAAACGGATGTACTAGGTACATTATTTTGGGTTTCAAGTGAACTACTTTGTAGTAGTTCCGACTCTTTTATATTGGCAAATATATATTCACTATTAACACAATTTGGATTATTTTCTTTACTAATACTGGTTGATTCGCTTAACTCAATGATAGCATCGTTGTCAGCTTCTACTACAATATATAGAGGATCTACAATGACAACTAGTTGAATACACCATAAATATAAACATATAACTTTACCAGACTCTATATTTTTGTGATAGCATGATTCACTGTCAAAGTTATTGGCATCACATTCGAAATGCTTCTTCAACATGCTTTGGAGACGTTCTCCATTTTCTCCTAGTCTTTCTAAACATCCCTCCACCTGTGAGGTACAGATTAGCCTACATTTAATTTATTAAGTAATGAACGTATATTGTGTAATTTACAAAAATTCACCTTATCATCCGCCTGTTCTTTCCTACTTTTTCGTTTAAAATTATCATAGATCACTTTCAATTGTTGTATTGTCCTATGTGGACCGCTATTAGAGCTATTGAAATTACGTGTGATTTCTTCTCATGCTGTTGTTTTACCCTTCGAAGTGATGGCATCGGTCCTTTTATTCTCAATAACCCCGATATGTGATCCTACAATATCCAGCAACCGGGTTGTTTCGTTTTAAACATTTTGTTTTAATCAACTGTTTTAAACATGTTTTAAACATTTGCTTAGATTTAAAACAGTTTTTGTTTAAAACAGTTTAAAACATGTGTAAAACACTTAAATTAAACAAGCGTTTTTTTTTTTTCATTTTCTTCATTAATATGATGAATAAAAATAGGAAAAATTCTCAAATACATTATACAAACTTTTTAACATACATATTATTTATTTATTTATTAATAATAGGAATTAGGAACATAACTAAAATTGGAAAACTTAAAACATTTTGCATACAAGCTACAAGCGTTAACAAATTTCTCACACTCTTTCAGTCTCATACTCATAGTCATCAATCTGATCAGTCACGTCATCACTGATGGAATTAAGCTCTTTAAAAATTGAAACCAACTTAGCCGCTTTGACATTGCCTAGCCGATTACGTAGTTTTGAATGGACTAAACCGTATGATGAGAAGAGTCTTTCTATGTTGGCCGACGACGCAATAGCTGTATGAAGCTGTTGAGCAAGTTCCAATGCTGTCGTATTTATGTTTTTCATAGAACGCCACCCAATGGTTTTACATTCTCAATAAGATGTTTAGAAAACATATATGGTTTAAAGGGTGCACACTTTGCCTGGTTATTAATAATAATTGGCAATGCTTCTGGATGATAGGTTTCTACATATTCCATGCCAGTTTCTATTTGCTCTTGACTAAGTTTATTTCTTTTAAAGCGATGATCAAGCAAATTTGCCAAAAAATGAGCTGGGGTCAAAGCTATTTCCTTACGCTCGTTGACTTTATTCGTATCACTTACCGAAAATTCTCCATTTGCTTGTTCAATCTCGAATGCTTCCAAAAGTTCTAGCCATATCTCTGTAGCCTCTCCTATAGTACAAGTGTTTCTTTGGACTTTGTCCAAAGCAACTGCGATATACTTTAATTTTTTTAAATAGTCTTGGGCATTTGTCTTAAAATTGGTGTCGTTTTCAAGCTTTATTATATCTTTATCAATACTTATTCTGTTGTTTGAGCAAACGTCGAATAATATTGGCCAATTTTTCAAGTAACTTTCCAAGCAGTCCGATAAAGTATTCCAACGAACATCCTGAGGCAATACAAGAGCAGAACCACCAGCTTCTCGGAATTTTGCGCTAGCAAAATGTACATTTCTGAAATATTTACAAATTTTGTTTATATTACTCTTTATTCCTGGCACTTCTATATCATGGGCAAGTAAGTTCAATATATGGGCTGAACAACCATAAGTTATTATATCTTTCCTGTCTAATTCCTCAAACAGATCCCTTCTCATTTTGGTCACATTTGCAGCGTTGTCTGTGACTATACTAGTTACCTTACAATTATATTCTTCACATTTCTTAATTGAATTTTTAAGTAGCTGTAATAAATACTCGGAAGTGTGACTATTCCCACTCGTATCAATGGATTCTATCAGATGCACCCGTTCACTTTCTATATCTGTGACACATACGCCTATTATAGGTTCATTATGAACGTTACTCCAGCCGTCAAGCGCTAAACAAACCTTCTTGTTGCATACATTTTCCTTAATTGTTGTTTGTACTGAATTATGAACCTTATCAAGCAAGTCGGTTGAAACAGAATTCCTATTTGGTGGCTTATATCCAGGACGTAATGCATTTATCATCTTTTTAAATTCGGGATGTTCAACTGCACGAAATGATGTGTTTGTTGCATATAAATATCGGGCTATTTGTAGATCCAACTTATTCTTTTCTGATTGGCTGGTTCGAATAACAAAGCTTGAAATGCTGCTTTTAGAAGTAGACGGTTTTGGCCGTTTTGGGGTCATCACATCGTCACTGTCATTTATACATAAAGTGCTATCAGTAACAGAGGTTGTTGATGCTGACGCTGAAATAGACTCTGAAAAAAAAAAGATTTATTCAGTAATTTTTGTAAAATAGAATCTTAATTAGAAAACTCTATAAAAACGTTCTGTTACTTTTTTGTTAATTTACATAACATAATCATAATAGATGGCATACGGGGATTTAAAAAAATATATCAGCCAAAAAAATTTTTATCGATTTTCCCTCGCATTTCATTTAATATGTAAATTAAGGAAAAAATAATAGGGCGTTTTTATAGAGTTTTTGACGTAAAATCACATTTTCAAGAGAGGAATCTGCCTTAGGCTTTTGTCGTCACTTCAACTCTGAAACAGCCTGTATTTTCTTGTTTTGAGAAAGAAAGGGAAAATGCACAAAATCATATTTTTTTTTAACAATACATATAGACGTGACTGTGTATTTTAACATAATGTACAATTCCTAATTAATTTTCTTAATAAAAGTTTTCGATATTGTCAAAAATAATGGTACCTTACTCTTGAGCAAAATTCACATTTTTTAACACACCTCGTATATGACTGGGAAATTTCGATATCTGATTATTGTATTTTGGGTTTTGGACGATGTAACATTATCGAATCGGTTTAACCTAACCTAACCTTGTGAGTTAAAAACAACACCGTAATACCGAAAAAATAAAAATTTAAAATTTAAATTTACCTGTATTATTATCTGGGTAAGCATCCCTTGAATATTTTTGGGTTTTGGATATCTCATCTAGCGTTAAATCCTCATCTGACTCGGAATCATAGATAATTGACATGGTTGCTGAGAATTTTCAGATGGAACACATTTTTGAATATGTTTCTTCATACGCAGCACTAGTTCAGCCATAATTACTTTACATTTTTTACATTTAGCAGCCACTGTTTTTTTGTTATTATCTTTAACAACATCAAAATATGACCAAATGGCATCTTTCTTCCTTCCCGTAGACGACATTTTTCAAAAAAAGAACACCACAAAATAACTTACTTAAATAACTAACAGTACAGTAGACGTTATTGCAATAGCCAACTTGCAATGCGAATTTATAAATAATCTGTGGTTCCCCCAGGCCAATAGTTCCTCATTGCAATTGGTTTTCTTATTTCTGGGATTCACCGGCACAGTCTCACGGCGGCGGCGCGACGTAGTTCGTAACAGCTGATCGCGACAGTTTAGTACAGACCAGGGGTAGGGAAGTTAAATGGACCGAAAAAACACTGATTGCAGCGCCATCTGACGATTCTGCTAGCGTAATTTAGCGTTAGTAGTAATTGAATGCGATAGGTGACAGCACTTCCGCTTTTCTTGTTTGTTGGTATTTCGCCATATTTGATATTCGTATTGTGTTGTGAGCTGTTGTATTGTTATTTTGTATATGTAATTTGGATATAGTTTCGTAAATCTTGTAAGTTGTTTTATAGTAGTGTAATATAGTGTGTTATAGAGGACATTTTTTTTTTCTAATATCCCGGGGGTTATATTCAGTAGTAAGGTAAGAACCGAATTATACAAATAATTGAATTATGTATTAAAAGGAGTAGTGTGTGTAGTTATAGAGAATAGACGTGTAATTTTGGCTCCGCAAGAATTGATCGAATACGAGGTTTTGCGAGCGTAATAAAGTAATATTGTTAGTAAATAATTAGAAGTGATACACAAAAGTATAAATTTGTGAAATAGTAAAAGAAATAAATACATAATTAAAATAAATAATATATGTTAGTGTTTGCAATAACAACGGAAAAGAGATAGAGAGAGATGTGGGCGGTTACTCGCGAAAGAGGCCAGCATCCGACAATATAAACACATGGCACAATAAAAACACGGACTAGTAAGACATAAATAAATTTGTGGCGCGTGAGCGATTTTCGAATTAGTGTGAAATAAAATCAAATAAATGTGATCCGAAAATTTTAAAATAAATATTTGAAATAGTTATACAAACATAAGTCAAGCATGATTTTGTCCTTACATGCTTTTTAACTATTGATTAAATAGCAATTAGTTAAATAAATAGTTAAATATATCAATAAGGAACAGGTCCGGCTTATAAAATATTAGGAAATATAAACGAGATAACTAGCTTAGTGGTTTGGGGGCCTGGATAGACATTGTTTGCGGTGGACAGTGATGGAAGTAATACAGATGAAGGAAAAAGAAAGAGAAATCAAAAAGACGTAGCCGAAATATTCAAAAAGAGTAAAAAGCTGACCAGAACACCAGACAAAGAAGCAAGCAGTGACGAAAGTAAATTAGATAAATTAATGGAAATGATGCGAGGATTAGTTACACAAGTGCAACACATAGAGGGAAAACAAGATAAATATATGGAAGAAATGAAAGAAATCAAATTAGAAAAGAAAACGAAGAACTGAAAAAAGAAATTAGAAGTGCCAAAGGAAGATTAGATAAACTCGAGGGTATGAATAGAAGAAAGAACGCAGTTATGGTAGGATTTAAAATAGATGGGAGTGATCAAGATCAATTAAAGGTATCGGTGGAAGATATTATCAAGAAGTACATGGAAATACAAATTGAAATTAAAGCGGTGAAACAACTGGGTCCAAAAACTTGCTTAATAGAACTGAAGAATATAGATGATAAGATAAAAATAATGAAAAATAAGGGCAAATTGAGAGGGTTTACGGAACAAAATATATACATTAACGATGACATGACAAAAGAGGAAAGAGAAATACAAGAAAAGATACGAAGAAAGGCCAAAGAAGAGAGAAAGAAAGGAAAAACTGTTAAGATAGGATTCCAAAAGTTAATAGTAGCGGAAGAACAATTGAGATGGAATAGGGAAAAGGGGAATTGGAATAAGGAGGAACGAGAATTGGCAAGAGAAAAGAAAATCCCAAAAATAGTGTCAAAAAACTAATAGGAAAGACTAGTGAAAATAAAGATGATGACCCGGACAAGAAAAAGGATATGATAAAGGAAAATAAACAAAATAATGATCAGTATGATAATGATGATACACAAAAAATAAAAAAGATAGAGAAAAGTAAGGATAAAGAAAGTGAAACATGGAAAATTGGTACTTGGAATATAAAGAGCATAACAGGAAAAGAAAAGGAATTAGAAAAGGAGTTTGAAGAGTTAGGAGTGGATGTATTAGCAATTACGGAAACAAAGAAAAAGGCACAGGGAATTATTAAGACGGACAATGGTCATGTTATGATATATAGTGGTGTAGGAAAAGAAAAAAGAGCAGCTGCAGGAGTGGGATGCATTATATACAAGAAATTAGAAAACCAAATTTATAAATGGAATGCCTGGTCAGAAAGAATATTACTAATAGAGATGAAGGAAAGAAACAGAACGAAAACAATAATAGTGGTGTACGGGCCAAACGAAGATGATACATCAGAAAATAAGAATAAATTTTGGGAAGAACTAACATTAGTGGTGGAAGACGCGAAAGGAATAATGTTTATAGTAGGAGATTTCAACAGTAGAGTTGGCATAAGAGACGATGAATATAGTGAAGTATTGGGAACAAACGGGGAGACTGTTAGAAATAACAATGGAAAAAGAATGCTGGACTTCTGCATTATACACAACTTGGTAATAACTAACACTCTTTTCCAACACAAAGATATACATAGATATACTAGAGAAGTCAAGAGTAGGGGGGAGAGGTCCATAATTGACTACATATTAGTTGACAAAAATAACAGAAGAATTGTGAGCGACACGAAAGTAAGAAGAGGGCCGGAAATAGGAAGCGATCACTTTGTGGTTATATCAAGAATAAAAGAAAAAGTTCAAAACAAGGAAAAGCAATATATATATATATATATATATATATATATACACACAGAAACAAAACCAAATAGAAACACTTAGAATATACAAATTAAGAAGTGAAGTCATTGCTGAAAAATTCCAGAAAAGGATAGCCGAAAGAGTAGAAAATATAGAAATTAATGGAACTATCGAAGAAATTTGGAATAGGTTTAAAGAAATAATAATAACTACAACGAAAGAGATATGTGGCGTAAGGAAAAATAAAAGAAAAAACAAACAAAATGGTGGACAAATGAAATAAGACATCAAATTAAGATATGGAGAATATGGAGAGAAGAGGAAATACCAAACGATTGGAAGAAGTCATTGATAGTACCAATATACAAGAATAAAGGAAATAAGAAAGAATGCAATAATTGCAGAGGAATATCCCTTCTAAGTACTGCAATGAAGATTCTCGAGCAAATAATAGATAGAAGACTAAGAACAAAACTCGAAAATACGTTACATGAGTCACAAAGTGGGTTTAGAAGAGGAAGGAGCACACAAGACCAAATATTCTCTGTGAAACAAATAATACAAAAAGCCTCTAGAGAACAGAAGAAAGTGTTCTTAGCATTTATAGACTTGGAAAAAGCATTCGATAAAGTACCAAGAGAAAGATTGTGGAATGTATTAAGAGAAAGAGGTGTCAATGGCAAAATAAGACGATTAATACAGAAAATATATAACCACAATACTAATGCTGTAATAGCTAACAATTTAGAATCGGAGATATTTAAAACAAACGAGGGACTGCGCCAAGGAGGAAGTCTGAGCCCAATGCTGTTCATTGTTTATATGGATGACATTATCAAACAGTGTGCATGCAAAAGTAAAAAGTTCAGGGTTGGACACCTTAACTTGAATGCAGTCGAAGTTTCGGAAGGGGCATTCGCAGACGACATAGTAGTTATAGCCGACAATGAGGAAGATCTGAAACGTAACTTAACAACATGGAATATGACACTAAAAGACAGTGGAATGACGATGAGTAAGAGCAAAACTAAAGTAATGGTAGTGGGAGATGAACAGGTAGATACGAAAATCGTAATAGAAGGAACTGAAATAGAACAAGTGAGAACATTCCAGTACTTGGGAGTACGAATTGATGGAAAAGGGACCCAGGACTCTGAGATTAATCAAAGAATAGAAAAAACAACAAAGCTGTACCACAGCATGAGGAATAATTTCATTAACAAAAAAGAGATATCCCGAGAAACAAAACTAAAAGTATATAAGGCAATTTACCGACCGATATTAACATATGGCTGTGAATCCTGGATATTAAATAGAAGACAAAAGAATAAATTACAGGCAGTAGAAATGAAGTATTTAAGAAGAGTTAGAGGAGTTACAAGGATGGACAGAATAAGAAACTTGGAAATACGAAAAGATTTGAAAATGCAGTCAGTGCTAGAATACATTGAACAAAGACAGCTAGGATGGTGGGGACATTTATATAGAATGGAAAATACAAGACAAACAAGAAGGATATGGGAAGCAAGGATAATGAAAAATAAAAGAAGAGGAAGGCCAAGGACAACATGGAATGATGTCATAGCAGAAATACTGGGAAGGAAAGGCAAAACATGGACAGAAGCGAAGAACATGACAAGGAATAGAGATGAATGGAAAACGTTTATAAAAAGCTAGAAGAAGATAAACGCCCTACACCATTGTTATGGTAAATAGGGATTTTTTTTTTTTTTTTTTTGGATTATATATATATATATATTGAAAGCTTTCTTTTGCGTTTAAAATGAATGGTGGCAGTGGCGTACCGAACATGGTTCCGCGGGTTCCGCGGAATCAGGGCCCGGACCTCGATAGGGCCCGGTCCTCTCTGCGCTTTTTTTTTATACCTCTCGTTTTTTTACAAGAATCAATGCGCCAAACAGTTTTGTACATAATGTATGTTTATATTTCACTAAATGGGTGCATTATTTCTCCAATGTTGAGTAATCGGAAAATAAATCCCAAAGTTATTTTATACGCTTAAATTTCGACCCCGTAGGTCTTTTTCGGTGCCCACTAATCCTATTAATAAACTATTATACAAATTATAAACCATACACAGTTTACACTTTAAAAATTTTGTGTACAATCTGAAAACAATTTCATTTTTGTACACGTCTTACATCAGAGATATCACTCTTATTTTCTATAATTAGTAAACGTCCGAGAAAAACTGCACTTTAGTGTAATTTAAAAATATATGAATGAACCCAAACATATTTGTGATTCAATAATAAAAATATTGTGCATTAAAAAAATTTGTTAAAGTTAAAGCGATAAACAAAACTGCTGTAACGGCAGTGCCAGAGTAGCTAATAGTACTATTAAACAATGCGTTCGGTGTCTTTTGTATATAAATCGGGCGAGATGTTATCAATGGTTTTCATAACCTTTGCATTGTAAAAAGGGTGCTAATTTTATTACTTCTATCCGGCTTATGCTGGCTGCTAATTCACGATATTTGGCAATAGCGGAAAACCCCAAAACCTATTAGTTCCCACTTCTTTGTTTTTGCAGTTTGCACCCGCAACGATCATTTTTCATCTTATTTAAGTTAAAACGCCGTGATAGAACGGTATTGTCTCGTACCAATATTTGTTTTTATTTAGTGTTTTGTATAAAATGAACCAGTACAAACATAAGTCTGGAAGTGCTAAACGCAAGCAAAAAGTTGAAACAGATGAAAGAAAAAATAAGCTACCAAAAATTGATAAATTTTTTAATCAAAAATGTTATCAAACTGAAGAATCATCAACTTCTCGTACTGCTACTACTAGTTATAGTAGCCAAGCTGAACCGGGTAAACCCTCAACTTCTAGTTGTACCTCTGTAATGACCGAAATAATCAGTGAAATCGCTGGTAAGTTTATTTATTTATTTTATTTAGCTATCTTATAAATCTTATTCCCAAACTTCAAATTTGTCATTTGTCTTTACACTAATAAGTAGAGCTGAGGATCTTTGCGGTACGGCAGGACCGTATGTAGTGCATCCCCACATTTAACTATTTATCTAAATATTCTCTGAAATGATTTGCCGAATCTCATAAATTAATAGAGTGATATTTTAGTATGCACTGGATATTGTTATTATACAAAATCATAATAGCCATTTGTATTTATGGATCATAGATAATAATACGCATGTATTTGTATTTGGTTGTGAATTCAATTTAAACTTAAAACGAATCGTAATATTTTAACGACAAGCCGTCCTTACAATACATGCATTCGAGACAAAGTGTGCAACTCTACGAATAACTTCCATAATTGATCGAAAATGGACATTTTGGAGCTGAAGTAAAGCCCCTATTCTTAGAAAATTTTATTACTGTCGTTAAGAACTATTATTATAAACAACAAAGGCCTTTTATAAGTGTTGAAGTTTTAGTTTCATTGAATTTCCATGTTGTAAGTAGTCAATTGTAAAGTGTTCATTCACAATATTCTAAAACAAGGTGTAAATTTAACTAAAATCCAGAAAAACACATTCTGATAATATATTACTAGATTAGAAGCTGTGTTTATTACTATTTATTATATTATTTTTATAACCAAATGCAATAAAAGCTACGAAAACAAAAGAAACCTCGATTTATTAAAATCTTGTCACACAGCCTTTCAAAGCCTGGCAGCACATATTTTGCATATATTTTATATATACTACCTACTTGAACTAGGTGAATGAAGTTAGAAGTTATAAGTTATAACTTCTAACTTAGAAGTTATAAGTTATAACTAGGAAGTTATTCGTAGAGTTGCACACTTTGTCTCGAATGCATGTATTGTAAGGACGGCTTGTCGTTAAAATATTACGATTCGTTTTAAGTTTAAATTGAATTCACAACCAAATACAAATACATGCGTATTATTATTTATGATCCATAAATACAAATGGCTATTATGATTTTGTATAATAACAATATCCAGTGCATACTAAAATATCACTCTATTAATTTATGAGATCCGGCAAATCATTTCAGAGAATATTTAGATAAATAGTTAAATGTGGGGATGCACTACATACGGTCCTGCCGTACCGCAAACATCCTCAGCTCTACTAATAAGTATACAATTTTCATGTTTGATTTTAATAATTTAGACTTGGAATTCCCGCATTCGCCAGCAACCGTTGAGCATGAATTAGAGACTTTATCAATTTCCAAAGAATGTAAGAACTGATATTATTTTTAATTATTGCTTAATGCATTAACTGTGTTAATTTCTAGTGAACATTGAAAATGTAACTGACCGTGGACATTTTCTTGGGGAATTAACAAATGACCAAAAACAATTTATTATTTCCAATGGCCCTTGTAAACCTAGTGGCCCTTTTCCCAAAGACAAAAATAACAGGTGTTTTTCTGATTATTACTACAAAACAACTTCGAAAGTCGGCTTTACAACGGAACGAATGTGGTTGTGTTATTCTACAATTTTAAATAAATGTTATTGTCAATCCTGTTGGTTGTTCTCGAAAAAGCAAACTTGTCTTAGTTTAGGTTTTGATGACTGGATACATTTAAATCGGGCTATAAACAGCCATGAAGCGACTAATGAGCACAATCAATGTTGTGCAATTTACGACAAATGGCGATTAAATAAAACTATTGATTTTGAAAACGAATCTATAATTCGGGAAGAAATTTCATTTTGGCGCAAAGTTTTAGGACGGATCATTGATGTTTCACACTTGCTAGCTTCTACAAATATGCCGTTCCGAGCGCACGATGAAACAATAAATTCACAAAACCCTGGAATGTTTTTGGCTGTTATAAAGCTATTGTCCAAATATGACACTGTTTTGGAAAATTTACTTAAAAATAAAAAAAAAAGGAACGATTACTTATCTTAACCCGAAAATTCAAAATGAGGTGCCAGATTTACTCGGAAATGCAATTAAAAATAAATTATTCACAAAATTAGTTCATGTCCGTTTTTTTCGATAATTATTGATACAATAATTTCGATATGTAGAAATCGTACGCACCGAAGAAAACGTTGTGTCAGATGTCGTAATTAACGAATCGTTTTTAGGATTTGTCTCCGTGACTGATCAAACTGCAACTACACTTAGCAATAAAATAATTGCCGAAATAAATAAATTAAACATTTGTATAGATAAACTGCGTGGCCAAGGATATGATGGCGCGGCAAATATGAGTGGCGTTTATAATGGCGTTCAAGCCATAATTTCAAAAAAAGTTAAAAACGCTCCTTATGTTCACTGCGCTGCGCATAATCTAAACTTAATTTTAAATGATTCCGTAAAAAATATTGAAACTGTAAGAAACTTTTTTGATTTTGTTGAAAGAATTTTTTTGTTTTTTGGTAATAGTATTGTAAGGTGGGGATTGCTATACCCAACTGACAAAAACAGCGATACAATAAAATTAAAGAGATTAGTGCCTACAAGATAGTCCTCTAGGCACGATACCTTACATGCACTACGATTTAATTTTTTAAACATATTGAAAACACTTTCAAAAATTATTTTAACAAGTAAAATAAAAAATGAAATTGTTGAAGCAAAATCACTTAAAGACTTTTTAGAAAAATTTGAAACTGTTTTTTTAGTGGTGTTTGAAACAAAGATTTTGCAATCCACGGATCTTCTGTCAAAACTACTTAAAAAAAAATCGCAAAGTATTAGTGAAGCTGCAAAATTATTCGCGAATGCCTTACGAAATGTGAAGGAACTGCGGGAGCAGTTTCATTGCGTTAAAAGTGAAGCCTGGCAGTTAGCGATAAAACGGGGAATAAGTCCAGTGTTTTCAGAAAAACGGAGGTCTCGCCCAAAATTATTTTTCGACGAAACCAAAAATCATTATTGCATTGAAACTAATGAAGAAAATTTCAGAATAACTGTTTTTTTGAAAACACTGGATATTTTAATTGTGCAATTAGAAAACCGATCTAAAGGTCTCTGTCACATAAATCAAACATTCAAAATATTAAATAAAGATATATTAATTAACAGTACAGGTACAGACGATGATTTATTTAAAATGGCACAAAAATTACACACATACAAAAATGACATTACAGAAGCAATTTCTGCTCAAATTTTATCTTTTCGACAATGCTTCCGCGAGGAACTAACCCAAATTAATTCGGTAAAGGATCTCTTAAAATTTATATTAATTGATAATTGTTCATCAAGTAGTAGCTTTTCTGAAATTGTAACAGCCTGTACGATATTTCTTACCGTTCCCGTAACGGTAGCAACAGCAGAGCGAACGTTTTCAAAATTAAAATTAATAAAAAATTACTTACGAAATACAATGAGTCAAGACCGGCTATCTAATCTGGCAATAATTTCTATTGAACATGAGATAGCAACAAATTTGAATGTATCCAGTCTGATAACATCTTTTGCCACATCAAAAGCAAGAAAAAAATTATAATATAAATACATTGATTTACTCTATTTTTTGTTTTTTTTTAAATTTATTTTTGCATTAATGTTTGTTTTGCAGCTGTATAATCCCTCTATATTGTTTGTTTTTTTTGTTTTTAATGTTTTTTATATATTCAATAAATACTAAAAAAAAATTATATAAGTATTTTTTTTTATTTGTGGGGAAGGGAGTTGGGTTAGGGCCCGCACCACAACTGGAACCTGGGCCCGTTCATATGTCGGTACGCTGCTGAATGGTGGATATATTCGACCATGTTCTGTGAAAGGATGTTATGATCGAAAATGTACCAGGTAATTTATCAAAACTATAATGCAAGTAAATCTGTTAATAAAAATAAAAAGTTGTTTCTAGACATCAGATTCCAGTAAAAGATCAAGCGATAAAAGCCAAATGGCTAGAATATTTGCAAGACGAAGAATTAATGAATATTAGTGATGAAAAGTTATACTATAAAGTATATGTATGTAGTGCTCACTTTCTAGATGCGTGTAAACGTCGTAGAAGACTGTTCCCAAATGCACTTCCAACTGTCAATATGCCAGGTATGTAATGTGCCCCGAAAAATAATGAATATAACTGCTTTTTTAGGATTTAATGAGCATGCTACGATAAAGAATTCATTTTATCATGCTAGACAAGATCCGTTTATGTACGAATCACACCTGTCATCTTCCAAGCCACTGAGTATGTCTATTCATGACAAAGATGCAATTCCATCAACATCATACAAAAGGGAAAACACTTCTATTTACCGCAAAAATGAAGTTGTGAGAGAAATAATCAAAGGTATTATTATTTGATGTTAAATTTGTAAATACCATCTTTTTTTATTGTTCTATAGAACAGGTGTGGCCAACTTTGGTGCACATAAGATCTACTTTTTATTTATAAATTGTGTCGCGATCGACCTATTTTTTAGGTAAGAAGGGGATGTTTTTGCAATGTGCTTTTATACCGACGTGCACTTTGGCGAGCTCCATGATTAAGGGGTAAATAATCTACATACATGAGTATTTATTTAATGGGTTAAAAAACTTATGTCCAGAGGAATTAAAACAACATGAGCACTTATTAATAACATTTATTCATTCAAACTTTTTAAATTAATGAGAAACCTGAGTTTGCATTTCCTTTACTAGTGCATCATAATTTGGAGTATATCCTGACAAAGACAATAACAATGAGTCCTCAGTATGAGAATCGGTCAGGACGGAACGAAGTTTAGTTTTAGTTAATTGTAAATATGAAAATGCCGATTCGCACAGATACGTAGATCCAAAGCAAGAATAAATATATTCGCTACATTTGATAATATTGGGATACTTTTCTCGGTTAACATATTTCCAAAAATTTTCTTCAAATTTTCTGGCTTGTAAGATTAAATCAGATTGTAAAATTATAATTTCATTTTCCAAGGCTTTTGCTCCATATCAAATAAGTCTGCAATTTTTTTGCTAATTTCCTTCACAATTAAATCTTTTTTGAAAGGAAAAGATGTAAATTCCACAATTTCTTTAATTTTTTTAAAATCTTGGAATCGCTTCTCAAAATCTTCCATTACATTTTGTATTTCGGCCACGTACTTGTCAATCTCATAAATAATATTTTTATTTTTTTGTAAGTTGTCTGCCATATTTGGAAAATGGTTCATATTATTTTGTTGTAAATCTTCTATCAACAAAATAAATTTGGTTTTATATGCATCTATGCTGCTAATCATATCAATTATTGTTTTATTTTTACCTTGTAATTCTAAATTTAAATGGCTTAATATGGAAGTAAAATCTGTAAGGAATGCTAAGTCACTAAGCCAGGTTTTGTCATTTAAATATGCATATTTTTTCTCTTGTTCATTAAGAAATTCTATTATTTCAGGCAATAAATCACGAAATCGTTGCAGAAATTTACCTCTACTTAGCCATCTTACATCAGTATGCAATAATAAATCAGACTGACCTTCATCGAGTTTTAGTTGAAAAAGACGACGTTTGAGAGAACTTCCACGAATTGAATTAACAATTTCAAACGCGACGTCCATTACTTCTTTTGTATTTAGTCTCTTGCTGGATAATACTTGCTGGTGAATTATACAGTGGTAACTCAAAAAATCTGGGAATTCATCGTCATTTCGACATAGGGCTATAAATCCATTTTTGCGGCCTATCATTGCAGCTGCGCCATCCGTTGTTATTGAAACTAATTTAAAAAGAGGTACTTTCTTATCATTAAGCAGACTTTTAAACCCGTTGAATATATCTACACCTCTAGTCCTTTCTTTCAAAGAAATCATACCCAACAATTCTTCTTTAGATGTAGAATCTTCAAAAACTAAACGAATGAAAACAAGTAACTGTGCAGTATCACTTATATCTGTCGATTCATCACATTGAAGAGAAAAACAAGAGCATCTGTTAATATCATTTTGTAACTGTTCCTTTAAATTTCCACCCATCTTTTCGATTCGTCGCATCACTGTGTTTCGGGACAGTTGTAGATCTTGAATTGCAGCAGTAATTTCGCTCTTGTTCTTAAAATCATTAAAAAGGGAATCCGAGATTTCCAAGAACATTTCCTTTACAAATTCACCATCAGAAAATGGTTTACATTTTTTAGCTAATAGATAGCTTACTTTGAAGGATGCAGTTGTTACTGCTTGTGACTTCAATATTGGCTTTTTGAAAATATTTTGTTGATTTGTTAATTGAGTTTTAAGATCCCGAACTTTACGTTTTCGTAATTCGGAATTTGGTGGATAATCTGTTTGATACTTGTTATGTAAAGATAAGAAATGTCTCTCCAAATTACCCTTTTTAGCAATGGCTATCGAGCTAAGACATATTAAGCAGCAACATTTATCATTCACCATCGTAAAAAAATAGTTAATTTCCCATTCTTCATTGAAATGATATGTTTTCGATTTTTTTGGTTTGCTATCCATGTTCATAAATAGGTATACTAAAATGCAAAAAATATACGACTTAATAATAGGGCATGTAATAAAAGTATTAAACAGTAACAATATAAATTACAATTAATACCTGGTGTAGGTTTAGCCGATAAACGAAATAGCTAATCATACTTAATAGTTGCGAATAATTAAATTATTATTTTAAATAATGCTTATAAATATTTAATTAAGATTTAAATAATTTTATTTAAAATATATCTCTTATATACTTGCACAATTAATTTAAAGAACACTAATATTTCATTAATACTTACAAATGAAACAATCCGCAAGAGAAATTGACTGTAGCGTACAAACACTAACTTCAGAATGAAAATTTAACACTATATTCTGCAAAATTAGATTCCAAGAATTAATCCTAATGGCATGCAATTTAAATGTTATTATTTTAATAGTCATAAATTTCTCAGAAGTGTAAATACAAGTCAATTTTAAACGCACTGTATTTCAGATTTATTAAATAAACATCATTTATATACGTTTTTATATGTATTGTATAAGTTTTTATCATAAGCCGAAGTATTATGCTGATTTTGTAATATCCCAATTCAAATAAATTTTATATAGGTAGCAAAAAGTAGCAGCAGCAAAAAAGTTATCTACCGACAAAAGCTTTAAATAGAAAACAGAATTGCAAAAGTGCAAAGAAAAAGAACTTAATAAAACCATTTCAAATGTCAAAACAAACTAATAAAAATAATGATAATATAAAAATTATATCCTTTCTATGAGCTAATCACAGAAAACATTTGAATAAAAAGTATTTGTACTTTTTAAGTTAAAAGTTTTTATGAGATACTTTTCGCAAACCCCGAACTTGCGAGTGATCGACCAAAATTGGTCTCGCGATCGACCGGTCGATCGCGATCGACTTGTTGGCCACCCCTGCTATAGAACATCAACCATTAGAGTGGCAAAAAATTGTAACAAAGGTATACAGGAGGAAAAAATCAGCTAGACCATGTAATTAAAATTAGCTGTAAATTGGCATATTGCCATTTATAATGTAAAATTTTAATGTTCGATACAAAGAAGGTGCAAGAAACAAGGTTTATTTTATTTTCACTCAATTATATTGCCCTATACATGCAGTATGTACATATTGCTGTGGTTTTTTCCCTGCAGAAGCAAGAAAAAATAGTAGAAGTATATTGAACATTATTTGAATAACATTGATGTAAAAATGTATTTTATTTTGGTGTGTGTTTTTTATTTCAGACTAATAACGATAAAAATTTAAATTGTAAATGATAAATTTTGTAATGTTTGATTTGATCCACGACTGTACATTATCCAGGGCTAGATTGATGTTCAAAGTCGGCGCCAACCTGGAAGTCAGATCTAGTACGGAGAGATATATATATTTTCTCTATCTTGATTTGTTATGTTAGGTGGGGACGATGGCGTTTCCTGGAATTAGATTTTAGAGATTCACTAGTGCTTTTTGAGATAGGTCATATTATTTTGGATATTAAACAATACTTAATTTTGTTTAATATATATATTTTGAATAATTCGTTTTGTTTGTTTGGTGCTTCGTTTGTGTTTTAAAATTCATTAGACGTGGTTTTACAAGTCTTGCATACTTGTAATAGATTTAGTTTAAAGTCCTATCTGAAGAAAAAAATCTCTCGTGTTGTGTTTTCATTACATTAATTAATGTAAGTAGTATTTCATTATTATGATTTACATATTGAAAAGAGCTCTATAAAAATATAATTTGTAATTTTGTAAAATTTTTATAATCAGAAAAATATCTAGAAAATTTGTCAGACTGTTTTTATGGAGTTTAGTTTTTATTCATATAAATATTTTAATACGTAGGAAGGTGGGGAAACTTTTGTGCTTTGTCATGTTAAGTGTACGCATGACTGTAAGATTTTGATTGTGCGCGGAAGATAGTTGAAGTTTATCTTGACGTTTGAGTTGGGGTTATTGTTATTATTGTTGACATCTGATAAATTTTCTTGAGTATTGTTATTTCAAATCTTTGCTCGCGGTAATTAAATTGGAGGTTTTTGATGACTTGTATCTTCATATGGTATCCAAGTCTTTTTATCCTCGTAGCTGTGTTATTGTCAGTTCAACGTTACACTTTGTAAAGTTGTTTTTTTTTTCTTTTTTTTTTTTAATAAAATTGTAAAGGGGGAAAATGCTTGTATAATTTGTCTTATACCTTGTATTATTTTAATTCTATTACCTGAATCCGTGAGGATTACCCCTGGAGAAGTGAGCTCAAGGAAGGCGAACCGACTGAAGATAGCTGGCAGAATAAGTTGCTGTGTGAAATTAAAGTTTATAAGCAATTTAAAAGCACAATTCACAGCAATATGTAATGTATACATTAGTTTTTCATTCAATTTTTTGTGTATGGCATATATTGTTAGTATAGGAGGGAGTCGGGTAATTGTGCGCACTTAAGGCTAAACTGCTATATTTTCTAAATTAAACAAATTTAGATTTCCAGATTTTGTGCCAAGATACTTTAAGTATTTAGCTATAATAATCCGCTTTAGATTTTTTGTAAAAATTTATATGGTGGTAGTGAAAAATAATATAAAAAAAGTAGCACTGCGCACAATTACCTGCCGTATGCGGCTAATGGTGCGCACGTGGAGGTTAATTGTGCGCATTCATACAATTGACTAAAAACAAAAAAAAAACCTTGAAAAAGGAAATTAGTTATGATTTTTTACTAACAAACTTTATTAAACATTATATGTATTATTATCCTTTTTTGTTTGATAAGTAGTCAGATGTAAATATTAAAATTTTCCCTGTACAACTAAACATGAAGTCAAATTAATTGAAATAAATTATAATAGAATAAGTTACAAATCTAAATATCTCATTCCTGTAGAAACAACACTAACAGTTTCTACAATACGCTTGTCTTTCTTTTTTTTAATAAAAAGGGAAAAAAACAAAAAATTAAATACACGTCAGTATTATTATGCTATTACCATAATAAAGTTTCTATTTAAATTTAATTTGCAAAATTAATTTGCATTAAACATTATATGTATTATTATCCTTGTACATTAAACTGTATAAAAAATAAAGTTTTGTAAATAAACATAATTTCTCGAACATTTAAATTTTTCTAAAACAAAAATAAATAAAATTTTATGTATCGCACAAATCGCAAACATATCCTTCAGGACCATCCTCTCCCGTACACAGTGAATGTGCCCATTTCTTACAAATCGAGCATTTGAACCACATTTCATCTTTTATACTGCCTTCACCACAAATAATGCAAATCTCGTTGTCTGACTCGATATCGTCTACTACATCATCATCACATACTGCAGTCTCTGAAATATCTTCTGATTCACTGTTTTCGAAGACTTTTCTTTTTGGTCCTTTTTTGCGGTCGTTTTTAATTTTACTGTGACTTTTTCTTTCTTTTTCTGCTAAGTGCTTTTGCCTGTCTGCTTTTTTAGCTTCCGCTTCTTCCAATTTTTCTCTGTTTGGTGTTTCTGTCAATATCTCAGACTTTTGCTTCTTGCGAACACGTGACTTATTGACTGTAAATGGTTGCGGGAGTGGACTCAACTCTTCAAAACTAACAGATGTACCAGTAACAGGGTCAACACGAACTTCAAGTCTCTTAAAAGATCCAACACAGCCTGAAGTAGTAGAAGGTGACTCATCATCAGTCACAATTGGAAGATGATGAGAAGCTGCTAGAAAATCTTCATCAGTAAATTTATCTGGCTGGTAGGGCCATATTCCTGTTGCGTCAAATCCTGATTGGGCTTTATTCATTGTAGCAACAAGAGTATAGGCTTTATTGAATATTTCTGCTAAATCGTATTGTGTAATTCTTTCTGCCATTGTTAGGTAATAGTCACATTGTCTGTGGAGTGCTGACTTTAATGGGCCGTAAAAACTTACATCTAGCGGCTGCAGCCTGTGTGATGTATGAGGCGGTATTGTGAGGAGCATAATACCGTGTTCTTTGCAGTAATCAAAAATTGCTAAGGAAATGTGACTGGAATGGTTGTCTAACAATAGTAGAACTGGTTGCTCTCGTGATGGCTTCACGGTCTTCTTGAGGTGTTCCTGTTACACTGGTAAAAAAGGTCATCGTTGCTCCAGCTCCATTTTTTGTTAAAGTATTTATCATTCTGCTCCGGGGAAATATAAACATTGGCGGAACATAGCAGGTGCCCGAGGCGTTGAAACAGCAAATAACAGTAACTGTTTTTCCCCTTTCACCCGATGTTTTAGCGCCAAGTTGCTTAACACCTTTGGGTCCTAGTCTTTTGCAAGGCTTTTGGACTGTGGAAATCCCGGTTTCATCCACATTGTAAATAGCATCTTCTTTAAATTTGAATTTGTCATACATTTTTTTTAGATTTTCAAAAAAAGTGGTAACCTGCTGTTTATTGAAAGCCGAAATTCTATTTACACTGGTCGGTTCTGGGGTTCGCAATGTAATTTCGGGATGTCTTTTGAGAAAACCATAGTACCAGTCATTACCGGCCATTTTGGATTGTTGGTTAAAATTATGTTTTATGTTGTTTGCATTCACGTAACAAAATGCTAATTTCCTCAGTCGAGTTTTCATCAAGCCATGATACAATTTTGCCAATTTAAGAACGTGATTTTTCAATCATTTTCTTGAAGAGCCGAAAAAACGCAGTACCTTCCTAAATGTGGTGCTACTACGTTGTGTCCATTTTCAAGGGCTTTTTTGCTTTTTCTAATCGAGGATTCTGGTATATCAAATTTTCTGCCAGCCTCCCGGATAGAACCTCCCTTTGCAACAAAAGTTAAAGCCTTTTTCATAGTCCCAGTATCCCATTACGCTTTTGTTGTTTTGCGTTGGTACTTTGGCATCTGAAGTAATGGAAAACAATATTGAAAACACGTTATAAAGTGGTGGCAAATAGTTCTATTACACGTCGGGTAATCGTGCGCAATGTTGGGTAATGGTGCGCAACTGCGCACAGTTAACCGACAGTGATGTTTCTACGTCTGACCTTCAAAAATAATGGAAAAACATTCTTCAACTCGGAAAAAAGCATAACAGTATTGAGAGAATGTATTAGGCATAGTACAGATACAATTAGAAATAAGAAGCAATGAAAAACAAAACACTTACGTCTTATTTACTGCAGAGCGTAAATTACAAAAAAACTCTTGAAAACACTAAAGCGGCCATAATGATCATGAAGAGTCGACAATGCAGGTAACTTTTTTCGGATACTCCCTAAGACGAACAGGAGATGGCGCACGACTAATAATTTTTAATTTATATTACACGTGGTTTGAGATCAGGGGATGCGCACAATTAGCCGCTGCGCACAATTACCCGACTCCCCCCTAGTTGTTAGCTTGGATAAAAATATTGCTTTGTGCATGTGACAAATACGTATTGCTGATAATAATAGCTTCAGTGAATATTGTAATCCTCTATTAATAATTGCAGGAGCTGCTTAATTTAAATCACAAAAAAAACAAAGAGGGTTACAATAATAAAAACTTGAATTATTTATTCAAGTTCCGCTGCAAAAAAACAGGTGAAACAGTAGTGTGAATTTTAACTACATGTAGCTTGATTATTCTAAGGATAAACAATTTAGCTTCAAAATACTTGACTACATGTTAAATGTAGATAATATGAATCTGATTTTTAAATTCTATAATTCATTATTGTCAATAGAACTATCCAACTATCATTAAACAGTTCTTGGTATTGAGGAAAAAGTGGAATCAACGCAAATTAAAACCAGAGATTTGGAAGCGATTTTTTTTTAAATGAATAGTAGCCGTACATTTGCAAGCATTTATTTGTAAATCTGTGTACATTTTTTTCTTTTGTGTTGTATATTTATATACAATATATATTATATACTTTGTACCAAATCATATAAATACTTCTTTTCACATAGCATGTATGTGTAATATTCATTTGTTTTGTATTTGACATTGATTCATACCAAAAACTTTTTTGTCGATGTATTTAGATGACAATTGGCATAATACAAATATTTTGTGCAAATGTATCTAATAAATGTTTTTATAATATATTATAGTATTTTATTATTCTTTACCCATACATTTTAGTCCAAGGACATATTATATTCTGATATAAATGAATTAATTCAGAAGCAAATTATTACTACGTTTTTTATTATAAAATATTTTGGCGAATTATGTACTAAATTATAAGTAAACTTGGATTGTATTATAAATTGCAAATTATTTAAAAGACATCCATTGATTACTAAATAAAAAAGAAGTTAATTAGCTATTTTATAATACATTTCATGTTTACTTATAATTTTTAGTACATAATTCGCTATAACTAGTATTTTAAATTTCGTGGTCACAGTAAATCTACGAACCTAGAAAGAATGCAACTATAGATTTCTATTTGTTACGCTAGCAGAATCGCCAGACGGCGCTGTTGTCTATCTCACGTCTCTCTTCAAGGAGTTGCCGTTCTCATGTATTCTTTTTCTATGGTACAGACTGTACAGAGTCGGACTTCAAATAAGGCATCTATCTATTATTTAGTAGAATAATAGATCAAACATTTTAAATTAATATTATGTTTGAAAAATTGAAAAAATAAGATTTAAACAATGTTTTTTTCTAAGTTTTATTTGTTTAAAACATAAAATTTAAAAACAATAAAAACCGTTTAAAACAAAAAAAAAACGTTTAAAACAAAAAAAACATGTTAAGTATAAAATTAAAAAATACATGTTTTTTTTCAACCCTGTCCAGCAAGAGACAAATCTCTCTGTCCGAAAAATGTTTACCTTTTACACGTTTTGACATCTCCATTTTTGCGAATTGGTTACAGTGAGTATGTTTTTCCCAAATAATTTCGTTAAAATTCCCTAGATCGATAATTTCGTAATGATCTGTTAAAAAATTCTTTCTAACGTTTATGAATGTGCTATTTCATTAATTACCATTATAATTAAAACGACCATTTCATAATGAACCATTATTCCGTTTTCTGTGAATACGGGCCTTAGTTTGCATCTTTTACGCGGTTGGAACACGGCATTATATTTTATATCTATTTTAACTTGTCAAAAGTAACTAACTTACTTCTTGCTACCAACATACTAGAAATAAATGATTAAAATAAGATATAAGTATATAACTTATTTCAACAAGAACAAATTAAACACGGAATCTATAATAGGATTGTTACAGACTAAGCAATATATAGGAAATAATAGTTGCTACGATTTTCCTGTTGATCAAAAGTTATTGACTTATATGGACAAGAAAAATTTGTATTCTTCAAGCGAAAATTGAATTAGTTTATTTGGAGTTGTTTTATTTTTTTAACTCTTATTTTATTTTTGTATTTGTTTTTCTAATAAAAACTATTTTATTATTTTGTCTGTAACAATGTTTGCCTCTATATCACCAACCTACTGATTTTTTCCGATATCTACCGATTTTTTTACGGTTGGTTCTACCGACTTTTGGATTTATAGGTTGGCAACGGTGGAGCTTGAGCTGGCCATTCAATGAAGTTCGTTTGTGATATATGCGTTTTGCGCTGGGCACGCTTGGCTAGATCTGATAAAAAGTGATATATAGTCGTTTAATTTATGCATTATGGTAATAAATATATATAAAACAGAATTGAAAAATGTTCAATAGTTCCAAAAATATCTAAATAACTTCGAAGTCAATATATATGAATGAAATGGTTGAATGATTTCTTACGAAGAGTTAGCCATAGAAAAAATAGAAATTTTACTTCAGTTGATAATCGATACTCGAACAAAAACTACGTTTAAAATAAACTTCGGAATGGACGAAAAAATAAAACGCTATTTGAAAATAAGTCTACTGCAACAAGAAATATACTTAGAACATATGAAAAATAATAATGCTCTATACATAAACTGAATTAATTTAAATGGTATAGAAAAGGCATCGGGGGAAATGGTAGTAGCTTTAATTCGTGTGGTATTGGCCATGAGAAAACAAGAACAAAGAAGGTAGTTATAAAAAATAGAAAAACATGTATATAATATTGTAATTAATAATTTTGCAGACCTTTGCTGATTGGAAATCAACAACAAAAAGAAAAGAGACAAGAAACAGGTGGCGGCCCTTCTTGTAAATCATGTGAATTTAAAGAAGATTTATGTGATTTATGCTATGCAGTTAAAAAAAAGTAGATTGTTTTTCTGTGTAGAAATATTTCATTATGTTTACCCTCTTCATACTGTTTTTGGAGGTGGTAAAATATAGCAGAAGTAGATTGACCAGATAGCGGAGTTGTGAATGGAGCTCAGGTAACTTGCATTTATTGCAAGTATTTTTAGATCAGCATCACATTTGACTTATACATTCATAATACAATGGTGCTACAATTGCAACATGAATACAATATATGCACCCTATTACACCACTAAAATTAAATTTTTCTAAGAATCTCATTTTCTTTTCTAGCATTTTATACTTAATAGTATCAACTCATTGTAAAAATAATAGTTTTTACAACTATTCAAAGACTATTATCTTCTTTAAATGTAAGTATTTCATATTAGTGTTTGACGAATGATTATTTATTTTCTTTTTCAGCAGTATGAATATTGTTAGAAAGAAGAGACTAAAAGAAGTTTATTGACAACTACAAACTTGAAAATATCACAGTGAGGTTTGGTGTCACACTATCTAAAATTTACCTCTTTATAGCATTGCATGCTAAATTCAGTAGAAATGGTATGAGCCCAAATAATAAATTTTATTAGGACAAACAAGATCATTTTTATGGACTGATATGGCTTCAATAAACAGAAAATACGATTAAATTTTAATGCAAACAATGGACTAATTATATTTATTAAGTAAAAAAGGTATATGCTTAAGTGACATTATTATTTGCTATTATTATAGTATTAAATATTTTAGTTGAGGAAAAAATGTGGCAGATAGGTGAAATTTAAAATAATATACAGGAATTAATCATATCCTTAAATAATAATAGAAATAGCATACAATGTAGTGACCCAGATTTAATTGATGAGTTGTGTATGTGGTTATGGGTTTGATGGAAAAATAATATGCACACATTTTAAATTCACTATATTTAAGCAATGTAAAAGCAGATGCATATTTTACATTTCATATGTAAATTGCGATTGTCTTTGTTCATGAGTGTGCAACACAATGTCACAGATAAGTTGTAACAAATAGCTAAAGAGAATACGAAACTTGGCATGGCATCTTAGCCGAAATGGAAACCTGGGATTTTTAGTATGGAACCTAACTATGTGCATAGAATACTAGTAGTGCTACGCTCAGTTCAATGCAGTCTACACAAACATAACATCCGTTATTCTCCGTTCGTTTCAGACTGTCGCCCTGGATTTTGTAGTAAATGCGGGATTATGATTGGGAATAAATTTAATGTGTTTCTAACTATTATACACACGCAACAGAATATATCATATGAAAAATTAATGTTTATACATGTGGTATATCTACATATTCGCTGAAGATTATTAAATATTAGCATAAGTAGCCAGACATGGAAATAAAAAATATATTCTGTAAAAAATACATTCTGTAAAAAATACATTTAAATATTATAGATTAGAACTTCCAGCTCTATTGAATGTCTAATGATGTAACTCAAATCTTATTATTAAGAATAAGATTAAGAAGCAGCCACAAACATGAAACAAATAAATGATTGAAAAACATCAAAAATAATAATGGTCTATGCATAAACTGAATTAATATAAATGCTATGGAAAAGGCATGGGCGGAAATTGTAGTAGCCCTTAATTCATCTGGTATAGGTCCTGAAAACTGGTGGCGGCACTCCTTGTAAATCAAGTAAATTTAAAGAAGAACTATGTGATCTATGCTAAGTATCAATTCTTTAAACTTTTACTATCAAAGAAAATTAAAAGTTTAATGGTGTTGAAGGTAATAGTGGTATAGTTTTGAAATTTTAGAATGCTACTAAGAGGTTTAGCTTCTAAGACGAGAGAAATGTTTTTTTCTTAAAAACATGTTTGTTTTCTTTGTTAGATGTGTTTATAATGACATTAAGTTGCTGTATTATGTTAGTCCCAATGGATGAGTCAATTGATGTAAGGTATTCCTGTATAGAATTTCATTAGCTTCTGTTATGCTATTAAATGGCGGTGTGTGAAATTCTATCACTGTACAAGACAAAAGCACAAAACTTTTGTTTCAAATTGTATATAATTCAGTGACTATTTGTTATTTGTATACTACAATGTAGAGCAGGTACATTTGATAACGGTATATTATGTAATATTAAGCGAGCCACAAAATTTGTATCCTAGGTAAGCCATGAATGACTGAGATAGACATATAAGTCACATCTGAGCTTAGAGAATTGACAAAGTGTCATTTGTAAATAATCATGTCAAATTGACAAGTTACGATTTAGCCTATTACTAATAGTAAGACATAACTGATTTAATCCATGGCATATTCTGAAAACTTTTTTTGTGGCTCACTCCATATTTTCATAAATTTCAGGTCGATATTAAAACCAGTGACTAATTGACAACTGATTAACCAAATTTAAACATAAATTAAAAAATACTTACAACAATAGTATATTGATCTACAAGTTTAGAAAAGAGAGAGCTTTCCAGTGAGTGTAAATGTTTGAATTCACAAACGGGTGGATCACATTTACACGAACATGGAAATTCACTTTATTCCTTCACTGCTATTTTTTCGTGTAGTTTGCGAAAATAGTGTTAATTTAAGAAAAAGATGAAATTGAGACAGTGTTGAAGAATAATAATATGTTATCAAATATGTCGAGCATAGTTGACTTAGTAACAAAACATATGATCAAGTAAATAATTTGTGAAAAAAGCGTTCATCTAAAATGAGTCAATCAAACGAGAAAAATGAAGAAACTTTAGAATTGATATCAGAAACAGATTCAAGTTTATTACCTAAAAAGTTCAAAGAGAATTTCGAGAAAACTTATCAAAAGTTATGTGGCTGGAGAAATGAAAAAATGTGCAAGCGGCAAATGGAGATATTCTAATTGTATACTTTTTTCGAAAGGCTTGTTTTATTTATAAGACTTATTAGCACTGTTTTTTTTAAATATTCTTAGGTGAAAACTCTTAAAGCTTCATCACTATGGTCAGTGTACTCAATGCTGAGAAGTACTGTACAAATAAATAAAAATGGGGATATTTCTGCATATCAAAAATTATTGGCTTATCTGAAACGTCAAAATGACGGTTAGGTGGCAAAAATCGAGAGTTTTATCGATGGATAATGTAAAGGAATTTTTAGAAAAATGTCTGTGGTCAGTTTCCTCATCTTCTGGTGTATTTAATAATTTAACAAATTGTTCGGTTCCAATTTACACTAATAAATAAAATGAATGAATTAAAAAGCGTTTATATAGATCTTTTCAGCACAGCATTTATTTTTTTTTATAATTTCATTCAATACACTTGTAAAGTTTTAAGTATTTACATTTTTTATGTTATATTAAAAAAAAATTCGATTCGAGTTTGTTTTGTGCAGACTTGCTTACTCAGTACTGCGCTGCCTCTAAGCCTCTGGAGTGTCATAACATCCTCTAAGGAAGCATTGTTTTGCTCTGCCCATTCCAAGCAAATATTAAATGCTGATATTGCATTCTCCGATGTAATTTTTTTCAAATTAAGCACCAACTTCATCACCGACAACTTCGTCATGGTCCATACAGTATTCTTCATTTAAAGCTGTAGTATCTGTAGTGTTCTCAGTAATCCATTGCTGGATTCTAAATGAGTCATTTGCTGCAATGGTTCTATTTCCTGAAACAAAGTTGTAATATTCTGAAAATTAGATGCATCATCAACTAGCTGTAAACGGTAGTTCTGAAAGAGGAATGATATCTTCATTATCCCACTCAGATGGTTTTTCGAACAATTTTTGAAACGAAGTCCGAATAGAAGTTTCTTTAAGAGCATTCCATGCACTAGCTAAAAAGGATATTGCGTCTTTCAGATTAATGTTTCGCGGAGACTCATCAATAGTTTGTCCACGACCGACAATATGGCTTAAAAGGCTTTTCTTGTAGCTGAGCATGGTAAGCCTTATAATATTCTGATCCATTGGTTGTATTAGAGCGGTGCAATTTGGAGGAAAGCACATCACCGATATTGGGCCATCATGGCTCGTCAACTCGCCATCTTTTGGGTGGCATGGAGCATTATCCATGAGCAGAAGTGCTTTCTGGGGTAGATTTTTGCTACGAAGAAACTCTTTCACCTGTTTTATAAGAAATTTTACATCGAAAAAATGTTTTTTACTAAAAATTTACATACTTCTGGTATAAATGTTTTGTGGAACCATTCTTCAAACAAAGCCAATGTCATCCAAGCACTTTTGTTTTCTTTGTAGACAACAGGAATATCAGCAAAAATTTTTAATGAAACGTTTTTTTTTAAATTTTTTAATTTCCCAATAACCATTTAATTTAAATCTATGATTTCCGGCAGCATTAGTACATGCGAGAAAAATTAACCTTGCTTTGCTTATTTTATGACCTGGTGCCGAGGTTTCTTTTAAACGCACATGGGTTTTATCAGGTAAAAGTTTCCAAAATAGTCCAGACTCATCAGCATTGTATATCTGCTCCTTTATAAACAAACATCAACAATTTTCTTGTTGAATTTATCCAAAAACGGATTGATAGAATCACTCTTGTTCGACAATTTTTCTCCACATATTTTGAGCCTTCGGATTCCATGTCTTTTTAAAGTTCGCAGCCGAACCATTGCTGGCCTTAAAGCCACCTGGCTTTTCCTGGATTTTTTCATGGAGTAACTTAGCTTTCTCCTTCAGCATGTCAATTGTTATTGGCCAGTTTTTTGCTCTTTGATTTGCAAACCAACTGAACAAGGATTTTTCCATTTTTGGAAACTCGGAGACATTGAGCGTCTTTCTTTTACCTGGGCCGGATTCAGATTGTGCGATAAACTTCTTTCTGAATGGTTAATTTTTCTTGATACGTGTTATTGTTGTTCTATGCACGTGAAAAATCTTAGCTATTGCTTTGATAGAATACCCCGCATTTAATTTCTTTAAAACATCAGCTTTTTCTTTATTGTAAGCACTAAAATTATTCTTTGCCATTTTGCAACCAAATCACGCACAATTAAATTCTAGACTGATATAAAATTCAAATCGTCATCTGTTTCATACTACGGCGGGACTTTCCTGAACTTTATTCAATTGAAAACTGGAAGTCCATACATGCATTGTGTAAGTGGCTAACAAACCAAAAAAAAATCTACACTGAGAAACGCATGTGAAAAGAATGTTGCAAGTATTGAGGTCAAAATTTTCGAATATTGCAAATACTGAGTACGAATTGAGAAAAATTTTCGGGTCGCAAGAATCGAGGCGTGCAAGTAGCGAGTATGTGCAACAATCGAGTTAGCACTGTACTTGTGTTTAAATCTCCTTACCAAGTAGTTGGTGTTACACTTGCACAGAAGTGAGTACAATTTGTGGAAATTGGAATGAAAAACCATCCAAATCACTTTGTCAACACAACCTAACAGCGTCTGTGACATTCGTGGCTGGATATTTCAGGTTAATTTGATTTTAGAACGGTGCTCCATCCAGCATCGCTCTAATACACTTCAGGGAAGAGACCTGCAAAGTGGTACAGCTACAGCACCACTGTGCTTTAAGTTACGAATTTATTAGCAAGTGGTACATTTAGAGTGCTACCATGACTCAAAGTCGCTTTACAATGTGGTACAATGCGTGTCCCACTATGCCGGAAAGAGTTAAAAAAGAAGAAAGAACAGTTGTAGTATACAAATAGCAAGCAGTCACTGCATTATATACCATTTGAAACAAAAGTTTCGTGCTTTTGTCTTGTGAAGTGAAAGAATTTCATACACATACATTTTAAGAGCATGACAGTAACTAATGAATTTCTACACAGGAATACGTTACATCAATTCAGTCATCCATTCGATAGAGCATAATACAGCAACTTAAAGTCATTATAAACACATCTAACAAAGAAAACAAACATCTTTTGAAGAAAAAACCATTTCGCTCGTCTTAGAAGCTAAACCTCTTATTAACATTCTAAAATTTCAATACTACATCACTATTGCCTTCAATACCATTAAGCTTTTAATTTTCTTTGATAGTAAAAGTTAATCCGTTTTAAAGGATTGATACAATTGCGTTTCTGCAATAAAAATTTTAGTAATGACTAAGACATAGTACTGTCCCTACAGTTTTGAAAATACTAACTGGAATTAATTTTTTCGCACATGATTCATATAAAAATGTGTAAGTTCTAGTGCATTATTTGACTTTCATCAACCAACTAATTGTTGTGGGGGCATGAAATATGTTTCTAACGCATTATAATATACAATTTGTTAAATATTGGATACTGTTTCTTTTCACGAATGATAATGATAAATTAGATTCTTTGAAAAATTTAATTTTAGTGGTGTAATAGAGTGCATAGATTGTACTCATGTTGCAATTGTAGCACCATTGCAGTTTCATTGTACAAGTATAATGTAATTC
The DNA here is from genome assembly GCA_935421215.2 of Melolontha melolontha. Taxonomy (NCBI): domain Eukaryota; kingdom Metazoa; phylum Arthropoda; class Insecta; order Coleoptera; family Scarabaeidae; genus Melolontha; species Melolontha melolontha. The sequence goes on from OW285241.1 coordinate 92,405,233, forward strand.
TGATCTAAAAGTACATGTGATAAATGAAAGTTACCTGAGCTCCGTTGACAACCCTGCTATCTGGTCGGTCTACTTCTGCTATATTTTACCTCCTCCGACAACAGTATGAAGAGGTTAAATATAATGAAATATTTCTACACAGATAAGCTACAAATTTTTCTTAAATTGCACCGTATAAATCACATAATTCTTGATCAAATTTACTTAAAGATTTACAAGATGGCCCTCCACCAGTTTCGTGACTATAAAATTTTTCTAATTGAGCTTTTTTTGTTGTCGATTTCCAATTAGCAAATGTCTGCAAAATTATTAATTACAAAATGACCTACATATTTTTCTAATATTTATAACTACCTTCTCTGATTGTTCTTGTCACAACATAATACTGTAATGTGGTCTACAGCTTTTTTGTATCAGGACAGTATAATATAAAAAGCCATCTGGTGTGGCACGGTAATAGAGACCGGTTTCATCGGCATTGTATATGTCATCTGCACAAAATTTGTCAAGAAAAGTAGCAATTTTCGTGTTTTTACACTCTTCGGCACTTACTGTATCAGCACTGCCCTTTTAACCGTGAAGTTTTTAAAGTTTTATGCCATGTCTTATTTTCCATCGAGATAACCAACTATCTGTTACTTTGAAATTATTATGACCTAGCTTTTCGGACAACTCCTCTGACTTTGCTTTCAATACTGAATCATTGATCGTCACTTCTCGTTCAGTTACTGAAGAAAACGATTGATCTAGAGCTTCTTCGGCGTCTCTGAATCCTTTCCCTCTTGGTTTCTTTTGGATGTTCTTGCCTTTCCTTCTTGCAAAGTCCATTCGTTACGCAGTTGATTTTATTGTTGAATGGCATGCGATATGGTAGATTTTGCAATGCCAATTAACTCAGCGAGTTTACGTTGATATGTGTGACAAGGCTGATTTTTAATTTTATCCAGTATGGCAATTTTACTCTCTAGTGTTAAATTTTTTCTTGGCATCTTAACAAAATTTTTAATTAAACTCAAATATATTACAAAATCGTGTTCACGCATACGTTTCAGACGCAAGTTGGTGTAGCACTGTTCAGAAATTAGTCTGCCTACTATGTAAATCCCACAGCATCAACGTGTGATTCCCCGTTGAAGGTAAAACTAGATTGAAAACAATGGTATAGGACGGCCGTCAGTGCTCTTATGCACTGCATTTCTTAAAGACCATATTCATGGATGTTCAGATTTTTTGTTATAAAATTTTGTAAATACATACATAGTTAAATATGTACTAAAAATTTCAATAGTAAATTTTTTGTCCCAATAAAGCGGAATATTGTTCCAAATATCCGATGTAAATTAACTTTTTTTACATAGTTTGAATTTGGTTCCTTAATAGATTTGGCCCAAATAAGCGGCTGCCCCGAATAACCGGTGGCCCAATTAAGCGGAATTGACTATTACTTGTTAATGTTGATACATTATCATTGCTTTTTCTTATGGTAGAAATAATCTTGAAATGATGCTGCTCATTTAATTTTAGATAAGGTTCCAAAGACTTAATTGTAGTATAGCCTGTTATTTTTATTACTTCTTGTAAATTTGCACTTGCTTTCGATAAATTGCTAACTGTCGACGATAGATTTGAGTGTTAGTAATTTTTTTCCGTTTCGCATTAAGGCCTATTTTATCTGCCCAATGCATGTCCATTTATACAGCTCGTTTATACCAACGGGGCTGTTTTTGTACCATATTGACTTTATTAACCTGTATTTATTTGGCGTTCGAAGTAATCTCCTATTTGTGATATTTGCTGTTTTTCCCTTCATTATTTTATTCAAAAATCTAACAGGACACAAATTTTCATTTTCTTTGTTGGGAATAAGCCATTTTTTTGCTACCTTGCGCAGTTTTGGAGAATACTGAGTTATATTCTGTACGTCCAGTTTCAGAACCGACATTGTTAGTTTCTTTCTGAAAAAACTTAACACTTCGTTTCAACGCCAAGCTAATTCGACAGCTGCTATGTGGTAGAATTTTTTCTGTAATCCGTCAGGAGTGTCTTCGTCATAACTTGAAGCAGTATTCTTAATTTCCGTCATTGTTAGCTTTAACAATGACCGAAAATGGGGTGCTTACTTTGCCTTTTTCAGTAATGTTTTGAATTTTTTTTTGTTTGGTATCTTTCGCCTATCTAGTCTTCTCAAAAATACTATCTCTAAATGGATTTATTAAGCGTTTGTACTCATCAAAATATTTCTTTTGTACTAATTTTGCCGTAACATTCCACATAAAGTTCACTACTCTTTCTTTATATTTTGATCCGCCCTTTTTCGCATATTGGAAGTCCAGTCTTGTAAAATGTTCACCAGGTCCTCTACTGTTGTGCGTTTTGATAATATTTACTTACTTAATCCTAAAGCCTTTATACCCCTTACAGGTGTAAGTCTGTACAGAGCTGAGCCATGCCTTCAGTTTCTTTTTCCATTCTTTTTTGTTTTGCACCTTTTGTCCCACTTCACTCCACTCAACACTCCTTTCCCTAGTCGCATTTCTAACATCACTTCACGTTTTTCTTGGTCTTCCTTTCGTTCTTATTGCTTCAAAGACTCTTCTTACCGACTTATATTCCTCCCCCCATTCTCAATACATGTCCCAACCATCTCAGCTGTCCATCTTCTATTAGGTTTAGTATTGGTCTCGTTTTTAAATTATCTTTAATGTCTTTTTTATTTTATTCATTCTTGTTTCTCCATTAATTTTCATTTCCGTGCTTTGAATCCTATTTTTCTGTTTTTCTGTCAACGTCCATGTTTCAGAGTCAAATATCAAGATTGGGGTGGCCTACTCTCTTAAATTGAATAGTCTTCTCGCTGCTCCTGTTTCAGTGATTTCCTCTTCCAATCTACCATCTTGTGATACTTTCGTCCCCAAATATTTAAACTTATTAACTTGTTCGAATATTGTGCTTCCAAGTTGTGTTCGATGTTTCTTTTCTTTTCTGCTTATAATCATTGTTCTTGTCTTTTTAACATTTATTCTCATACTTCTTGCTTCCAACCTGCTATTAACTATTCGTATGTTTCCATTTAGTGTTCTTTCGTTTCTGGCGATGAGCACCAAATCATCTGCGTACATCAGTTCGGTGACCTTTATATCTTTCATTCTCCAGTGTGCTACTCACAGATTACCTCAAGAAGATGCGACCACTCAATGTTAAAAAGTTAAGACCAAACTCCTTGCGGGGACGTACTGAACTAATGTATGAAGACACGAACGGCGCACATTTCTAAATTGCGCATACATTAAGTGTTTTTTTTTTACATTTTATTATGGATAAAGAAAGAAAAGGCAAATATGATAATATCTAAATTATAAATGAAAATAAACAAGATATAAAAAGAAATCTTTGTTTCCATGTTAAATGGGTAATATACAAAGCAATACAATAAAAATAAAAAGAAACTTGTACCTAACAATTTAATTACATAATAATTAAAGAGATTATATAAATAATAGCAATAATAGTAACATAGTAATAATAGTTTTTGTTTACAATACGATAACGTGAAATAGTGAAGGCTAGTATAGTAAAATATTACATGCAGACACTATGTAAAATTCGTAATAAAACACTACAAAGTAAAGAAAATATCTGTCATAGCAGATATGAATATTCAATAGTTTTTTCTGAAATTCATCGGAAGAGCTATTTTCTCTACCTTGTAATAGTTTATTACAAATTTTTACATAATTGTAGGTATAGACATTAATACATTTCTGTATTATTATTAATGTTTTCACGTTTTCAAAGTGCTCACACTCTTTAAATCATTCAAAAATTCAAATAAACCTCACCAGTTGGTTAAATTGTTAATTAAATATTTTTTGTGTAGGTGCTGACTGAGAAAGCACTTTATGTAAATATGAAGTTTATTCAATGCTGAAATGAAATTTTCATTGCATTTCAGCAATGAAGAGCCTTCATATTCTCTTAACAACAAGAATTTATGGCAAGCTACTTCTTCCCGACACATTACATTATAATTGCAGATCATATGTTACAAAAAGATAGCAAATTTTTTGCAATATATCCACTAATATAAGATTATGCATCAGGATTTACTGGTGAGTCTAAATCTTCTGGAGGCAACAAGAACTCTTCTCCTAGACATGGCTGAGCTATATCTTCGGTCATTTCTAATATGAACTGTTTAAGAGCCACTAAAGGTTCGATATATCCGTCGTCCTCGCAGTTAGCCTTTGGAATGTAGCAGCAAAATTACCAACTAACAAACTTTTAAAATAAGGAACAAAATTCGAGCACGTGGGATTAACATTACGGCATCCAAACTGTCTCACTTGACCAAAATAATTCTCCAAGACATCTTGATTAATTGACCTTGCACTAAAAGATTCATAACCAAGATCTCTAAAGGCCAGTTCCCACTGGTGCATTTTGATGCTGCATTTTTTGATGCATGAAAAGTATGCATTTTTTAATGCATGACTTCCTATGCATCAAAAATTGCAAGGATATTCACATCTATGCAATTCCATGTGCAGTAAAATAAAACCGAAAAAAATACCTAGGGATTTCATTTTTAGGCAATCACAAAATTACTTGACAGATAGTAACGCAAATTTTGTGGTTTTAATTCGGCATAGAAAGTCTATTTTTTTTCTATTAACTATGGATTATGAAGAAATATTACTTTTATTAATTATTGGAGCAAGTGCTTCACTGCTTTTACCATCTCCGAGAAAGTGGTGGGTAAAACCTTGGTTGAGGAAACGCGACTCAAAAGGCAATCTGAGCCTCATTCATAATGAAATTCGAATGAATGATGGGGAAAGCTTTTTGAATTTTTTGAGGATGGATGAACATTTATTTAATACTTTGTTAGAAAATATAACACCATTTATAGAAAAGGCAAATACTAATTTTAGGGATGCTCTATCTCCACGAGATAGATTAACTATCGCCCTTAGATATTTAGCTACTGGAGAAACTTATAAAAGTTTATCATATTCTTTTCGAGTTGGTCATTCTACAATATCTAAGATGATACCCGAAGTTTGCAATGCAATTTATGAAAATTTGAAGCAATATTTGAAGGTAATAATTATACTTGAGATAATTTTATAAAAATTGTATATCTTAATAAAATTATAGATGCCAACCACAACCGCTGAATGGCTTAATATAGCTGAATGCTTTAACGAAAAATGGAATTTGCCTAATGTAATAGGAGCTTTGGATGGAAAACATATTTTAATACAAGCTCCAAACAGTGAAGGATCGGCTTACTATAATTATAAAGGAAGTCGCAGTATTGTTTTATTAGCTATGGCAGATTCAAATTATAAATTTACGTACATAGATATTGGAACAAATGGTAGAATATCTGATGGAGGTGTGTTCAGGAAAAGTTCTTTGGCAAGAGCTTTGACAAACAATACGTTGAATTTACCAGAAGAAAGGCAATTGCCTGGTAGACTAAAACCTGTGCCCTTTGTAATAGTAGCTGATGCAGCATTTCCTTTATGCCACAATATTTTGAAGCCATTTCCATTGAGAAACATGACTCAGGAACAACGTATTTTCAACTACAGACTTAGTAGAGCAAGACGTGTAGTTGAAAATGCTTTTGGAATTCTATCTAATCGCTTTAGAATTCTGCTAGGGACCATAAATTTAAAACCTGAAAAAGCAAGAATTATTGTTCTTGCATGTGTAGCACTACACAACTTCCTACGAAGCCACTCAGAAACAATGAACGGAGTAGGAGATCTAATTGATAGACGTTATATGTTTAAATATGGCTTAAGCCAAGAAATAAGAAATAGAGCATCCAAGTGTGCTTTAGAAAATAGGATTGAGTTTATGGAGTATGTTAATACAGTTGGAGCCGTCCCTTGGCAAGACGACTTGGCATAACAATAAAAGTACACATAATGATTGAAACACATGTTTTTTATTAAATTCTTAAATATAATACATTTTTATTATTATTTATCAGTTTCTTCTTCTGCCTCCTCCTCCTGCACATCCATAATTAAATTAAAAATTTTTCTTTTTAAAAGACGAACATTTTTGGGATTTTTTATTTTGGCCATCTCATGGCTTATTGATCTAAAAATATATAGTGTTATAACAGATTCAACCCATTGATTTAGAAATACCTACAAAGCAAACGAATGAACGTCATCCTCGTTGGCATGTTTTGACGCCCTATGCGCGTTCAAGGCTATTGTTGCATTCTCAATTAAATGAGATATGTCTCCACGTAACTTCTTGTCGGATCGTCTGCGAGGAGTAATATTAACACTTCCGCCAGATACAGGAGATTTGGTTTCATTTTGAAATTCTGCTTGTGCAAGATCTTCGATACTTCCATCAAAAACTAAGGTATCTTGGCTGCTCTCTTCTTCATTTTCAACCACTTTATTCTAACACAAAAGAAGCTTTAACCTTATTTTTTATTCTATTTCAATATAAACTTACTTCTAGATTAGAGAAGCTGTTGCTTACTACATCCGCTTCAATTAAAAAATTTAATTGCTGAAAGCACCAAAGCTTTGGAACATATATTTCCTCTGTGCCAACTCCGCTTACTTTACTAACTTTTGACGCTCGTAACTCCCTAAAATACTGCGTTCTTAGTATGTGTATTTTATTTTTTATATCTTCAATCGTTAAGCACTGGTCAGAGGCTAAATTATATTTAGAACATAGAATGTCCCTAATTTCTCCCAAAGTTGCATTTCTTTTTGTTTTGTTTTTGTAATCACCTAATTTTATATTGTATAATATTGGCAGCCGTTCATACAAGTCAATTAAATGTAGAGTCAATTCTCTCGACCACATAAATTTTCCTTTGCTTTCCATATTAATTAAATCTTAAAGAAACTTTTGATTTGTAATATTACGATAATGAACCTGTAAAAGTTATAATATTGAAAAATTAAAAATATTTGTCTATTACTATCACATGTTAACACTTACCATTCAACAACAAAAGTTAAGTGATATATTTTGGAACTTTCGATATTAAAAATGAAACTGTCCAAACACATGATACCAATGTAAAATTATATATTGGTAACGCAGTATTCTAACTTTCACTAGAATTGCATGCAACTTATTGCACGAATTAAGAACATGTTCTAAAGCCGTGCAACAAAAAATGCATGCATTTCTGTTGCATGCAATTGGTGGAGATGCATAGTGTGAACGCAAAAATGCAGCATTTTGATGCTGCATCAAAAAATGCAGCATCAAAATGCACCAGTGGGAACTGGCCTTAAGAAAAATTCTAATTGACTGAAAACTCTTTAAAGTGAAAATATAATTTCCAATTACCGGCGGTCGTTCTCTGTCATTCGGTCCTTTCTTTAGAAATCGCATCGTGCTCAGAACTTTTATGGATTCATTCCAAAACTTTGATTGTGGCGAAGCTTCCTTACACTTCAAAGGCAATCGTAACTTTGCCTGGACGTGAATAGCCAGTTCCTCCATTTACACATCGAACAATTTGTCGAAAAACTTACACAACTATGCTGTATTTTGTCCTACTGGACATAGTACAGGATATTTATTATTATTGCTGTAGTTATATACTCACTTATACATACACACAAATACACCACCCTATAAGAATTGGACTACAATTTTGAAACTTCGGTAAAATAATGCTTTATTATTAACTAAGAAACGATGAAAGTTTAGTTGAAAAAAGCAAAACAAAAATTAACATTTTTCAAGAAGAGCTGGTAGTGGGTTGCATCCCCACGTGTAGCTATGCATGCATTAACTCTTTTTCCCATGCTCTCTATTAAGTGGTCGATGTCATCCTGGGGTATCTCGTTCCATGTTAACCTCTAGATGGTGTCGAAGTTCATCCAGATTCTCAGGAAGCCTGGGTAGTTGTCTTAGTCGCCGACCCATCATATCCCAGACATGTTCAATCGGCGACAAGTCCGGTGACCGTGCAGGCCAGGGAAAAATCTGCAATCCAACCTGCTCCAGGAATGTTTTTGTAACCTCAGCAGTATGGGATGTTGCATTATCCTGGTGGAAAGTGGCATTCTGCAACGTCTGCATGAAAGGTACTAACACCGGTTCCAGAACGTTGTCGATGTAACGACGTGCGTTTAATGTGCCTGGAATGAACGTAAGGGGTGACCTTCGTCCAGCACATATCGCCCCCCAAACCATAACCCCAGGTGTTATGGCTGTGTGTCGTCTTTGAACGAACTCCAAATTCCGTCTTTCTCCTCGATATCGCCGCACCCTTCTACGACCATCATTCACCCATAAACAAAACCTTGATTCATCACTAAAGACGATGTCATTCCATTGATGAACCCACCCTTGCCGTTCTTGACACCATGCAAGTCTGGCTGCTTTATGGGGAGGTGTTAATGGAAGCCGAAAGTAAGGACGGTATGAATGAAGCCCAAAGGAAGAAATTCTTTTGTAAACAGTTGCCATCGACAAGTGTCGGTTCAAAGCTCTCATCCAATCCACAGCAATCGACTTTGTTGTTTGAAATCGATCCCTGGTAGCCATCCGCCTAAGAAGTCAGTCTTCACGTGTGTTGCTTCTTGGGGGGGTACCAGCAGGGCGGCACCTCTGAATACCTTCTTCGGACCATAAAGACCATATCCGAGCAACTGTAGTGTGGTCCCGATTCAGCCATCTCCCAATCTCTCGGAATGAGAGACCCGCCTCTTTCATACCGATAATTCGGCCCCTAACAAAATCATTAATATGGGTAAAATTTCGACGACGTCGCACTGGGGGCATTACAAAGTGTCTACTTGACAGTTTGACAATCAAATAAACTGAAATTTAGTTGGCAGAAATTCATTAATTGGTAGGAAGTAGGGAATGCAATACCGTTAAAAATTTTCGATACCGGTATTTCGGTATTTTCGTTTTTTGAACCGGTAATACCGGTATTTTACCGGTATTAGTATTATTTTAAAAAATTTTACCAAAACTATAATTTACTTACTATAGGTTATGTTATTATTTAGGGGTAGTACAAATATATGTCAAACACAACTAAACAACAAAGCATTTATTTTTAAGAATAATTTAACAAAATTAAATCCAACTTTTTTAATATATATTACATTAATTCGTACAAGTGATTATTATTTTTGATGCAAATTGAAATATGATTTCAAAAAACATATATGATCCAACGTACCGTCGTCTAACCTCGATCTTATTTTTGTGGTTATATGTTGAGCAGCCGAAAAGGCTCGTTCTGACTCCACACTTGTTGGTTAACTCTTTAATTAATTTAATTAATTGTTAACAAGTATTCATAAGCAAGCTTTAGATGCACCCCCTAATTCCATGCTCTTCAAAAAATTGTAATTCTTTTTTAAGTTTATGTTCTATTTCTAATCTTTTGTTTTGTTTCTTTGGGTTTGGAACATTCGTCATTGCTTTGTTAATCACATTCTCTAATTTGTTTTTTAATGAAACAGTTGCAGTATTAATAGCGGAGAGAGATGTAACTGGTGTATCTTCATCTCCAAGATCAAAATCTTCACTGTCTGGTTCATTACTTTTAACTCCTAGGCGTGTTATAAGAGGAATCAATATTTTTGTAATAGAACCTTTTTTAAGTTTAGGACATAAGTCTCTATCCGTTTCGATTTCGTTTTGTGAAGCGTTGTGTAAATATTGCAAAACTTGAGATATGTTTGTTCGTCTTTGCATTATTCTATACTTCAGAGCATTTATCAATTCAATACTTATTTTACTTTTTTGTGCAACAAGCGTGTCAATCATAAATTTAAACGTCGCGTCTGCAACAAGAAGCTTAGAATCTCTTCTGCATAGGGCTTCGGTTGCTAATTTAATTGGTGACAATGCATCAATGATTTCAGAAATTAATAGAAACTCCTCTTCGGAAAAGACTATGTTTGATTTTAAATCAATTAATGCTTTTTGGACACAATACCGTAATTGGTAAAACCTTTCCAACATAATAAGTAAACTATTCCATCGTGTTATGACATCCAATTGCAAATTCAATTCTTTTCCAAATTGTAGTTTTACATATTTTTGTAAATATTGATCATTTTTTGTTGGAGATCTTCTGAAAATTTTAATGACACTTCTAATTTTTGTTACCAGCGGGGATAAATTAACATAATTCAAATTTATTTCAGTGTCAACAGATCCAAACTCTAGGGCAACACGATCATCTGAAATCTTTTTATCTTCTTCATTGTCAGTTTCTATGTCATTGTCATCATCTACATCACTGTCACAATCGCTAGATTGGGATTCAATTGGTTCAATTTCAGCATCAACAGTCACTAAACTGGAGTTGTTTTTGTAAAGGACATCTCTAACAGCTAGGTGGATGCCATGTGCAAAACATAACTGATGTTCGACTTCAATCAAATGTCCGAGTTTTACCATAACTGACGCACCATTTGTCGATATACAAACAATGTCATTTATTAAGTTGAGATCAAATTCTTGTAATTTTATTTTCAAAATCTCCAAACATTTTTCCGTTGGCACTTTTCCATGTAAACGGGCTAGTCCAATGTTCCGTATATATCCTCCAGTAGAATGTACGTTTATGTTTAAATACCTCCGATTGCGAACTGAAGTCCATTCGTCGAATGTTAAGCTAAATCGGTTGCCTTTCGATTTTAAATCAGACATTTCTGTTGAAGCCTCCCTGGTTTGAGAGCCTTTGTGCTGCTAGGTTGTAAGGCTAACACGCCTTTTTGTAACGTTTGGCTATTTTTTAATCCTTTGCAAGTAATAATTGTAACTGGGGATACCAATTTGCAAGTTACTTTAAGAGTTAAAGAAGTAATATGAGATAGATATGCAGTTTATCATTTATTTGAAATGATTACTTTGCTGATTATGTTGGACGCCACAGGAAAATAACCGTTCCTGTCGGTATAAAGTTAATTAAGTATATGCCCGGTGATTCACTAACTCTAGCAATGGGATGCTTGGAATTATATTAATAAAATTGATATATACCTATATATTATACTAATAATCTCAGGTCGTGTGATTTACGAAAGGTGTGTGTATGTATCCCCTGTATTATAGCAATAAATAGAGCACTGTCATTATTTATTATAAGAATATTTACATAAGCAAATATCGGCTTTGTAAATGTATCTATAAAATATGGGTAAGTAATTAATAAAATATCAGATTACATATAAAACATATATATATTGAATTTAACACATAGGGACTTTTTACATCAATTGAATAGTATACAGATAACTAAATATGAATATGGTATTGCTATACCTTGCAAATGTCTTTTATAAAGTTCGTTTGATTCTTTTACTAAAATGTCTAGGCCTTTCTTTCTGATATCAGTATGTTTATCTTTTGCTATCGATAGACTTAAGGACATAAACTCCTACCTTGTGGTGATACCGGAGCTCAGAGGAGTTTTACAAAACAAACGCACATTTAACTTTTCACTATAAGGATTCTTTGTTGTAATCCAAATGATTTAAAGCGCGCACAGGTAACTTTATTACTGTGTTGATTCACCCTTTGCGAGTGCTATCAAAACTGTAAAATAATATATCTTCAATTATATTATTCTCTTCAACATATCGAACATATGCAATTAAATGTGCGTCTTTAGCTACATCGGTTGCTTCATCTACTTGTAAGGCGAATTTTGAAGTGCGCATCTGAGAAACTAATTGATCGCAAACATCGTCAGATATATCATCGATTCTTCTGCCAACAGTGTTATCAGCAAGCGGTATTTGTCGCAACTGTTTTGCATATGATTCGCCAAACATTGTTTTGACCATATCAATAGCTGCTGGCAAAACTAATGTTTCTCCAATTGTGTGTGGTTTTTTACACTTCGCGATTCTGTAAGATACTAAGTACGATGCTAGTAACGCATTTGATGGAATATGAACTATGTTTTTGAACGTTTGCTTTTGTGTAGTAAACTCATCCAATTTTCTTTGAAAAAATTCTTGGGACTTGCCAACGTATTGAGAATGCATAGTTTCAATGTGGCGTTTTAATTTTCCGGGTCTCATACTATCAGCAGTCAAAACTTTCGAACAAAACAAACACATTGGTTTTTCCACATTATCAGTAATAACACTTGTAAATCCGAACGATAAATAAGACGAATCGTATTTTCTTGTCTTGGGAGTTCTTCCTTCCTGATTCCTACTACTTGTGCCATCATCAGATTCTTCATTATTAGAGGATTTTCTCTTATAACCAGTCAAGAACTTATCCATTTCTCTAAAAATATTAGGATAATTAATTTATTGTTCTTAAAAAAATTAAACTTAATTAAATTACTTACTATTGTGATCAGTGAGTAATTAGGTACGTCAAAATAAAATAAGAAACACAATCTAACACTGCTGAGCTAAACTGAAGTCGATATTGCAAGAATAAAAAAACTGTTCTGCGCATGAAGGAATACCAACGGCACTCAACCTGTGTTCTCATTGGCTAATAAAATATAGCTGTAGAACTGTTATGTTTGTGTAAAAATATGACAGTGGGACAAATTGTTATTTCTCTAACTAAATTTTTTTAAAGCAAAGCGAAATTGTTTCACAATAAATGGAAATCATAAATATAAATTTCAAAAAGAAAATATTTTATAGAGATCCATAGAATTAAAAGACAAAACATAATTTCAACACACAATTAATTCTAAAATACATTCTACATCTAAAGAAAAGTTTTTTAACGTCGTCACTGGCTTCAATTTCTTTTGCTTCCAACAAATGCTTTTGTAAATATCCGGTTGAAAGTAATAATTTTTCACCATTTAATTTCAAAAATGTGGTGTCACACGATCTCAACGTGTTCATTAATGAAATTAAAGTCAAAATCCTCTTGCTTGAAATCTAAAGCACACATTTTTTCTTTATCCGCTTTCACAGGCTTCACTCGGTTGCAAAATATTACCCACAACTTACTTCTAGCTTCATCTTTTGGAAAATTGTAAAATGATACAGCTTTTTGAAAATATAAACGTTTTATTAAAAGTACGCAAAATATTAGGTTTTAATATAATTTATCACTTGTTTTTTTATTGTTACTTTGTTTGCAGTTGCCCACTGCACATTTCATATTTGCTCTTTTTCTTCTCTCTTCACTTTATTTTGTTTTTTATTTTTCTTAGTTTTGCAGCTTTTAAACAACCCAATTTAAACACTTTCTATATTATTTTAATTATTTTAATATTATTTATATGTGTTTATTATAAAATATTACAGAAAACTTGCAGTTTATTTAAACTGATTTAATTTTTTTTCTTGAAGATCTCTCTGAGTAAATTTATTACAGTGCTACCAACCAATCATTCTTGGTAGTTAATATGTACCTATATGTTACGTATTGTATTAGCTGCACGTGCACCAAATATTCGCGCCTCCCCTTAGACTACTCCACCCCTCCCTAGGGAGGCGCGCCTCCCAGTTTGGAAAACGCTGCCTTAGACTCATATAAACTACACGTAAAATACACTTTGAAAAATACATGAATTTTAAACAGTAAACATTTACTGCAGTGCGTGCTGATAACAATCGAATCGCCGATATTCACAGAAGGTTGTAAGGGGATTATAACATGACGAATAATTTCCATGTTCTGAAGCCCTAAAAATGAATGGAAAGATTCTTCTGCGAATATGCCACTTCTCTGTCATAAATAGTTGCAGTTTGCCGCACTACAATAAAATGTAGTCTTAACTAACATAAAATAAATATAAAATATATTTATCATAAAAGGTTCGGTTAATAGATTTCCAATAGAGAAAGTTTCGTACATTCTACAAATAGGGAAATATTTATGAGGCTTAAATATTATAATAGAATTCAATACACTAGAAGAGAAAATATTTCCTATACTGTGGGCTTTGAGTAATAAAGCAATATTAAGATACAAAATTGTATACAAATTACATTTGGGAACAAGGCCTCGCTTGATATTTCTAGGTATAATTCATACAAAATAAAGGAACATATATCTATAATTCTAACGTGAGAAACAAAATGAATAAGATAAAAATAATAGATAATATATATATATGCTATTTACTTCATTCCTTGCTAGGGAGTGCACATATTTTCGACATGGGTCTTTTCACTATACCACGCACTGTCCACAGATCCGCTACACGTACTACACCGTCCTCTCCTTGAAACAGCTGTAGGATGCGTCCCATAAGCCACTTGCAGGGGGGTGTGTTGTCTTCCTTTATTAAAACCAGCTGGTTTGGTACCAATGGGTCTCCGTGGGTAGATTTCCATCGGGTTCTTGTTTGAAGTTGGTTCAGATATTCGTTACGCCACCTTTTCCAAAAATGATCTCTTAACTGCTGAACATACTGCCACCTCGACAGAGAGTTCATCTTAAGATGTGTCAAGCCCGGCTCTTACGTTTTCATGAGCAAGGGCTCTTTGCAGAAATTCTTGATTCTGCTGGGATAAAAATTCGCTCAATAGTTTGCGTAATTCCATTTGAGCACCCATAAATTGAGTGCCGTTATCTGAGTAAATATTGGTAACCTTTCCCCGTCTTGACATGAAACGCCTTAAAGCGGCTAGAAATCCGTCGGTTGTTAATTGCGAGACGAGCTCCAAGTGTACTGCTTTAGTAGCAAAACATACAAAAACCGTGCCGTAAGCCTTAGAAGAAGTGTTACACATCCGGCGCTTGCCCTCACGTATGTAAAGGGGACCAAAATAGTCCACACCAACGTTTTGGAATGCTCGCGTAAGATTTACGCGATCTTGGGGAAGATTTCCCGTTATGTACTCGAGGCCCTTTGGGTTGGCCTTAAAGCACGTTACGCATTTTTGTATTACCCTTTTTACAGCATTTTTAGCGGACACGGGCCAATATCTGGATCGCACAGCAGCTAACGTCAATTGCGTTCCAGCGTGCAAATGATTAAGGTGGGCATTCCTGATAATTAATTCAGTGAATGCGTGCTTAGCTGGCAATATTATTGGGTGTTTTTGCGAATAGTTAATATCAGCATGCTTTAGACGTCCGCCTACTCGTATCACACCTTCAGTATCAAGAAACGGATTGAGACATAGTATATTACTCTTAGCATGTATCTTGTTATTTTTTACTAACTGCTCATATTCTCTCACGAATGCTAGCCTTTGTACTATTTTCACTAATGCTGTCGTTGCGCTTGATAATTCGGAAAGTTTAAGACAGCCGGTGTCGATTTTATGAAATTGATTTGATAGGCGCGAGGCTATATTGTTTTTAAAACGCATAGCGTAAGCAATAACGCGTGTGAGTTTATGCAAATTCGAATATTTTTCAAATATTTCATTATTCTCTTGATTGACTGTACTAGTAGCAACAACACTTTTGGTTTCAGGCACATCATTATTTGCAGACAAATTTGTAGTAGGCCAGTGACCTGGGGTTTTTCGCAGAAATGTAGGACCGTTCCACCAAATAGACGCATTCATTAGCGATACCGGACAGCTTCTCCTTGAAATAATATCGGCCGGGTTATCATACTTGCTTACATGACGCCAATTTGATATTTTAGATATTTCTTGAATTTCACCGACCCGATTAGCAACAAATGTTTTCCATTTTTTGGAAGTAGATGACAGCCAAGATAAAACTATAGTGGAGTCTGTCCAATAGTATGTTTCTTTAATGTTTACGTCCATCGTACTCGTTAGTCTCTGTAATAATTGCGCTAGTAATAATGCTCCACATAATTCGAGTCTCGGCAAGGTTATTGCCTTTAATGGGGCGACCTTGGATTTCGAACACATTAACTTGCACGAAACTTCTGACGAGTCGTTGATGGTTCTTGCATATACACAAGCGCCGTACGCTCTTTCGGAGGCGTCGCAAAAGCCATGAATTTCAAATATCTTGTTACCTTGTTCGTTTGCAACATGTCTGGGTATTTGAAACTCATTTATTTGCTCTAATTGATCGAGAAAGAGAAGCCAATCGTTTTGTATGTTTTGTGGGAGCGACTCATCCCAATTTAGCTTCAATTTCCATATCGATTGCATCAACATCTTTGCATTTATTATAAACGGACTTATTAAACCTAATGGGTCAAATATTTTTGCAATATGCGATAAAACGGATCGCTTTGTGATTACATTTTTACGTTCGGGAGATTGTATTGAATATTTTAGCACGTCAAGTTTGGGATCCCACTGTAATCCCAACGCGTTGATTCCCTCATCCCTGTCTAAATTAAGAACCTTTTTTTCGCAAATTTTGTCGGGTATTTTTTCTAATAATTCTGCCGCGTTAGAGCCCCATTTCCGCAATTCAAAATTACCCCTTTCTAATATTTTTATTATCTCATCCCTAATTTTTTCAAGTTCCTTAATATTATATGCCCCTGTTAGCAAATCGTCTACATAAAAGTCTCTAATAATAACCTTTGCACCTGACGTATAAGTTTTTTCTTCGCGCGCGAGTTGTTGTAATGACCTTATAGCTAAGAAAGACGCCGCAGATGTGCCGTAACTGACAGTAGTTAATTCGAATGTTTCAA
Source organism: Melolontha melolontha (assembly GCA_935421215.2). Classification (NCBI taxonomy): domain Eukaryota; kingdom Metazoa; phylum Arthropoda; class Insecta; order Coleoptera; family Scarabaeidae; genus Melolontha; species Melolontha melolontha. Next base: position 92,421,788 of record OW285241.1, read on the forward strand.
TTTTATTACGGGCATCATCTCTCCAAAGAATGCGCTGAAAGGGCGTGCAACTTTCGCTTACAAGTATCTGCCTGTACATTTTTGTGATGTCCGCTGTTAAAACATATTTATGCAGACGAAATCTGCAAACAATATCGAATATGTCTTGCTGTATTTTAGGGCCGACTAATAATGTGTCATTTAGTGAAACTCCCGTCGTAGATTTAGCGGAACCATCAAATACTACCCTAACCTTGGTGGTTAAGCTGGTTTCTTTTAAAATGGCATGATGAGGAAGGTAAAAATGTGAACCTAAGAAGTCTATGCCTTCATTACTTATGCGCTTCATGTGACCTAATGCCAGATATTCTTCCATAAATAATGTATATTTATGCTTGAGTTTCGGATTTTTGTTTAGTCTGCGCTCTAGTGAATAAAAACGCTTTAGTGCGTGATCGCGAGAATTTCCTAAGGGAGGTGCATTTTCCTTAAATGGAAGCGCTACTATAAAACGCCCTTCACTGTTGCGTTCTAGTGTATTTGAGAAATGTCAGAGATAAATCAAATGTTGTGAGATGGCGCTCCAAGCGAGAGAGAATAATTACGCGAAATAAAGTAAATTAAAAGAGATAATTAGACGAATAGGCTCTAAAATAGGTTCACGAAATTCTAAAAGAATTTCTACAATTTAAGTAATGAATTAAAGAAACAAGAACAGATTCAAAGCCCAAAAATAATTCGAACATGACTAAGCATCTTATTATTCAAGATGTCGGACACACCGAAGTGTATGAACCATATACCGGAAATATATAGTGTCAGCCAAATTATTTGAACATGAATAAATTTTAAGAAAATAGAGAGGTTTAAAGAAGCCCAAAACGTTAGTTAATTAATAACAAAAATCAATATAATAATAATACACGAAAAAGGTGAAATATGAAGGGACTAAATAGTTAACGTAGGAAAATAATGAATTAACTTCAATACCGTATTGTCTCAAAATGATTTTCGATCGTAACAACATGCACTCACTTCACTGGTTGAATTTATACTAACTTAGACTGTTTGCTTTTTGCATTCTCAGACGATGAGGTAGGTTAAAGACATCAATTGATCATTGTATCGGATAGCGCATGTGTAACAGTGCATCAGTTATTTCATTGTGCATACGAAAGCGTCAATAACATTGTGTGGATACAGTGCCATTCAAAACGGTTATACACACTCTAAATAAAAAAAATTTCTGCACAATTTGTATACATAAAGTACCCTAATTATTTTATATGCTATTTACATCCCTATGGGCTACTCATACTTCATTGCTCCTTAAGAAGTTCATTATCACTCGGTATATACGAAATTTTAAAACGTTAGTAATTATTTTAAAAAAAATTAACATGCCCCTAGTCCAATATGAAGTTCGATCACTCTGTGTATAGCAAAATCAGGGGTTATCGATAGATTTTGATTATAATTATAAAAATTTTGACACTAACGTAGTTTATATATAATATTTTGATTACTAAACAGTCCTGTAGAGAGTTTAATTCGGGTGTCTTTAATTCTCAATAGAACGAAAATGTTGCAGTCCTACCTTGGTTGATGAGTACATAATAAAATAATCATGTAAACATTGTCAATGACGTACAATTGGATTTAACGTGTTTCTTATATATATATTTTTTAATATGGTATTTTCCTAAATAACCATTATTTAATTCAGCCCTAAATGCCTTTTCTGCATGACTGATGATTTGAAACACAGCGGGTGAAGAGAAATATAATCTTCCGTTTGATATATATTTAGTAAAACTGCTTTTATTATTAATATCCACCAGGGAGTAGAGTTATGCATAATCATATTTTGACAAAACCATCATGAATTTTTTGTTAATATTTTCCGCACAATTACACCACCAATATAACGGGTCTTTCATTAAGCGCTTCCTATCATTAAATTTAAATAAAAGAAAGTGTGTGTGGAAATACAATAAAAGGTGGAATACAAGTTAAAAAGTGGAAAAAATACTTTACTCAGTCTTTTTTAAGTGAAATCTTTGTCTTTTTGCCAGAAAGCTGCGTTGTCCGGACATTCGGTTGTATGTTTTTAAGGGCATATCCCGTTTTAACATCCAGCAGTAGTCCGCCATCATCGTTATGCTCCATCTGCCTTGGTATCGCCGTTCCACTTCCTTAATGTCTTGGTGAAACCTCTCTCCCTGTTCTTCGCTAACTGCTCCAAGATTTTCAGGAAAATAGTTCAAGTGTGAAAACAGGAAATGCACTTTCAAACTCATATTACAACCTAGACGATGAAAGTGTTGTAACATATTTTGAACAATATTTTCGTAGTTTTCGTCCTTATAGTTCCCAAGAAACTTATCAATTATTTCTTTAAATGAAACCCAGGCGTTTTTCTCGACATTGGTCATTGTGTTTTGAAAATCCTTGTCATTGCATAATCTTATCTGCGGCCCAACAAAAATACGTTCTTTTAACTTGGCATCGGATAAGGCTGGAAATGTCTCGCACAAATATTTAAAACACTGTCCATTTTTGTCTAGGGCTTTAACAAACTGCTTCATCAAGCCAAGTTTGATATGGAGAGGGGGCAGTAAAACTTTTTTGGGGTCAACCAAGCTATCTCTTAATACATTTTTGCTACCAGGTGTAAGGCTTGTTCTAGAGGGCCATTCTATTTGAGTCCAATGTCTATCCCTTGCTCGACTATCCCACTCACAAATAAAGCATGGAAATTTTGTATAACCTCCTTGTTGTCCTAGTACCATGCACAGCACTTTAAGGTCACCACAAAGCATCCACTGATGTTCTTGGTAGTTTATTTTCTTTAAAAGAAGTTCAAAATTTTCATACGTTTCCATTAAATGTACCGAATGGGCAAGGGGAACCGAGGCCAGTGCGTTACCATTGTGCAATAAAACGCCTTTTAAACTACGCTTACTTGACAATAAACAGGCGCCATTCTTCTTTTACATACGGCACATTTCCTAATTTTGAAATTAAGTCAGGAATATTGTTGCAATACACTAGCGGTCCGTCTTGAGTAAAATATTGACATAACTCTTTTTCGCGATCCCGGTAAAAGCTTGATGTGACGCCAGGTGCCAGTAAATGTTTCTCACGAAGTCGGGAGGCTAACAATTCGGATGCATCCTTTGGAAGGTGCAAATCTCTAATTAAATCATTTAGTTCGCTCTGGTTAAACACTTCGGGCTCTCTGAAATCTGGTATGAAATCTGAGTCATCTGGGTCGCAATTAGATTCCTCTGATTTTGACGCTTTTCTAGTGCTTTTAGGGCGGTAGGTATCGGTACATCTGGTCCATGAGGAACTGGTCGAATAGCCAAGTCAAGATTGGGATACACAATTTGTGTCTTATTTTTTCTGTTGAATCCTTGAACATTACACGAACAAAAATAACAATCATCACTGTGATTTCTAGGCTCTCGCCATACCATAGGAACACCAAAGCTTAAACATTTCTTCCTACCTTTTTGTCAGTTTCTTAATGCTTCAACGCAAACGGAGCAAACAGTATGAGGAGCCCAGGACTTGTCTTGGTCGCCAATTTTTACACCAAAATAAGCGTGGTATACATTTTTCACAAACGAAGTTATAGTTTGCCTCTGCTTTACTACGACATAACTACTACAGATATAACAAAAGTTATTCGGATTGTTCACACAATGTCTTCTTTCCATATTTATACGTTCTAGAACACTTAAAATACACAACAACTAAGACAACAAGCGCGCGGACACATTAGCACGACGACTAACACAACCAAACTGCACATAAGCAGGTTTCAACGTTGTATTGACGCTTCTGCGCCGACTCTGTTGCTTTGCTGAGAAATCTAATATTAACCAGTGTTGCCAAATCACATTTAATTTCATAAAAATCAATTCATTTAAAAATCATGCCTAACATGGAACAAACATATTCTTGTCATAGGTATGTATATTAATAAATTAACATTTTTAAGATATAGAGCGCTATAAAAAAAATTTACGTGAAAGAGCAAAAATTTGGCGTTTTTTGGAATAAGGGCGGGGGCCCTTATTCCAAAAAACGCCAAATTTTGCTAATTTGTATGCTAATTTGTATATGTTTGGGGAAACATATACAAATTAGCAAACAGCTTTCAAACATCGAAATCACTGTAGACCTGTGTTATCATCACAATTAGAGTCATTATTATTGGTTTTGGGATGAATAAATTTAAATTTAGATTCAATATTCGGTATATGTATTTAATTTATAATCCAATGTCTCAAATGTTTTTATATTGGTAATGCAACCATTACATGTTGTAGATCTGACTTGAACATTGGTCTCAAATAATTTTTGATTTGCTGTCAAAGCAAATCGTTAATTTGTTTACAAAAAAATACGCAAGCGGGAATTTAAATTTTTTTGTATGTGATACTTTTTGGAAAACCAATAGCCATTTCTTCAGAATTTACACAAGCAATATCGCTCAAATCAACGTAGCCACAATGTTTATCTTTCTTCTTGTCATAAAGAGAGCGAATGGTCATTGAGTCGAATATTAAAGCAACATCATTCAAATAATCATATTCTAAAGCCTGTTCTATTAATAACTCAAAAACCTCGTCCAAGAAACCAACTTCACAATTAAAAGAAGAAACCAATTTTCGCAACATATGGTAAACAACCTTTTTCGCAAAAAATTGTAGGCCTTTGGCGAATAAAATTAAAGAGTCAAAACAAATTTTTTCATTTCTTTGGTATATCTTCTGTGAGATGGCTGTACTTAAGCATTTTTAGTTTCACAGGTAAATAGATTTAAAGAAAAACGTTCAAAATTATTTAAGAGAAACTCTTCAACTGACTCAGTTTTTTTTAAATGTTGTATGAAATCCTTCATTGCAGTAATTTTTATTTCCTTTCTAGAAACCTTTTGTTGGAGAGTCTTAATTTTTCGCTTGTACATGGTGTGATAGTTAAATCTGCATTTTTGAAATAACTAACAAATAAACGGACGAATATTTAAAAAAAATATTGTTACCATCTTATTCTACGTTACAAAGTATTGAACAAAACTGCTCTAATTTTTAAAGATAACACCAGTAAGTTGTCGTCCATCTCGATCAAGACATTCTTGCAGGCGATTTCGAAAGTGATTTGCAACCTCCACCGTGATTCGAAGTTTGAGTACTTCGACTAATTGACAGAATTTCTTGTTCCTGTTTTTGAGGAGTTCAACGAGAACTAGTGGCATAGGAGGTTTGGTACGAACGTTCTTCATGCGATGGACCTTGAGAACATTGTGTCATTAGTAGAAGGGATTAGCCGGTTCTGGCGCCACCGCCTTGACCTTCAAGATCATTGACCTTGACCTTCAAGGTTATTGACCTCGACATTCAAGGTCATTGATCTTAACATTCAAGGTCATCGACCTTCAATGATCTTGACCTTCAAGGTCATCGACCTTCAAAGACTGACCTTTAATCAACCCATTGACGTCATACTGACGTCACAATGACGTCACAACCCAACCAAATGACGTCATACTCTGATAACGTCACAGGGATACATAACAACCTCCTCCTCCACACTGATATACGAGGTTCAATCAAAAAGAAAAAAAAAAACAAAATGGCGGAAGGAGGAGTTAAGCAAAAATGCATCAAGCTAAAAGGACATTAGAAAAAACAAAATGGCGGATAAGGTAAGTTTGAAGAAGCAAAAAAGAAAAAATACTTACAAGATGGAGGGCCCCCCTTGTGGGGCCCTCAGAAGCATCACCCCTAAAGCCCTCCTTGTGGGGCCCTCTGAAGCACCCTCCGAAACATCACCACACACGGCCCCTAGTGGAGCCCTCTGAAGCATCGCCACAAACGGCCCTCCTAATGGGGCCACCAAAACATAACCTCACAATTAATAAAACAAGTGCACTGGACAAAAGTTAAATGAATACTGAATGAAGTTACATCCGACGTGCTATAAGTATATTATTACGCCATATTTTTTTTTAAAACATGATAGAACACGATATGGATTCAAAAGGAAAAGAAGGAATAGTTGAAGTTCCATTACATGCTACCTTCAATTATTTATAGCTGTTAAGCCCATCGAAATTCAAAGGCACTACTCACGAGGCTCGATGTAGGCAGCTCGGAACATGGACAAGTCTACCGTTAAGTGATTTATAGTCATAAAGACCGCTTGAAATTCAAAGGCATTACACAGAGGCTCAAGGTAGACGGCTCTTCCAGCTAGGAAGATTTCATATGGAGTTAGCTCTTAAAAGCAATAAAGCTTCCCCAACGTCAGTAGGTTTCTGCCGAAACATTAGGGTGTCGAATGTCTCTTTGGACCGAGCACCACAGCTAATAGACTGCCTAACGTATTTGGGTAAACTCCTGAAATGACCTGTCTCTTCAACTGATAAGTAGGAAGATATAAATTCACATGTTAACGTAAATAAATATGTAAAAAGAAAAAGTGTTTGAATAAATTATGTTAACGTAAAGTATTGATGCTAAATATAATTCCGAAAGGGTTGAGGTGTCTGCAAGGAGATACTAGCTCTGATGCACGCTCCGAAACATAATCACACACGCCCCCTAATGGGACCACCGAAACATAATCTCACAATTTAATAAAACATGCGTGCACTTAACAAAAAACATAACCACACAGTAAGTTTGAAAAGCAAAAAAAGAAAAAATACTTACAAGATGGAGGGCCCCCTTGTGGATCCGTCAGAAGCAAAAACCACACACACCCCTAGAGCCCCTTGTGAGGCCCTCGGAAGCACCCTCCGAAACATAACCACACACGCCCGGGACCACCGAAAACATAACATCACAATTGAATAAAACACGTGTGCACTAGACAAACGTTTGATGGATACTAAATGAAATCCCCTCTACACACCTATAAGTATATAATTATGATGATGAAGGAAAAAAGACGTAAATTTATATTTTTCTAGAACAATCATATTTCGCAATGTTATAAATACAGAAATGCTGACTGTAGTGTAATATAAAACCGGATGTTATTCGAACCAGACGTGACTAATAATCATATTTCGTAATATTATAAAAATTGCTGACTGTAGTGTAATATAATACCGGATATAATTGGAGCTTGTTTTTTACTAGATTGTGCATTAAAAATTATGATGACGCATGTCTGTGAAATAGTAATCTTTTTTATTTAAACCTACAGTATCATTTATGTTTTGATATACGAGGTTCAATCAAAAAGAAAAAATGGTGAATGAAAAGAAAATGTCTAGATACTTTGAAGCAATAAATGAAATAGGAAATTAAGTTTTAAACATTTATTATTCAAACTATATATATTTACAATATAAATTAGAATTATATATAAAATTTAATGTTTTAAACATTTATTATTCAAACTAATTATATTTACAATATAAATTAACAACCCAATATAATGATTTCAACATAAAAATGTAAAGTATTGTAATGCAGATATAATATTTCTAACATAAATAAAGCATTTACATATTACGTAATATTTTTTTTAAACATGATAGAACAAGTTTTTCTCGGTGAAGCCTGTCTAGAAACTTTGAATATTTTTTATTTTTTTAGTAAGAGAGCAATAAATAAAAGAATGAGGAAATTAAGTTTTTAAACATTTATTATTAAAATTGTATATATTTACAATAAGAATATATAAATTACAATATGTTATTATACATGTTTTTAGATAAAAATTCATGTAAAAGGTCAACATTTTTTACCGTGCAAGCACAATTAGCTTCTTCATGATAAAAACATGGTTCATCAGTCTTAACTAAAACGGGTATATTGTCCACATATTCCAAGTTGATCATATCTATATTTACAATAGTTTTTAAATAGTTACGCTTTTGTTGACCCTTTACATATATTTTACTAAAGTCTCTACAAATATGTTTCAAAATATCTCGCAGCGATTTCAAGTCTACGAGTCCGTCAGAATATTTAATTTTTAAATGATTACTCTGCAGCCAACATACCTCCCTCTTTTCACTAGGTGATAGACGCATAAATGGCACTATAGGTTTAAATAGAAGATGCATCGATCGAGAACCATCGGTGCTGGACATCTCCTTAGGTGTAAAATTGCTATTAAAAAAACCTTGTATGTCGACAACCAGGTAAGGCTTGAATCGTTGTTGATACACTTGAGTTCGATGTAAAGGTGCTAAAATTTCAATTAATTTCTCTTCCAGTTGTTTTAGTCTTGGATTAAATCTATGTCTGTCTGCAGGCATTCTGAATTCAAACCAGTCTAAAATTTCAATATTATCGTTAAACTGTACTCGCCTAGACACTTTTTTTTCGCGAAATTTACTAGAAGTGTTGTTTACGATAGCGGAGAACAGACTGTAATTAGCATTTCCGTTCAATAAGCTTCTATAATATTTAAACTATCCCCTCTCCACCCAACCATTCTACTACAGATCTGAGTATCATAAATAAAAAATGCTTACTGTAGTGTAATTTGAAACCGGATGTAATACGATATACTGAATAAGCAATAATTTATATTGTAAACACAATTTTTATACTAAGAAGAGGTCGGAAATTTATAGACATATTTTTTAAAACATGATAGAACACGATTTTTCTCGGTGAAACCTGTCTAGGCACTTTGAATATTTTTTTTAATTACAAAAAGTATCTACTTATTTCAATCAATTAGTCGCACATGTACTTCACATCAAACAAAAATTAATTAGAAAGAAACCGCATTAGTTGATATGTATAAAAAAAAATTACTTAAATTTTATATAGGTCAGACAGGTAGATCTTCTTATAAAAGAATAAGAACGAAGTTTTATTAATAATAATAATACCTTTATTATTATGCAATACAAAATTTAATTTATTTAGAAGCTATAGAAAATTTGAAATACGAACATAACGAACTTTTACTTAATAATCATAATCATATGGATTTCAAGTATAGTTATTTTTTTATTCTATTATTTTTTTATTATAATTCATTTAAGCTTCAATTACTTAATTTTAAAAGCAACATTTCAATCAAATTGGTACATTTTTCTGTAAATATGACTAAGTGTCTTATCTATTTATAATAATACATTCTTACCATTATTTTATGGGGATATATACATTTTATTAGATACTGCTACAAGCTATATATATATATATAAAATAAAGATACAAAACAAATATCTCACTTTTTACTATTTGTACTATATTTTTCCCTCATATTAACCCGAGGAATAATTTGAACACTCTTTATTTTAAAAAAATATATAATAGTAAGCAGTAACTAAAATCAGTATCTTGAAAATATATTATATCAAGATAAATACAGTCGAACTTACATTTAACGAAGTCGTTAAATCCTATAAAAAAGCTTGTTATAAGGAAATTTCGTTAAATGGAAAAAAGTTTTTGCATTGCAGTACTTATTTAATTTTTCAACATAATATAATACAAATACATATACAGGGCAATCCAAATTAAGTGTTCACCATTGGTAACTTTGTTATTATTAAAGATACAAGATTGTTTAAATTAGCAAACTAGTAGTACTTTTAACGCTCTTTAAGATGGAAGAATTAAAAAAACAAATGAGCAGCGCGTTTTCGAGTTTTCCCGAAAAATATGTTTTTTTCAAATGGAAACCCCTGTATATTATATCATTTTCTGTTAGAAATTCAATTTTTAAACAAAAAATCTTATAAGAACTTTTTTACTGGGATTAAAAACACTTGAGTTATAATGTATAAACAAAAACAGCTAAATAATTTTTATAAACTTTATTTTATACATAAACATATCATTAAAAGAAAATAAAAATCACTGATTTTTTCATAGAAGATGTTCAAAAATACCACCTTGTTGTTCAATACATTTTTGAACACGTTTCTGAACTTGTCGAACTGCTTTTAGTATGGTCCTACCATCTATTTGGTTTATCTTTTCACTAACTGCAATTTTTAGGGCGTTTACGTTTTCTCTGTCTTTAAATAACCCCATAAAAAAAATCAAGCGGAGTTAAATCTGGCGATCGGGGAGGCCACTGAATAGGACCATTTATTCCTATCCATGAATTGTTAAAAATAGTATTTAAAATTTGATGAGTACCTCTGTAGTTGTGCGCAGGTGCGCCATCCTGCTGAAAATGCAGATTCTATCTACTTATGAGATCAATATCGTCTAAGAAAGGACCAACAATCCTTGAACCAATTAAACCGCACCAAACATTAAAACTGTAACGGACTTTTGGGCGTCTTGGATGTACTAAAAGAAGATTTTCCTTTGACCAGTAATGATGATTTTTTGATTGTACATTCCAGAATTTGAGAAATTTGATTCATCGGTCCATAAAATATAACGAAAGTTGTTTACATTTTGGCGACAAAAGTTAAGATACCAGTGGCAAAAAAACATTCTTCTCTCTGGATCCCCTGGCAAGAAAACTTGAACTGGTTTGTACTTATAAGGAATGAATTTGTGTTTCTTCAGAATCCTATGCACAGTACCGTGACTCAAATCAGATTCCTTGATAATATCTAGTATGGAATTCTCACGGTTGGCCTCAAAATATGCAAGAACTAGAATTTCCGTGGCCTCACTTATTATAAAAGTCCTTCTTGTTCTTGTTTTGGCAAAAACACTCTCATTGCCTCTAAATTTTCGGTACAGTCTCAGAAAAAATTGCTCATTTGGTTGTGTTCGGAGTGGATATAATTCAGCGTAGTGTTCTTTTGCCCTCCTAGAGGATTTTCTGCACACTAAATAAGATTCTAACATATCACACTTTTCTGCATGGGTAAAAATCATTTTTTTGTCAAATTAATAACTAGCAAAATGAAATTTATGAGTGAAAGACTCATAAAACTGTACTAATATTTGACGTTTACTAGAAAGAATTAACGTCGTTATCATAGAAACATAGAAATGCACTTGACTTGGCTGTTTTTGTTTATTTACTATAACTCAAGTATTTTTAATCCCAGTAAAAAATTTCTTATAAGATTTTTTGTTTAAAAATTGAATTTCTAACAGAAAATGATATAATATACAGGGGTTTCCATTTGAAGAAATCATATTTTTCGGGAAAACTCGAAAACGCGCTCCTCTTTTTTTAATTCTTCCATCTTAAAGAGCGTTAAAAGTACTACTAGTTTGCTAATTTAAACAATCTTGTATCTTTAATAATAACAAAGTTACCAATGGTGAACACTTAATTTGGATTGCCCTATATATATATATATATAATGGTATTTACATTTTATAACTACATACGTACAATAATTAATTATAATGACGCTGCATATATCAACACCGGTATCATATTTGAAACAGAAATATCACCATGCACACCCATTACTGTGACATAATCTAAATACACATTATTTTATTGTTTTTTATAAGGTTAAATCAAAAATTTTAATCGAATTTATACTATTATAAGGTATATATATTGTCTTATATTTATAGTACCTTATATATAGATATACAATAAATTATATTAGAATATTTTTGTAAGATAAAAAAGTCTCAATATACAAGTGATTGTAATAAATATTTTTATTACCAGACAGTTATTATTTAATAATCATCATAATTCATGAATGGTTAGATGATGAAAATAAAAGATTTAATTGATGTGTAAATAGACCACAACAGATTTTACAGAGGAATCGAAATAATGATAAACAAATTCAATATATAGGGTCCATTTAATAGACAAACTTAGGAAATTTTAAAGTAACATACTTCAAATATCTAATGATATATAATTGTTTACTTCAATGTTGTTGACTAGAAAATTGAAAAAATTTCAATTGCAATTGCAACATTGCAATTTTGAGTATGTATATCTATTATAAATAGGTAAAAATTATTATTTCTTGGTTTTTGATTTAAATAATTGATACCTATAATCAATTATTTGAAACTTTGAGTTATCAGCGAAATCTCTATTATATCTTGGTTTATGTTTATACATATACGTTAACAAATCATTTTTGATTTGTTATTACTGGTATAAAGAAAAAATGTATATTCATTTACATTATAAACCCTACGCTATAATGCTATATTATTTCTCTTTTTAACATGAGTATGTATATCTATTATAAATAGGTAAAAATTATTATTTCTTGGTTTTTGATTTACATAATTGATACCTATAATCAATTATTTGAAACTTTGAGTTATCAGCGAAATCTCTATTATATCTTGGTTTATGTTTATACATATACATTAACAAATCATTTTTGATTTGTTATTACTGGTATAAAGAAAAAATGTATATTCATTTACATTATAAACCCTACGCTATATTGCTATATTATTTCTCTTTTTAACATGAGTATGTATATCTATTATAAATAGGTAAAAATTATTATTTCTTGGTTTTTTATTTACATAATTGATACCTATAATCAATTACAATTTTCAATGTGAATAGAAAATACATTGAATCTTTGTTTTATAATGACAATCTAAGAAAAAGGTATTTAAATTAAATTATTTTTTATTTATAACTTGTAGAATAATACACATTTCTATTATTTACATATATTGATTGATATTTTTGAAAACACAATTTTTCAAAAAAATCATGTTTATTTAAATTTGAATAAAACATTTATTGAAAATTCAGAAATATATTATTAAAATAAACAATATATTATTTTCTTCTCATTTGCAACAGAGAAATTAAAATCTTTTAATTGTATAAATAATTGCTATTTTGTTATTATCTATGTTTTATAGTTCATATCTAAACTCTTATTATATTTGAATTGTAATTATTATAGGTAAAAATTATAATATATAAAGGTTATAATATTAGTAAAAAAAGAAAACACCAGAATCAAATTTAATTAATGTTTATTAATCTATAACAAAAAGAATAAATAATTATTTTTATAATATATTTAAAAAAAAAAAATTATCACGTGTAAATTATATGGAGTAAAAAAAGAGGCTTTTCAAAATATTTTTTATAAAACTTGTGCACATAGATTGGCCTTTTTTTTATGATAGGTATGATATTTGAAATGTATTCTAACGATTCACTATAGTTTAACAAACAAAATACTTGTACTTTCAGATTTATAGAGAGTATATTTTAGTGTTTACGACAAAGTGAGGTTATGTTTCTTGGAAGATTTTAGTTGTAAGTAATATAATTACTTTACATTGTAATTCATTAAAAATAAATTTTTTTTTCAGAATTATATTTTCCATTAATCTTGTCTACTTGACACAAGTGCTTGTAAATAGTAAAGGTTCAATAGTAAAACAGTCGACAAAATAAATTTTAGTACACTTACTAAACATGGTTATGTGTTGGGTACCTGGTTGCAAGCACTACAATAACAGGGAAACATGCAAATTTTTTCAATTTCCAAAACCTGGAACTAAGGAACAATTGAAATGGCTGAAACTAATTCGGTGCGTTATTCAAACTAAAGTCTGTTTATCTAAATACTGTTTGTCTATCGGTACTGTATAAATAAAATATGACAATGTTTAGGCGTGACGGCGAACCTGGTGCTGGTGCATGTGTCTGCAGTTGCCATTTCCATAGTGGGAAAAAGGAGAATTTACCGGATATATTTGATCATAATCGGGGATCACGCTTTGGTGAACGCTATTTGTCTCCAGAAAAGAAGTCTAGAAAAAAAGGGAAATTCGAAGACTCGATCTTAATCAGGTATTACTAAGATAATATAAAATGACCAAAGTTGATTTTGTAAACTCTTTACAGAACACCTCTAAGTGAAAATATAAATGAACCGGTAGCATCAACATCAAAAATTGAAGATGACAAAGCACAATCCGTGGTTTCAGAAGTAAGCGAACAAAGAAGTTGCACAATTGCACACTTATTGAAGCAGAAAATTATTTTCTAAAGAAAAAAGTGGAGGACTTAAAGCAATTTCATGAAATTTTTACTTTTTCAAAAATTTGTCATGACAATAAGTTGGTATTATTATACACTGGCTTATCTGATACAAAAATATTTAATGCTTTATACAACTTATTTGAACATATTGAATTAAATTATTATCATTCTAAAGTTCTAAAAGTACCTAAAATAGACCAATTATTACTTACATTAATGAAGGTAAGACTGAATCCTCCACATAAAGATTTGGCTTTTCGATTTAATTGCGCAGAAAGTGTTGTTTCAAACATATTTATTACATGGTTACGAGCCTTACATGAGGTTCTCTTCACCAAACTTATGGCTAAAATTCCATCGACAAGTAAGAACCAAACATGCTTGCCAAGTTGTTTCAATACATTTTCAAATTGTCGCATCATTTTGGATTGTACTGAAGTTTATACAGCTATCTCAAGACAATCAATGAGCATTCAAAAAGCAACTTACAGCACATATAAGCATAGAAATACTTGGAAAGGTCTTGTTGGTGTTGCTCCAAATGGAGTCATAACTTTTGTTAGTAAGTTATATCCAGGAGGTACATCTGACAAGAAAATTGTGCAACACTGTGGAATATTGGAACAACTTGAAGAGGGAGATTTGGTGTTAGCCGATAAAGGATTTTTGATAAGAGATATACTTCCACCAGGTGTTTCTCTAAATATTCCCCCTTTCCTAACAACATCTCAGTTTACAGAAGAACAAGTCCGTAGAACAGAAAGCATAGCTAAAGCGAGAGTATATGTAGAAAGAGCAATTAGACGTATGAAATGTTTCAGTATTTTACATTTTATTCCTGAGACATTAGTATGTGAAGCAGAACATGTTTTCAAAGTGGTTGGAGCTCTTACTAATTTTCAATATCCACTAATTAAGGAAGTGGAAGAATATTATAATTAAAATAAATAATTTACACACACCATAGTTGTTTTTATTTTATTCCTAATTAATATTCTCAGATTACATGATAGTGAAAATGATCAGTGGGTATATTCTGAGAGAAATAAAAATGAAGTATATAGATATATATTAGCAATATCCAAAGTTTTAAAAACACTTTAAAGATTTTTTTACAAATGAATTTATACAAGATGTCACTAATGTGTAACTTCTATGATTCTTACAGATATGTATTCATAAATTATTGCTACACTTCTATATGCAAACGTATACATATCTTTCTTTTATGTAACCTGACCTTCAACATTAAGGTAATTTCAAATTAACAATTTCGTTAACTTTTTAAAATAATGCAACAAATAAAAACTATTGGTTTATTAAATATTGAATAAATACATTTAAATAAAAATCTTTTAAAATATTTATATTTACAGACCATTCGTCATCTTTTTCTATTTTGTGGATTATTTTATCAGTTGGTGTCCACAATATCAAATAACAAACTGATCTTTTTGTTATAAACAATTGTCCCTGAATTTGATGGTAATAATCATGATCCTTGTTTATTATATAATTACCATTTTCTTCGTGAATAATGTAGCTTTTGTCTGTTGTGATAAAATTTTTCAAGCTTGCGGATCTAAACTTATATGGACACTTGGCTTCAACAATACCATATATGCCAATTAGCCCATCTGGACTAGCACCCAAATAACCACAGGTATGAAGCCATAGTCCTGTTGGTAATACATTTATTGCCATCTGCTACTTTAGAGCTAATGCCTCATTTTCTTTACCCCATTGTATGGCCTTTTAATACCTTCTAAGCTATACTCATTGAGTAAGGATTTAAATAATGATTTTGTATATCTGTTTCTTTTAGTTGCAGATAATACTTGTCCAAAATGGCTGGCTGTTAAACGGTGTTTTCTAATGATCAACCAATTTGGATTTGATGACTGTCCTATTGTTGCTTCAATAATCTTTATAATTTCTTCATCAGACAATTTAGCAACCCTTTCAAAATACTCCACCTTCTTATTACACTTTATATATTCATCTGAATATAATATATGCTCCACAGACTTCGCTAACCAGGTGCTTCGGATTGGTGGTTCTTGACTCAAAAGCCATGTAAAACCAACAGCATTATCAAATGTAGAAAAACTCTCTTTTAATTTTTCTACAGCAGCTTCTGATATTTGCGTTTTACAAGATACAAAGCTTTCTCTTCTTGGTGGATATAAATCTGAAAGTGTTTTAGTACTGCTCTCATCAAATTTCTTTGGCACATTCCATGAGCATTGCATATCAGTCACACTAATATTATCATGTGCATAAATACACAATGCTGCCATATGATGACAGGATACAAGTCCTCTGGGACATGCACACTTTGTTGCAATTATCCCATCCTCTTTATCAATATATATCTGAAACCAAAAGAAATACTTTGAGTTGATAACATATGTTATGTATAACTCCTATTTTACCTCTACAACGTATACTTTATTTCTCATACTGGCACTAACTTTTCCTCTTAGAAGTGCTGGTGTCCGGTTTAGATCAGGAACTAGTTCTACAATATGTCCACTTTCTACAGCATTTTCCCCTCTTTGTAGCTGTTTGCTATCAAAGAAATTAGCCAGTACCGATAATTGTATAAAATGCTTAGCAGCCATATTCTTCTGTAAATAAAATAAAGTAATTTTTTATTTTGTAGAAAATCTTTATGAATTTGTCAGTATAACTATGTATATGAATAATACAAGGCACTATACTTGAACGAAATAAACAATATTTGAGCACATATCTAGCAAATAAACTTGTTTTAATAAAGGTTATGCATGCACAACTTCAGTAAAATTCTTTAATAATTATAATTTCATGTTTTTTTAATGAATTACAATGTAAAGTAATTATATTACTTACCACAACTAAAATCTTCCATGAAACATAACCTCACTTTGTCGTAAACACTAAAATATACTGTCTATAAATCTGAAAATACAAGTATTTTGTGTGTTAAACTATAGTGAATCGTTAGAACACATTTCAAATATCATACCTATCATAAAAAAAAGGTCAATCTGTGTGCACAAGTTATATAAAAATTATTTTGAAAAGCCTCTTACTCCATATAATTTACACGTGATAAAATGAAGCGTGAGGTTTGTTTGGATACGAACCCTTGACCTGGGTTAACAGTGACGTCAACAGAAAATGCACGCATAGACTGCACAAGTGCTGTCGTCATTTTTGCGGAAGGTCAGGGATCGCGTTCCAAACAAACGGCATTCAAATTTTTTCATAGGGTATTTCGTATTGTATTTGGAACGCTTTGCAAATTTGAAGTGAAAAGTTGTTATTTATAAGTGAATTTTAATTGTTATTGCATGTAGGTATGAACGACGTTGTTTAAAACTGATAATAATAATATTAATTGTTTTATAGCACGGTTTTACTTGAGTAACTAAAGTACAAAAGTGAGGTTAGATAGATATACATAATGGTGATGTGTTTTGCTCCTACTTGCAAGCATTATAGTGAAAAACAGGGATGCACTTTTTTTACTTTTCCTACAGAAAAGGCAGAATTATCGAGGTGGAAAAAGCTCATTATGTAAGCTGATAAAGTACAATAAATTAAACTACAAATTCACCTGTTTACATCTTAACAGACGACAAGACAAAGATCCAGGCAAATTTTCACGAATTTGTAGCTGGCATTTTATTAATGGGAATCGTAAGAATGGGCCAACACTGTTTGATTATAATAAAGGCAAACCGTTTGAACTTTCGGAGCCGAAATCAAAACGAAGTTGGTGAGTAGTTCTGCTAACTTATTTGTGAATCATTAAAGTTATATGTGAGCACACCAATTTCATGGTTAAATATTTAGTATAACATTTTTATTGCATGTTATAGTTACAAAATGGTGAACTGTAAGAAAATTTTATTAATTATATGAATATACTTTACAGCCAAGAACAAGTGGTTAAGGAACCAATAGCAGGATCATCTGGCAACAGTCAACAGAAGAGCCATTTCAATTGGAAGAAGAAATGCTCCAAGTTGAGGAAAAAGCACATGAAGATCAGACAAAGGAACCTACCTGGCAAGCACTCCTAGAAGCCGATAACTTTTTTCTAAAAGAAGAAAATAAAAAGTTGTCAGCCAAGTTGGAAACATTATCATCATTTTCATTTGAACATATTAAAAATAATGAGCATTGGATCCACATTTATACCGGACTTCCCACAAAGCAAGTATTTATGAATTTATTTTCATTATTTGAAAACTTGCATCTCCAATATATAAGAGGATGGCAAGTTCTAAATATGCCAAAAATTCACCAATTGTTAACTTTAATGAAGTTAAAATTAAACTTGTTGAATGATGACTTGGCATGTCGTTTCAATGTAAGTCGAGAAACTGTTTCAAATGTTTTCAAAACATGGCTATTTGCTCTACATGAAATTTTATTTGTTGGTTTGATGAGTAAATGTCCGTCCCGGAACAAAAATAAAACCTGCATGCCAAGTTCATTCAGTACATTTACAAATTGCAGAATGATACTGGACTGCACTGAAATGTGTACAATTCATTCAAAGAATATGGAAAAGCAGCGTGCTACATATAGTTCCTATAAACACCATAATACTTTGAAGGGCCTGATTGCGGTGGCTCCAAATGGTGTTGTTATATTTGCCAGTTCTTTATACCCAGGCTCAATATCAGATAAAAAAATTACAGCAGATTGTGGGGTTTTAAAAGAATTAGTAGCCGGAGATCTAATTGTTGCTGACAAAGGCTTTTTAATTGCAGAGTTGTTGCCAGGGGTAAGCTCGAATTGCGGTCGCGGTCATCATATCCTTTAATATCACACCTGAATTGCGGTTGAAAATTGACAGATAGTACTAGTCTAGGTAATCCTGTCCTGAATTGCGGTTAAAGCATTTCAACAAATAGTTAGAAATTATCTATACTTCAATAATTGAAAGATGGTGTGGAGTTCGATAAAATTTATTTTATTTACGCATAACAGTAGGTATTTATACACAATATTTTTTAAACGACATCACAACCATTATAATGATATGAAACACATTTCACAAAATCTATTCTACTTATTTTATTTTGCTTATATTGCGTTATTTTATCTGAAACAATTTTTTTCCTGTTTAAGACATCTTTCTGTTTATACCTCGGATCGTTAGCGCTATTTAATTTTATATAAGTGTCTGTTTGACAATTCTTTATGGATTTCAAAAAAACATTGATATTTGGATGGGGAGATGGACAATTCGCATTAAACTTTGAATGGAAGGACTCGCATCCGTTAGTGGTACGCGATAAACTTGCAGTATTAGCTGCCCATATTTCAGGTGGAAAACTAGAGTCCTCGTCTATGTAATTATCAACCAAGTAGTCCGTGAATTTGCCTAGTCTTGCATCTGCAGGTTGCTCAGTCATAAGTTCTACGAAGGCGTCTCCTACTTCTCTAGGATCCAAAAATATTAAACCGAAGACATAGTGGAGCCATTTTCCCAATTGGGATGTTTTACTGCTGTATTCCTTAGATAATCCCAGTGACTGAATTTTTCGCCACCTACGTATTGAAAAAAAAAACGTTTCAGTGTTTACAGTCAAACAATGCATATCGTTAAATACAAAAAAGTGAATCTAATTAGAAGTGAACATTGTGAAATACGTTTTTAAATATTTGTAATTTTACGTAAGTATGGTACTCACCAAGATTGTGTCAAATGGAATCTGCATCCTATTATGTCGATATTCCGAAAACATTGCAGAATACCCAAATGTATAGCCTTTTCAAAGTCAACAACGACATTTTTGGGTTCAAAAAATTCTCCTAACTGTTCGCACTTAGTTTTTAGTAGTTCAAATAAATTACTATAAGTTTGCATTTTTTTATCCTTCAGCAGACAATACACTAAAGGGATGTTCGTATCCCGTGTACGTATGAATTGTAAACAATTGTAGAAAGTACTTAGTACAATAATCAAAAGTGCAGTCGACAAGAATTGTTTCTTGACTTCATAAAAATTTTAAGTTTGAAGCAGAAGAAAACACAACAATATTTAATTCTTTTTCGTTTGCAATCAGAAAGTCTTCTTCCCGGATTGTTTTGATTTCAATACCATCCAAGAATTCGTGGACATCAGATATTGAACTCGGCAGTTTTGGATAACTCTTCAGTCTGGCGTGACTAATATTATTGCGAATGTATTTAACATCGCGGCGCGTCATTGTTTCAAGAACCTCAGTGTGCGCCCCAAATTCTAAATGGATTAGTTTACTAGGCCTATCGGAAATTGCAGATTCAGCTTTTCGCTTTACCTGGTTGCTTATTATCTGTCGATTCAACACCTTATCACTAACTGATTCATGGCAGTGTTCACCTATTTTTCTTGAAAACACAAATTCTGTTCCAACTGTATATATCTTCGATTTGCAAGATTTATAAGTACAACACCAACACAATTCACCACTAGTTTTCAGTTCTCGATATTGGCGGAATTTAAAATTGTCTATTACTAGAAGGAGTTTGCCTTTCTCGCTGAGCATTGTTTTAAACTCCATTGTAATTTGAAAAATCTCAAGATATATAAACTTTTACCAACACTTAACAAAAACAAGAGTAGGTTAGATATTATAATAGCACTCAGAAATAACGGGAATGAACTATATACGAAATAAATGAACTTGTACCTTATATACACCCACCTCTCTCCATGATGCAGTCATTTAAAATCAATTTTCCCCATTGATATTATTGTATTTGTTTTATCTATTGCCAAATTTTATGTTATTCACAGAATCTTAAGAAATGTACAAACACCTAATGTTACATAATTGCACTTCCATTCAAAGTTCCACGGAAACTTTATGTAAAATTAGAAATGCGTAAGATAAGATAATGATTATGCAAATTTGCATTTGAAATGTCTTAACCGCAATTCAGGTAAGGATTATAAAACCCTTCAGCGCTCCAGGTAGGAATATTGACCACGACCGCAAGTAATGCTCGCCGGTTGCCAGCAGGCGTATGCCACCCTTTTTATACACCTCAATTTACACGGGAGCAGACGGTAATGACACGCACTATTGCAAGAGCACGAATTCATGTGGAACGAGCAATAAATCGTATCAAGTCGCACAAAATATTAAATATGATTCCAGAGCACTTGATACCACATGCATCTATCGTCTTCCAAGTTTGTGCAGCTTTAACCAATTTGCGATTTCCTTTAATTAAAGAAGTTGAAGATATGTATAATTATTGAATAATAATAAAATTTTTTTATATTTGGAGAGTACCTGTTTTATTTTACTAAAATAACACCAATATAATAAATAAAACACTTTATGGAAATACATTTTCTTGATTTTTACTGTACCTACACATCAAAAGTTGTGTTACCTAACAGAAATGGAATATACTGTTGCTGGTAAAAATTTTTAAAAAGTTCGATGTTGGATGCCCAATCCTCGTCTTTTTCCACCTGACACAGCAACAATTCCTCTGGTGTCCAAATTGCTAAATAGCATACACTACGACCAGTTATGGCCAATGTTCCTTGAATTTGGTGGAAATATTCATGTTTTTTATTAACAAATATATTCAAATTTTCATCCAGGTAAATTATATATGAACAGTCCACCTTCAATTCTTGACTGATGCTTTTTGCTCTAAATTTGTATGGGCATTTTATTTCGACAATAGCATTACTGCCAACAAGTCCATCGGGGCTAGCTCCCAAGAATCCACATGGATCAATGCACCCCTGTTTTTTCACTTTCATCCCTGTCACTTCCTCAAACTTTTTCATGGCCTCTGGTTCATTTTGGCAACCCCATTGAATTGCACGAACATGTTCCATATTGTACACACCTACAAAATAAGCTCATACCGATATACTGATTACAAATATACAGGCTGGTCCTTAAGTTCGTCGAGAAATTTTAGGGTGCGATTCCTTGGGTTATCTCGATAGAAATAGTTCCTATAAACATTTGTCCTCAAGTTTTCCGTTGTAGAGATACAAGCTGTTTAATTTTTCCAAAAAAAAAAATTATTTCAAAAATTTAAGAAACGGTTACAATAAACCCTAAAGGTACTGTTGAAAATGACCACCAACAACTAATATGCAGGCTCCTATCCTCCTATTCAATTGCATACTCACACGCTGAAGAAGTCCGGTAGTGTTTCGAATTGTTTCGCATCCAACAATTATGCGATTTCTTAGGTCATCGAGATCTTGAATTGGCGAAGTATAAACAAGGGATTTTAAATGTCCCCACAGAAAGAAGTCTAGAGGGTTCAAAACAGGTGACCTTGGAGGCCACGGCTGATTCGGAACTTCCACTCCTCGACCTATCCATCTATTCTGATATGTCCTATTTAAAAATTGCTAGCTTGTAAACTAAAGTGTGCTGGAGCGCCGTCATGCATAAACCAAAGTTCATTTCGGATCAAAAGTGGAATATCTTCTAAAAGGCCAGGCAACTCGTTTTCAAGAAATAGCCGATATGGTGCACCATTAAGTCGTATAGGAAGGAAAAAGGGACCAATTAAATAATTATTAATTATCCCCGCCCATACATTTAAGGAAAATTGCTCTTGAAAGTGCATCTCCCTTATGGCATGCGGATTTTCATCTGACCATAAATGGTTGTTGTGGAAATTCCTAATACCATTTCTGGAGAAGTTCGCCTCGCCAGTAAATAGAATGTAGGTTAGAAATTGTGCATTTTGGGCAATTTTTTGTCGGAACCAATCACAAAGGACAAAGCGTTGCGGAAAGTCGCGCGGAAGAAGAGCCTGTACTCTCTGAATATGGAAAGGATATAATTGTTGATCGTGTAATATCCTTAAGATGGTTTGATGGCTTGCGTTTACCGCTACATCAATCTTTCTTGTACTGGTTTCTGGATGTACATCGATTATCTGCAGAACAGCTTCCTCTAAATCGGGTGTTCTTTTAGTTTGACGTCTTCCCGGAGTATTTTTGTTTCTCTCAAATGTACCAGTTTCTGCTAGACGACGGTGAATATTACTGAAGGTTTCCGCACAAGGTACAAGTCGTCGAGGATATTTTTGTTGGTAAATACGCCTTGCTTCATAACTATTTCCATTAGATAGACCGTACACAAAATGCATATCTGCCATTTCAGCATTTGTATAATTCACCATAATTACAAAAAAAGATTTGTATGTACGAACTTTCAAATTAATTATTGTTTGACAATACATATGACAGTTACGTAAGTACAAATAAATGCTGTAAACATGACAACCAACACAACAGTTCCCTAAATCGATTTCTAAATTTTTGAAATAAATTTTTTTTTTGTGAAAAATTAATCAGCCTGTATCTCTACAACGGAAAACTTTAGGACAAATGTTTATAGGAACTATTTCTCTCGAGATTACCCAAGGAATCGCACTCTAAAATTTCTCGAAGAAATTAAGGACCACCCTGTATATGATACAAATTTATACAAATAATTAAAATATACATATACCTGTGAGTCGTTTGAACAAAGATAGAGGGTATTTTCAACGTTGTATTGCCACTAGAACTACCCCAAAATTACTTGCTGTCAAACGATTCTTTCTGCAAGTCAGCCAGGATGCATTTTTTGCTTGAACGACGGTAGCATGGCAAACTTTTTTTATTACATTTTGTGAAACATTCATTTTATCAGCAAATAAATTCTCTTTCTCTTCAAACAGCAAATACTCTTCTGAGACCAACAATTCCTCAACGGCTGGTAATAGCATGTCAGATTCCACGGGTTCTTCTTGTAATAGCCACGTGAAAGCGACAAGTGTTCCCATATTTAAAAGTTTTTCATGGAATTCCTTAACCTCCTGGTCAGTTAAATTGCGATCGGTTGAACGGTGTGGCTTTGCATTTAAAGAAGCTTCAACAGTTTGTGTCACCCTATCTATTGGCCGTTGTACAGTCCACCTGGCACTGGACATCAGTAACAGATATTTGCTCATGTCCATATAAACATGTGGCCGCCATATGATGACACACAAATTGCCCTCGTGGACAAGTACAGGAACCCTCCTTAATTTGACCATCTGTATCCAGGTTGATCTACATAACTAATGCAAATTGAGAGATAATTGTTGAAACATACCTAAAGCGAACATACTTCCTAAAGCGAACCTAAAGCGAACATACTTCCACATTATAAGCACGATTTTTCATACTGGCATAAACTTCTGCCTTTAGTAACCCTAATTCAGCAATAAAGGTAAACTGCTTCATATGGCCTGAAGTCAATGCATTTTCGCCTTTAGCGATTAGCTTCAATTCATTTACTGCCGCAAAGAATTCGTTAATTGCACTTAATTTTAATACATGTTATTATTATTAACATATATATATATATATATATATATATATATATATATATATATATATATATATATATATATATATTTAATACATGTTTTGCAGTCATTGTTAATATTTATCTGCAATTAAAAAACACCATTGCCAAATATTTTGTTTTTAATAACTATAATATGTATATTGATATTTTGCTTACATACTTACCAAGTAACAAATGATAATAATATAGGAAGATTAATTCAAAATCGTTTTACCAAGAGTGTATACGTTTCAAATGACGCTTTAAGTTTGTTTGGAACGCAGATCCTGACCTACCGTACAGAAAATGGCGATTTGACGTCACGCTTGCGTGGTCTATTGGCTGGAATTGGCGTCTCTTTCATTATCGTCTTTTATTGGTTGGTTACACCAATATGGCGCCATCTACTCGGGCAAATACGATACACATTTTAGGACTTTTAGTGTGACTACCGCCATCTGAACAGGACTTTTCCTCTACTTTTAGCTAAGTTCCGAATCGTGTTTCAGCTCGTCCCATATAAGAGAACGCCCCATGATGGCGACTGGTTGCCGAATGCAACGTAAACTTCCCCCTCTCCTGCGTCGACTGCTGCTATCCCCACTACTCTAAGTGTCTCCAGTTACTTACTACCGAGCATCGAAAATAGGGAGGTTATTTTGCCGCACCCTGTACTTGGAAGGGGTCTTCCGGATCGGACACTTCGCTGGTTTCTTCTGTCGTCGTGGTGGTGATGGCGATTCTCGAAGGGGCGGAGCAAGTTATACTCGAAGTATCTATCTCGCTTTCGTTGGTTAGCTGACTCATAGTGGTGGCTAGTTTGATAGCTGAATCAATTAGCACGTTCGTATTGGATGGCGGGGTGAGGGCAAATGGTGGGGCAGCACAGGATTGGTGTACTGGGCCCTGATTCCTCCTCTATCCGGACTGCGTGGTAAGGTAGGCACGTATTGGACAATGGGATGAGGGTAAATGGTGAAAGTAGCACGGGATTGGCTGTACTGGGTCCTGATTTCTCCTCCATCCGGGTTGCGTGGTGGGGTAGGCACTCATTTCGTAGTGGGGCGAGCGTGTGACGAGAATGCACGAACACGAATTAACCGAGTATATGATTTAATATTACCGACACAGCCTAGCACTTATGTTAGCACGGCACAGAAAAACCATCTAGAAACTTCCAGAGAATACCGGAAAATTTGAGGATTAAAACAGCTTGATGGCGTAGGAATTTAATAAGCGAAGCGCCTATACGTTTTCAACGCAGAGGAATTGTCAGCGAGCTGTTTTCAGACCAGCAATTCACCCACAATGACAGACGGTCTATATAATTAAAAATCATCCGAATACAATTCTAGCTGATTTAATAAATTACCGGCACAGCTAACACTTATGTTAAAACACTGCACAGTTACACAACACTAAAAACCTTTCAGAAAATTTGAGAAAGGTTACAGAAATGAATCAAGCAAACTCGGTTAATCACTGAACAAATCGGGCGCACTGTTGAATCACTGCACTAAAAATGTTCAAAAGGCGTAGCACTTGGATAGTTCCAGAAATCAATCGAAATAATTTAATTAACAGCAGAAAATTTGACACTTTAGGTCAGAACGGAGTTAGTTTTACCGGAAAAGCTAGACACGTGTGCCCGTCACAAAGAGCAGGACACGACCTTGTTTCTGTGTGTATTATCGTGAGATTCTTCAAACAAAATGAAAAAAAAAACAAAATTTACAGAAACAATTCACGGCTTAAAGGTATTTCGTTTATTGGAAGATTAACGTAATATCCTGTCGTTCCTCATTAAAATTAATTATTTTAAAAATATAAAAGAACAAGATATTTTCCCATTAAAACACATGTTTTAATAAAAACTATATTCTAATTCAATTGCCGAAAACTACAGAATTTACAAAATATTTAGAAACTTGAAAACTCCCTAAACTGAATTTAGTTGTGCGGTAACAGACAACACAGTTTGTTGGAGTATATTCTTCAGTTAACACTATTTTTTATTAAATGAACATGTAACAATATATTTCGCAAACATTGTTCTTTTGAACGTTTAAAATCTTATCTAGATTTTTTGAAAATGCATTTCTGGCAATAAACAAATCCATTATTTATCAATTTAATGAAAACATATACACTTGCAAAGAAGGTTTAATCATGGGTAATCCCCTAAGCCCGTTATTAGCTGAGATTTTTATGGATCATCTTGAAAATTCTATTTCAAAAAATCCTCTTTTTCAAAATGTATTATTTTGGTATAGATACGTAGATGACATATTACTAGGTTTCATAGGAACAAATAGACAATTAAATTTATTATTTGATTATATTAATGCATTGCATCAAAATATTAAGTTTACAATGGAACAGGAAACAAATAATAGTATTAACTTTCTCGATTTAACGATTACTAGAATTAACAATAAATGTAACTTTGCTATTTACCACAAACCGTCAACTACAGATATTACTATACATAACACTTCTTGCCATCCGATACAACACAAATTAGCGGCTTATCGCAGTCTTTTACATAGATTAATAAATACTCCGTTGAACCAAACAAATTTCGAGAAAGAGTTAAATTTAATTAGACAAATAGCTATCAACAATGGATATAAAAGTAATATAATAGATAACATTTTAAATAAAAAACTCCGTACAAAAGCCATATCACAAGTTTACCCAATATTAAATAATAACACCCAAAAATTTAAAATGATCACGTTTATAGGCTCTTCAAGCACAAAAATTTGTAAATATTTAAGAAAGTTTGACATTAATACAGCGTTTAAAACTAATAACAATTTATCCAAATTTATAAAAAACAATAAGGATTTAACAAACAACAATAAAAAGTCAGGGGTCTATGAGTTAACCTGCGGTAGTTGCCCTATGACTTATATCGGACAGACAGGCAGATCGTTTGAAGTACGCGTCAAAGAACATTTTTCTTCATTTAGAAATAATAAAAGTGACTCTTCATATGCGTCTCATATCAATTCAACGAACCACAATTTTAACAAAGAATTTAAAATATTACATATAGAAAATAAGGGCAAAAAACTTAATTTATTAGAGTCACTGGAAATCAATAAAATAAAGAAAACTGACAAGATCTTAAATGATCAATTAGAAACAAATAATTCACCCTTACTTAATCTATTTATTTGATTTACAGACAGTTACATATTGTATAGTATTTTTGTATTTTTCCATAGAATTCTTTATCCCTGTAATATAATGTAAACCTCTAGTTTTATTACTTAAGAACAGTACATTTTTTTATAAACCGTAGCGAAAGTTTTGTATAGACATCCCGTAATAAAAAGCATCCCTCTGACTATTTTTTTAAAAATAAAACATGTGTTTTTGCTTGCTACCGTTTAGTTGTGTTTAATATAAAAAATATTTTGTAAATAAGTTAGTTATATGTCTGACGAAGCCCAGGTTGGTGCGAAACGACTCGTTACAGTGATAATTAAAAAGTGAAATTCATAAAATTTGTTTTATTTTATCTTAATAGTTAAATCCATTATTACTTTAATAGTTATTTAACCAACAAGTAAGTAGAGGGGATTCGCCGGTCCACCACCACCACACGACCTTGACCCTTGACCTTCAAGGTAATTGACCGTGACCTTCAAGGTCATTGACCTTCAATCAACTCAACGACGTCACAACCCAACCCAATGACGTCATACTTACATAACAATGACGTCACAACCCAACCCAATGACGTAATACTTACGTAACAACCTCCTCCACACTGATATACGAGGTTCAGTCAAAACAATGACGTCATAACAGACATTACACAAGTAGCAGGTTGCAGGTAGCAGGTGCACAATTAATAATATTTCACAATATTATAATTGCCGTTAAATTGATAATCGCTAAACAAGATTTTACATGAATTTTTAGCAACTCAGTTAATTATATATCTGAAACGCCACAAGGATACGTAACAACCTCCACCTCCACGCTGATATATAAAGTTCAATCAATAAAAACAAAATGGCGGAAGGAGAAGCCAAAAAGACATTAGAAAATAAAATGGTGGTTGGAGGCAAGTTTGAAAAGCAAAAAAAGAAAAAAAAAATACTTACAAGATGGAGGGCCCCCTTGTGGGGCCCTCTGAAACATAACCACACACACCCCCCTAGTGGGGGCCACCGAAACATAACCTCACAATTTAATAAAACACAAGCAGAGAGAAATACAAGTACACTCGACGAAAGCTAGATGAACACTGAAGGAAGTTACATTCGGCGCGCTATATAATTAAGATAACAATTAAAATGGGCAATATATTTTTTCTAGAACCAGCTTTAGGAAATTATTACGTCATATTTTTTAACATGATAGGACACGATTTTTCTCGGTGAAACCTGTCTAGGCACTTTGAATATTTTTTTTATTGAGAGAAAATTAAGTTTTAAACATATATTATTCAAAACTATATATATATAAATTATAATATGTTATTGAAAACAAAATGGCGGACGAGGGTGTTTGAAAAAGCAACAAAAAAAAAATACTTACATGATGGAAAGCCCCCTTGTAGGGTCCGCACAAGCATCACCCCTAAAGCCCCCTTGTGAGACCCTCTGAAGAACCCTGCGAAACATAACCACACACACCCCCCCTAGTGGGACCACCGAAACATAACCTCACAATTGAATAAAACCCAACCGCACTAGAAAAAAGTTAAATGAATACTGAAGGAAGTTACATCCGGCGTAAGTATGACGTAATAAGTATATTATTACGTCATATTTTTTTTAAAACATGATAGAACACGATATGGATTCAAAAGGAGAAGAAGGAATAGTTCAAGTCCGGCGTTCTGTTGCTATGCATAAATGATTAATATGTTTTTTTTTTAAATTGATGACTAGTGTAATATGATACCTAATGTTATTTTATGGATTCAAAAGGAGAAGAAGGAATAGTTGAAGTCCGGCGTTCTGTTGCTATGCATAAATGATTAATATGTTTTTTTTTTAAATGCTGACTAGTGTAATATGATACCTAATGTTATTTTGCAGTTATCAATTTAACGGTTAAATTATAATATTGCGAACTATTTCGCGCCCACATCCGCCACCTACTCACCATGAATGACGTTACATCCGACGTGCTATAAGTATATTATTACGTCATATTTTTTTAAAAACATTATAGAACACGATATGGATTTAAAAGGAGAAGAAGGGTTGAAGTTCCATTATATGCTACCTTTAATTATTTATAGCTGTTAAACCCATCGAAATTCAAAGGCACTACTCACGAGGCTCGATGTAGGCAGCTCGGAACACGGACAAGTCTACCGTCAAGTAATTTATAGTCATAAAGACCCCTTGAAATTCAAAGGCGCTACACAGAGGCTCAAGGTAGACGGCTCTTCCTGTTAGGAAGATTTCATATGGAGTTAGCTCTTAAAAGCAATAAAGCTTCCCCAACGTCAGTAGGTTTTTGCCGAAACATTAGGGTGTCGAATGTCTCTTTGGACCGAGCACCACAGCTAATAGACTGCCTAACGTATTTGGGTAAACTCCTGAAATGACCTGTCTCTTCAACTGATAAGTAGGAAGATATAAATTCACATGTTAACGTAAATAAATATGTAAAAAGAAAAAGTGTTTGAATAAATTATGTTAACGTAAAGTATTGATGCTAAATATAATCCCGAAAGGGTTGAGGTGTCTGCCCCTTGTGGGCCCCTCTGAAGCACCCTCCGAAACATAACCGCCCCCCCCCCCCGTAACATCACAATTGAATAAAACACGTGAGCACTAGACGAAGGTTTCATATATACTAAACTCATATAATATCTCAAGCAGTAATTAAACTATCCCCCTCCCCACCCATGTTCTTTCTAGAACAATAATATTTCGTAATAGAAATGCTGACTGTAATGTAACATGATACCTGATGTTATTCGATGTTAAAGCCACGTCCGGCGTCCTGTAGCTATGCAAAAATGATGAATTTGTTTTTTTTTTTTAATTGCTGACTAGTGTAATATGATACCTGATGTTACTTGAGATTAAAAAATTTGATTTTAAATAATTGTAATTAATATATTTTCGAACCAAAATTATGATCTTATACAAAATATTTGCAAATAATGCAATTTGTTTTTTTTATTATAAACATATATATATATATATAAATATAAGACAGCTTGCTAAAAACGTGTATGTGCGCAGACATACAGAAACAATATATAATTATATGCTGGGATTATAATTAAAGCAGATTTTGCGTAATTGGAGTATAGTACAATTTACTTCTTCATGATAAAAGAACACTTAAAAATATTATGTTATTGAATATTATAGGGTATCAGAAAATTTATTTTATTAAAACCGCATCACCGTTTACTAAAAATAAAATCATGATTGACATAAACGTTGTAAATAGCATATGTAACTAATAAAATTTTCTAATGACCTACGAATTATGATTAAAGGTAATAGTAGGTATATACATCTTTGTTTCTAACTATATATGGAGTATATAATATGTTTCTTGTTTAATATGATTGATTATATAATACTAGTCGATTAGATGATTAAATCTATGACATTAATTTACCGTAGTATAAGCAAAATACACACTATTGTTTTTATAAGGTAAAATTAAAAATTTCAATTGAATTTATACTATTACAAGTTAGATATATTGTTTATAGAAGAATCGAAATAATGATTAATAAATTCAATATATAGGGTCCATTTAATAGACAAACTTAGGAAATTTTAAAGTAACATACTTCAAATATCTAATGATATATAATTGTTTACTTCAATGTTGTTGACAAGGAAATTAAAAAAATTCTATATACTACATGGTGTATGTTTATATACATTAACAAATAATTTTTGATTTGTTATTACTGGTATAAAGAAAAAATTTATATTAATTTACATTATTTTGTTTATTTAATATTATAAAAAGTGTTTACTTTAAATATATTAAAATAATGAATTTATCATTCTTTACTAGATATAATATTTCTAACATGAATAAAGCATTTACATATTACGTAATATTTTTTTTAAACATGATAGAACAAGTTTTTTCTCGGTGAAGCCTGTCTAGACACTTTGAGTATTTTTTATTGAGAGAGCAATAAATAAAAGAGGAAATTAAGTTAAATATTTATTATATGTACTATATATACAATGTAAATTACAATAAGAATATATAAATTACAACATGTTATTATACATGTTTTTATATAAAAATTCATGTAAAAGTAGGGTGTCGAATGTCTCTTTGGACCGAGCACCACAGCCAATAGACTGCCTAACGTATTTAGGTAAACTCCTGAAATGACTTGTCCCTTCAACTGATAAGTAGGAAGATATAAATTCGCATGTTAACGTAAATAAATATGTAAACAAGTGTTTGAATAAATTTACATGTCTCGGTCATCCCAAATGTTTTGTTTGTTATATACCCAAAGAGGTATCTGATATAGCCAATAATTTTTCAATATTTTGAATTTTATCGTTTATTTAAGTTATAGTCTTGGAAATATTACTATCGAGAGTTTCCACTCTTGTTTTCAAATTCTGATAATTATTTGAAAGTTCGGATTTTTCTTTACGAACAGTCTGCCTGAGATAGTTTAGTGTTGAGAAATTTTTTTTGGTTTTCCATTTCTAAGCGAGCAAAGAGTTTTAACACATATCTTTTATTTACACTATCATCAACAGCAATAGGGTCCGCCATGAATCGAATACGTTTACCGCCAATATTTACGTCACCATCGCTTGTCAGAGGGAAACCAGCTGGTTGACAGTTGAAAATTCTCTCAGCAGACGATGTGGCTTGCACTTTATTACTGTGACGTCCAAACTTGTCAGTACTCATTTCATTTATGACGAAAAAAATATATCTGAACATTATATAATTATGCCGGTCTCTCTTAACTCTTCTATTATTGACAAAATTTCATTATTGTGATTTGTATGACCAGCATTTTCTGATGCTACTAGAAGGCGTAAGCGGTCAATTAGTTTATTTATATCATCCCAATAAATATACTGATAAGGAGTGTTTTTAACAAACATATTAGCTCCTCGACCGCCCCTAATTTTTGAAGGCTGTTTCTGTTTGTCTAAAGTTAATGGTTTAATTATACGTTTCCATTTCAATCCACTATTACCCTTAAACTGTTTTGTACTATCATTAGATCTATGATGCGCGCTGGTATACTCCAATATTTCATGATAGCGTTTTAACTCATCATTAGTATACTTTTTTAGATTTGATTTAAAAATAAGTTCAAAAAGACCAGCACTACCCTCGTATATTTTTTTCCCAATTACAATACTATCTCCCTCAAAGTTTACTATTTTATTTCCCAATTTTAATTTATTAACGTCTGGCTCATATGTAACACCATATGTGGAATCATAAACATTTTTAGTATCTTTAAAGAAACCGTCTAGGTAGTTTCTAGCTATAGCTCATATTTTCATAGAAGTCGTCGAGCACTCTCTCACTCATTGACTGATAGAGGCTTCGAAACGAGTCATCGACTGGATCTACTGATGTAGAAGCTTCTGGAGTAACTGTGAAAACGCTCTCATCCTCTAAAAAATCTGGCTGTCTCAACGATTTTGTTAATAACTCATCGGTCACCGGTGTTGCTGTTAACTGTATATCTTTAACAGCCGGTGAAGCGGGTATCTCTTCTTTTTTAAACTGTTCCGACTTGATGTTTTCTGTTTGAAATTTATTTGCATCAACAATTTTCTTGAGGGGTTCCGATACGGGCTTGAACATTTTCTGTAGTAACTCATCTTGACCTGACCGCTGTAGTTTTAATTGTAAATGTTTTTTCCTAACAGCATCAGTAATATTAATAATTTCTTGTGTAAGTTTTTCGTTTGGAGATTTTTTTTTAATCTCCGCGCGCTTCAATATTTTATTTTTCTTTACCATGATAACGTTCTAACTGACAATCGATACTGGTAACAAGCTTAACTGAGCGGTGCTATTTAAAATCAACTTTTTATTATAGCATAAATGCATACAAATATTGAGGCAAAACCTTCACCAAATAAACAGCACAAGCCACAACAATCGATTATTTTATTACAACAGCATACATTCTCTTTAACTATATCTGAGGGGTCATCCAGCTCAACACAACCAACTCAAACGAATATCTAGATTTGAATGTATAAAAATTGGTATTTACAAACTTATATAACAATCAAACTTATTTCTATATCGACCGCTATTAATGTCGCTATCCTTATCAATTATTCAAAATCCAAACCGATCTTCCCAACACTTTGCACATATAGATTTAAACTCATTAAATGTCATATCAGTATCCACGTGATCTTCATATACATGTCGAAGATTGGTATCGTCCTGTTTAAATAATATTAAAAAATTGGCGTTGTCTCTAATTAAATGCTTTGGTATGCGTGTGTATGTTTGACACAAATAAAAACTATCGAGCTATATTGTTTTAAAACCGATACAATATAATCGATATCAGCTCTCTGTTTGTCAGTCAGCTGAGAATGATTTTGGACGGTTTGTTCGAGATGGTTTAGCGCTGAGAAATTTTTTCGGTTTTCCTTTTCTAAGTCTACAAAAAAGTTTAAGTACATATCTTTTATTTACACTATCATCAACAGCAATAGGATCCGCCATGAATCGAATACGTTTACCACCGATATTTACGTCACCATCGCTTGTTAGACGGAAACCAGCCGGTCGACGGTTGAAAATTCTCTCGGCAGACGATGTGACTTGTACTTTATTACTGTGATGTCCAAACTTGTCGATACTCATTGCAATAATGATGAAAAAATATATGTGAACGTTATATAATTATGCCGGTCTCTCTTAACTCTTCGATTATTGCCAAAATTTCATTATTGTGATTTGTATGATCAGCATTTTCCGATTAAAAGCAACATTTCAATCAAATTGTTACATTTTTCTGTAAATATGCCTAAGTATCTTATCTATTTTATAATAATACATTCTTAATATTGTTTTTATGGTGATATATATATTTTATTAAATACTGCTACAGACTATATAAAAAAGATATAAAACAAATATCGCACTTTTCTATTTTATTATAATATTTAAGCTTCAATTACTTAATTTTAAAAGCAACATTTCAATCAAATTGATACATTTTTCTGTAAATATGACTAAGTATCTTATCTATTTTATAATAATACATTCTTACCATTGTTTTTATGGTGATATATATACATTTTATTAAATACTGCTACAGACTATATGAAAAAGATATAAAACTAATATCGCACTTTTTACTATTTATACTATATTTTCCCGAGAAATAATTTGAACACTCGTTATTGGAAATTTCGCTAAAAGGAAAAAGTTTTCGCATGGCAATACTTATTTAATTTTTCAACATAATATAATACAAATACATGTAATGGTATTTACATTTTATATCTACATACGTATATTAATAAATTATGATGACGTTGCAGATATCAACACCGGTGTCATATTTGAAGTTAATGCAAATAAAAAATGCTTACTGTAATATAATTCAAATATACATTATTTTATTGTTTTATAAGGTTAAATCAAAAATTTTAATCGAATTTATACTATTATAAGTTATATATATATATATTGTCTTATATTTATAATACCTTATATAGATATACAATAAATTATATTAGAATAATTTGTGAGATTAAAAAGTCTCAATATACAAGTGATTTCAATAAATATTTTTGTTTTCAAAAAATCTCTAAGTATACATCATGTAAGCAATGAACTCAAATCATCTAGATAGCATATAATAATTATTTTAAAATGCTACCACAAATTTGCGGAGAGCTGCATTTTTTGAATAGATACTAATATTTCACCTATCTTAACAATACGGTTTAAAAATATTTAATTATAAATCTTTACTAACTTACTATTATCCGTATGTCGGCTACATTGTTCTAACACATCCATCAGCCCTTCTACACTACAGTATTTACTATTTAGTTATGCAAATGCAGTCAAATAAACAATTTATATCCCAAACCGAAAAATAAGGTTTAAGTCATCACCAGCCATATATATATAAAAAATAAATATAAAATTTTTTTATCGCCCGAATCAAATTTAAGAACTATCGCACTAAGTTTTAATATAATAAAAGAACTGAAATTGCTTTACATACTGTATGTAATATATATATATATATATATATATATATATATATATATATATATATATATATATATATATATATATATTTATAAAATTTACCACAATAACGTTATTAATCTCAATTTACTGGTATAAAGAAAAAATCTATATATTAATTTACATTATAAACCCTACGCTATATTGTTATATTATTTCTCTTTTAACATAGGTATGTATATCTATTATAAATAGATAAAAATTATAATTTCTGGGTTTTTGATTTTAAATAATTGATACCTATAACCAAATATAATTTTCTATGTTAATAGCAAATTCATGGAATACCTTTTGAATCTTTGTTTTATAATGACAATCTAAGAAAAATTAATGGATATTTGAAAAAACACATTACTTAGAAATAATCTTTCCAATAGAATAAACCCTGTATATTAAATTCGTATATTATTGCATGCCTTAATAAATTAAAACTGTAAAATCAGCAAAAAAATATGAAGATGTTCCATATGTGTATGTTTATATATACGTTAACAAATAATTTTTTATTTGTTATTACTGGTATAAAGAAAAAATCTATATATTAATTTACATTATAAACCCTACGCTATATTGTTATATTATTTCTCTTTTAACATAGGTATGTATATCTATTATAAATAGATAAAAATTATAATATCTTGGTTTTTGATTTTAAATAATTGATACCTATAACCAATAATAATTTTCTATGTTAATAGCGAATTCATGGAATACCTTTTGAATCTTTGTTTTATAATGACAATCTAAGAAAAATTAATGGATATTTGAAAAAGCACATTACTTAGAAATAATCTTTCCAATAGAATAAACCCTGTATATTAAATTCGTATGTCATTACAAGCCTTAATAAAATAAAACTGTAAAATCAGCCAAAAAAAAATATGAAAAAGTTCCACATGTTACAGTGTCGGATGTCGATATTCAGAGTATTTTATCTTTTTAAATTTGCAAAAAAGTCTGTTAATATATAAATATAAAGATAACTCTTATTTAAAACGCTGTTATTTATATCTAGATGTAATCAACTTGGAATAATATACCCGTTTTTTAGTTAAACTTAAATAAAACATCTATTAAAAATTTAGAAATACCTTCAATTGTAAAAATAATCGTTATATATTAATGGATATTTGAAAAACACATTACTTAGAAATAATCTTTTCAATAGAATAAACCCTGCTATTTATATATTTTAGTAAAAAATAAAACACCAGAATAAAAAATTTAATGAGCGCTTTATTAATCTATAAATAAATAATTATTTTTTTATAGTATAATATTAAAAAAAAAATTTTATTTGTCAAATAGCGGTATCAGAGGTAAAATCCTTCCAGATTTCGGTATTGGTAATATCTTTATGCGTTTTCTACCACCAGCTTTCTTAATGGCAATTCTGGCGGCATAAACCTAAACTTACAATAATTTCTTGTATATTCTCAATTTTAATCTCTCTAACATAAATATTGAACAACTATTTTTGACCAGTTATTAAATATTAGATTTTCGTAAATCATAAGCTATATACCTACACGTATGAACACATTTTAATCAATTTTACCATTCACATGCCAATATATATTTTCACCTAGATACATATACGGTATGTATACATACATGTAGGGATTGTATATTTTACTATCGAAGTATCGTTAATATTCATATATTTTAGTAAAAAATTGATTTAAATAATTGATACTTATAATCAATTACAATTTTCTATGTGAATAGAAAATACATCGAATCTTTGTTTTATAATAACAATCTAAGAAAAAGGTATTTAAATTAAATTATTTTTTATTTATAACTTGTAGAATATTACACATTTCTATTATTTACATATATTGATTGATATTTTTGAAAACACAATTTTTCAAAAAAATCATGTTTATTTAAACTTGAATAAAACATTTATTGAAAATTCAGAAATATATTATTAAAATAAACAATATATTATTTTCTTCTCATTTGCAACAGAGAAATTAAAATCTTTTAATTATATAAATAATTGCTATTTTGTTATTATCTATGTTTTATAGTTCATATCTCAATTTTAATCTCTCTAACATAAATATTGAATAACTATTTTTGACCAGTTATTAAATATTAGATTTTCGTAAATCATAAGCTATATACCTACACGTATGAACACATTTTAATCAATTTTACCATTCACATGCCAATATATATTTTCACCTAGATACATATACGGTATGTATACATACATGTAGGGATTGTATATTTTACTATCGAAGTATCGTTAATATTTATATATTTTAGTAAAAAATTGATTTAAATAATTGATACCTATAATCAATTACAATTTTCTATGTGAATAGAAAATACATCGAATCTTTGTTTTATAATAACAATCTAAGAAAAAGGTATTTAAATTAAATTATTTTTTATTTATAACTTGTAGAATATTATACATTTCTATTATTTACATATATTGATTGATATTTTTGAAAACACAATTTTTCAAAATCATGTTTATTTAAACTTGAATAAAACATTTATTGAAAATTCAGAAATATATTATTAAAATAAACAATATATTTCTTCTCATTTGCAACAGAGAAATTAAAATCTTTTAATTATATAAATAATTGCTATTTTGTTATTATCTATGTTTTATAGTTCATATCTAAACTCTTATTATATTTGAATTGTAATTATTATAGGTAAAAATTATAATATATAAAGGTTATAATATTAAAAAATAAATAAATAAAACAACAGAATAAAATTCA
Organism: Melolontha melolontha; assembly: GCA_935421215.2. Classification (NCBI taxonomy): domain Eukaryota; kingdom Metazoa; phylum Arthropoda; class Insecta; order Coleoptera; family Scarabaeidae; genus Melolontha; species Melolontha melolontha. Next base: position 92,460,042 of record OW285241.1, read on the forward strand.
ATTAATGCTTTTATTAATCTAAAACGAAAAGAATAAATAATTAGTTTTATAATATATTTTTAAAAAAACTTACTATATCTATTTATATAATCCGGCTATAACAAAGAGAACAATTAAAATTTTTTATTATTATATATTTATAGAAACTTACTACATGCATTTTTTCCCAATGTTCAACTGTAACAATAAGAATAAATAATAAAACATAAAAATAATAAATAAGATTTTAAAATGTGGTAGATATTGAAAAAAACTTACTAAATATAATAAAAACAAAATATGAAATCAATCTCCACAATAATGTGGAGAATGTGCCTTGTTGCAATAACCGCAACTACCACCCCTGGCGTCGGTGGTGGTGGTGGCATTTCTCGTCTTATAATAAATACATCTCTATCCTAAAAATTTTATGGAATATTATAAAAAATGTTTTAAAACTAATTAAAAAAACTTACCAATGATTGGGGGATTATATCCCAAAGAATGTTGTATATGTCTTCAAGGTCTAAAACAAAAAAATTAATAAATACTTTAAATATATGTACTAGAATTTAACTCGCCCATGATTGTCGTTGAAATGAAATGTTTTCTTACATTAAACTATAAACTTAGATAACTGCGAATGTTAGCACTTCAAAAAAGAAATTCTTGCTTATTAAGTATTTCGTATGACAATCAGGTAAAAAAAAAAAAAAAGATAAAATTTCATCTGGTGTCATATTAGAAAAGAATGTAAATGAAAAAAGCTTACTATAGTATAATATGAATACACATCATTTGTTGTTTCTAACAAATTCAATATATAGGGTCCATTTAATAAACAACTTAGGAAATTTTAAAGTAACATACTTCAAATATCTAATGATATATAATTGTTTGCTTCATGTTGTTGACTAGAAAATAAAAAATTCCATATATATTACATTACCATATTGATGGCTCAGGTGGTTGATAGCAATTAAACATTCTTTATTTCACAAACATGTGTCATTATTATTTTTTAATGCTGATGCATACATTTTTATTTTTCCTACACCGGGAATATTTAATTTGTTTATATCGCTTTAAAATAATTATATTCAATTTAAATGTAATCGAAACATTAATATAACTAAGATAATAAGAACCTGGGAAACTGCTTTGCTATTTAGTAGGCGGGTATATCATCATTCATTATAATCTATGGTATTAAGATTGAAATGATGAGAAAATAATATATTGTTTATTTTAACATGATATTTCTAAATTTTCCATAGATGTTTTATTTAAGTTTAAATAAACGTGATTTTTAATCAAAAAAATGTCAATATCTAAATTTTTGATTGAGAAATTCAAAATTTAGTAAAGAATGATAAATTCATTATTTTAATATATTTTAAGTATTACATGAGGAAGAATACAAAATTTCGTTATTAGAAATACTATTAGAGGTATATAGATTTGTAAAATTTATGACTATTTCTATGATTTTTAAAAACATAAAAGCATGTAATATTTATATTAACAATAAAATTAGGTTTTATTTTATTAAAGCATGTAATAACATACGAATTTAATATACAGGGTTTTATTCTATTGAAGAGATTATTTCTAAAAAAAATGTCAATATCTAAATTTTTGATTGAGAAATTCAAAATTTAGTAAAGAATGATAAATTCATTATTTTAATATATTTTAAGTATTACATGAGGAAGAATACAAAATTTCGTATTAGAAATACTATTAGAGGTATATAGATTTGTAAAATTTATGATTATTTCTATGATTTTTAAAAACATAAAAGCATGTAATATTTATATTAACAATAAAATTAGGTTTTATTTTATTAAAGCATGTAATAACATACGAATTTAATATACAGGGTTTTATTCTATTGAAAAGATTATTTCTAAGTAATGTGTTTTTCAAATATCCGTTAATATATAACGATTATTTTTACAATTGAAGGTATTTATAAATTTTTAATAGATGTTTTATTCAAGTTTAACTAAAAACGGGTATATTATTCCAAGTTGATTACATCTAGATATAAATAACAGCGTTTTAAATAAGAATTATCTATATATTTATATATTAACAGACTTTTTTCCAAATTTAAAAAGATAAAATACTCTGAATATCGACATCCTACACTGTAACATGTGGAACTTTTTCATAATTTTTTTGGCTGATTTTACAGTTTTATTTTATTAAGACTTGTAATAACATACGAATTGAATTTACAGGGTTTATTCTATTGGAAAGATTATTTCTAAGTAATGTGTTTTTTCAAATATCCATTAATTTTTCTTAGATTGTCATTATAAAACAAAGATTCAAAAGGTATTCCATGAATTTGCTATTAACCTAGAAAATTATAATTGGTTATAGGTATCAATTATTTAAAATCAAAAACCAAGAAATTATAATTTTTATCTATTTATAATAGATATACATATCTATGTTAAAAGAGAAATAATATAACAATATAGCGTAGGGTTTATAATGTAAATTAATATATAGATTTTTTCTTTATACCAGTAATAACAAATAAAAAATGATTTGTTAATGTATATATAAACATACACATGTGGAACTTTTTCATATTTTTTGCTGATTTTACAGTTTTATTTTATTAAGGCATGCAATAACATACGAATTTAATATACAGGGTTTATTCTATTGGAAAGATTATTTCTAAGTAATGCGTTTTTTCAAATATCCATTAATTTTTCTTAGATTGTCATTATAAAACAAAGATTCAAAAAGTATTCCATGAATTTGCTATTAACATAGAAAATTATATTTGAAAATATATGTGAACGTTATATAATTATGCCGGTCTTTCTTAACTCTTCGATTATTGCCAAAATTTCATTATTGTGATTTGTATGATCAGCATTTTCCGATTAAATAAAATTTGTCGATACAAACAATTTCTCTTATGACCCATGGTTATAAGACGCATTTATTTTATGGCAATAAGTGGTTCGGACTTTCAAATTAAGCTACATAAATTCACATCTGCTAAGTTTAGGGTAGATTTGCATGTCTTATTCTAAAATAATTCTAGTTAAATGCTTTTGTGCACGGCTGTTGATATTATATGGATATGTATACGAATATACAGGTGCGTCCAAAAGAAACATACATTAAATCATATGATAGTAATAAAGAAAAACTAAAAGTAAAGAAAAAATAAGATAGAAACAAAACCTTATTATAAATATTTCCGGGAAACCGGAACAAACATAGTCTTCTAATACTGCATCAGGAGAGGCACCAAGAAATGGACATTGCTTCACATGGTTCAAATGTTATTTTTATTTGTTTTATACTACATCTAAAACAGTTTTCTCCAGCATACCACCTCTTTTCATTGCAAAAGTATCTTTCAATTTAGAGGCACCTAAAATACCTTCTACTACACAGCCATCAATCTTTTTGCTGTGAAGGACAGCATATGCATTTGAGGCTGTTACACGAGCATATCTTAGCTCGTTCCATAGTGGGTTATTTGACTGGCCAATAGTTTCTCTACAGGTTTTATCACAAAGCTCCTCTGACAGATATTGTTTGCAAAATATTTCAAAGTCTAAAACATCTGGTACACTACATGAGGATCTGTATTTTGATAAAAGATAGTGTAGTGACAATGTTTCTAAATCAGAAAAAACTTTGAAATATTTTGTTAAAACTGTATTCATCCTTCCTACATCTTTGCTGTATTTCACTATAGTTTGCAAAAATGTACTGTCAGATTCGTCATCTTCTGACACTGATTCACCCATTTCGCAGGCTTTAATAAATTTGACTGATGTTCCTACTGTAGATAGGACTGTTTTTTTTCCAGTAGCACAGAACTGATGTAGTGGATGGTTCTTCACTTCTTCGATGCACCCATGCCAGGAATGCAATCGTATGTTTACATTCACCTGAACACACAAGACAATTAATACTAACTAGCTTGAAATAAAATTGAAATTACCTACCTTGTGATGCAGCACAATCCTCACAAGTTAGGGAGTCTACAATACCATCAGCTTCATTACAAACAATTGTAACTGGATAAGGTTTTGCCTTTATTTTATGTTCAGGAGTTATCTTTCCTTTTATAATGCATTTCTTTTCATCTCTTTTTAACTGCACATATCCTATTGCATTGTCGCCATAGTTTTCTCTTGTAGATCTAGAATAAAATTGATAATAGGGAATATGCATGCATTTTATAATTTTGATTGTCTACAATTTTAGAACAATATACTGTTAGTAATTAGTAACAAAACTCTTACTTTAATGAAAATATATTATTTCAAATAAATATTCGCAATTAAAAATAGCAAAATATTTAAAATATTTCGTCAACTTGAGAACGCTACACTATTGGCCAACGCCATTGTGACGTACAAACATAGTAAACATCACTGCACGTAAACGGTAAATACAATAGAGAGTTTGCGGTGGTGTATTTTCCGTTACCTTATACGGCCATTTTGTACTTATAACGTAATATATATTTATTTGTTGAAAACATATTTGCGGTTAGTGTTGATACTAATTATAACTTATAATAGACGGATGACAGGTTGTAAACCACAACAGAGAAATGTATACAGATTTACATAATCTAATGTTATTTGATATGGAGAACGTTGAAGACTTTCTTGTATTTACTTCTTTAGAAAAAGCGGTTAAAGAAAGGAAGACACTGTATTCAGTAGCGAAATTTAGTTTGCCTTTGATACCATCAGAGAACTGCCGATTTATGTTTCGCTTTGAAAAACATGATATTATTCAACTTTATCAAGCATTACAACTTCCAGATAGGATAGAAACAAGTGATCAACATATTATAGATGGTACATAATTAGTATTTCCTTAGTTTTTAAGAATGACTAAATTGCACATTTTAGGAGTTGGAGGATTATGCTTATTACTTCGCAGACTAGTTTATCCAAACCGACTGAAAGAATTACAGAAAGAATTTGGACTACATTATACCTCTTTAAGCAAATTATTATATGAGATGACAAATCTTATATACAAAAAATGGGGCACACTTCTACTTAACCTATCTGAAAATAAATGGTTTACGTTAAATTATCAGAAGGAATTGGCCACAATGGTTCATGAAAAAGGTAGTCCTTTAACAAATTGCATTGGATTTATTGATGCAACTGCCCGAGCAATATGTAGGTCCACAGTAAATCAAAAAGAGATGTATAGTGGACATAAACGTCAACATTGTATGAAATTTCAATCTATTACACTGCCAAATTGGATTATTGTCTACATGAGCATGCCATATTCAGGGCGAAGACATGATGCTTTCATTTTGAAGGATACACTTATATTAGATCAATTACATCTATACTGTAATTCCTATTGCATTTATGGTGATGAAGGGTACCCTTTAAAAAGGCAATTAATACGGCCATATTCTAGCACTACATTATCAGAACTACAAACCAATTTTAATCGGGAAATGTCCAAAGTTCGGCAATGTGTAGAATGGAGCTTCGGGAAACTTGTGCAACAATTTGCCTTTATAGATTTTAAAAAGAATCAAATTATATTTGCAACCTGTGGGAAAGTATAATCTCGTTGCAACACTGTTAACAAATGCCCACACATGCTTGTATGGCAGTGCAACTTCGACTTACTGTGATGTAGAATATCCGTCATTATTGGAATACTTCCAACAGTATATATTTATGTAGATCACAGGTATTAATTTAATAAATAAAGTTTACAACACATGTGGCAACTTATTTAATTAATATTCTAAATAAAAACATTTTTAAAATAAACGTTACTGAATTTTGTTTACAACACTTTGTAGCAAGCTTATCATTAAATCATTTTTCTCCCTGTCAGCAGCTTTTTCCTGTGCCTCTCTACGCCACCTCTCCTTTTCATATTCCAGTTTATCCTTTTTTAATTGAAGGGTTTGTTCTTGTAGACGAACTTGATCAGAATGTTGTTGTTGTTTAAACTTTAGCTCATCATTTTTCAGCTCATTCTCAAGCCTTGCTTTCTCAGCTAGATATACAAATATATTTGGCATACCTTCTTTAGTTTTACTGTATCTTTTCTTACTAGCACTATTTGTTGTATATCGAGAAGTTGTAGGAGTACTGCTTCCTGAACGTTCTGCGGTGATTGAGCTGTTGTCACCTATCGCTACATCATTAGTTTCCTTTTCGATTAAGGGAGACCTCTCAATTGTTCCCATTGCTGCGTCTCGAATTTTCTTGGCCAACTCTACATCTTCTTTCTGTTGTGAAACAGTAGCTGTTCTTGGCCTACCAACTTTATTAGTAGGTTCTGCTACTTTTTTATAGTTGTCCCACACAGTCATTAGTTGCCTCATATAGTCACCCCATGGTGTTTGCAAGCGTTCTTTTCCAGATTCCATTGCTTCCTCGCAATCATACTTACAAAATTTTGCAACTTGTTCAAGCAGGTGGTCTTTCAGTAATCTGATACTGCATGTGTTAAATCTGTCTGGATTGTTGTACATTACTGTATCATGGAGTCGAGACCATACATCTTTTTCTGTCTGAAAATCCTCTTCAGCCAAAATCCCATGTAATTCTCTGATACATTGAATTCTATCAGTTTCAGAGAACCTAAAACGTTTTCTTTTTAGAGTTTCATCATGATCACTGCTATTTTGCATTGCAATATTTCCACTTGCTTGTTCGGTGTCTTTTAGTTTAGGGGTGCATTTCGCATGAAACAGCAATGACTGTGCAAAGGATGGATCTGCAAAATGTAGATTAAAAATTTATTGAAACATGTAAAGGATACCAAATCTTACCTTCTTCAGTAGTGTAACTGGAACGGTCCTGGGACAATTTGACCTTGGAATTATAATTTTATGATCACACTATATGACCCAGATGATATAATTATTTTTTTAGATTGATTAATGAGACATGTGTGTTGACATGAGATCATCAATTAGTATGCGCAAAGATTGTCAATGTAAGTTTGTAGAAGTCAATGACCTAGGGATAATTATGTCTAAGAATTAATAGAGATACAGATGTCAATGATAATCATGTCACGTGACACGAGGTAAATCCTATGTAGGCTAGGTTAAGAACCGAATGTGATTTTTTTTTGTCATTTGATATTCTCTTGTGTAAATTAATGGAGACACATGTAAACATATAGAAAATATAGACGAGGGCTGAGAACGTTATTTCACTTACATATGCATGTTTAATATTTTAAATAAGACGGAATATTATGGAATCAAGATCTCTAACACACAAATAGGTGGTTGTGATTAAGATTATCGTATGCTCCAAGAAATATGTTACGTAGCATCGAACTAAAAAGTGGAGGAGGGGAAACAAAAATTAGAGAAATAAACTTGTATATTCGTGATTTAGTTGAAATGGCATACCAGACGAATTCGAACGCGTCAAGTGAATTTTCTCCAAATCATATGCTTGATAATATGTTACAGGCATATGAAGATGAAATACTGCGAGAGTACCAATTAATAAATGAAGTTCGTTACAATATAAACAAATTCTATTACGTGTCAACGGGGCTTAGTGCTGCGAGGGGTTTTCTCCCAGTGGTAAAGTTGGCAAACTCCAAGAGCTGTACAACATTTACAAAAAGCGAATGGTTCAATTTTCTGAACACTCAATGGTCGATTATTGAAGATCACATTAAGAAAAGTAAACAAAAACAACATGATGCGTCTGTTGAGACTGAAGAGAATGCGTTACCTATTGTTAAAATAGTGGAAATGTTTCATATAATATATACGAGGGATAAACAAGGTCAACCCATTATTAAATTAGAACGTGGTCATTTAGAAATCCAGTTGGATAGAACGCGAGTAACAAAACTATTGGGTCTACTGGAAGTTGTTAAGAATAGATTAGAGAGATTGAATATAATGAATTTTCCTGAATATTACAATTCGGTGCTATGTACAACTCTTTATAATTGCAATGGTGATACATCAACAATTGAGACCTATATTCACAATTGGCTCCTCTCATCCACCAATGAGAGTGTTAATAGTAAATGGTATTCAGAATATGTAGACATTTTTCTAGAAATACTAGCGCGCGAGAGAGATAAATTTAGACGTGATATTGGCTCGCTAAAGGTTGGTGGTGTTTAACAAGAATGTCTAACACAAACGAAGTAAACATTATTGTTGAAAGAATTGGTGAAATATTAATGAAATTAGACAATGAAGAGTTATTAGAACCTGGTGATATAAAGTATATTCCATTGTATGTGTTGAAAGTAAAAGTACGACCATTAGAACTGGAGCGATATTTTTCAATGATATCACTGGAGAAGCAGAAAAAGTTTCTACAATATTTGCCTTGTCACGAACACTATAACCGTGATATGGATGAAGAACATATAGATGGACCTCCACCTGCTAAATATATGTGTTTTTTATGTTGTAAATTCTAAATGTATTTATAATAAAACAGAAAATGTACTTGATTTTTTTTTTTTTTTTTAATTAGAAAAACTAAGGAAAACAAGAGAAAAATATATACAATAATTATACAAGATCTGATTTTGAAATCCAACTGTTTTGTGATTTGTTTAGTCCAAGCCACTTAGCATACACTTTTCTTCCTTTCCTTCTTCACACCTTTTCAACTAGATAGACATCCTTATGTTTAGCCCTCAACAATTCTTCTTCATAAAAACCTTTAATTGGATTGCCACTCATATCTTGTAGCAAATATGTAACAGGATTAGTAATTTCTACTTTAGCTATTTTAAATAGTTCAGTCGAAAAATTAGGTGTATAACCCTTTTCAAACAAACTCTTGTGTTTGCTGATTCGAACGATGTTACCTATTGAGAACTTATTCCTTCCAGCTATCTTAATACGATTGTAGACTGTAGAAAGTAATAGAGCTTCTTTCGACGGCGTGACATCTACTGGTTTCATTCGAATTGTTCTATGTTGTGAATTATTGTACTGATTTACAACATTATCTAACACATCTAACCATTTATATTTACCAATTAAACTAAAATGTTTATATAATTTTTCTTTGATAGTACGAATCACTCTCTCAACAATGGAAGCTTTTATCACGCTAAATGTGGAGTAATGGTTAATATTGTGTTTTATCATCAGAGCTGTAAACTGTTGATTAAAGAATTCTTTACCATCATCTGTTTGCAAATTATTTGGAACTCGAACTTTTAGTAGAATTTTATTCATGGCAGCTTTAACTTCCACGGCAGTTTTTGATTTAAGAGGTTGCATCCACAAGTATTTGGAGAAACAATCAATGACTACTAAAATATATCTATATCCTCTATTTTCATGAGCATATAAGCCAAATTCTGCCAAATCCGCTTGCCATAGATCATCCAAACCTTTAATTACTGTTCGTCTTCTGGGAAAGTTCTTCCTGACCGGTTTGTGTAACTCATTAACAACATCACTCTTTATCTTACTCATTATTCTGAAGGTGTAATTAGTTTCTGTTCAATATCATGTAGACGTTGCTTTAGAAGTTGTATATCACTTTCAATCTTAGTTTTATTTGTTGTGATATGTTTCTCAGTTAACTTTAATATATATTCAACGTTATCCAAATCCAACCTTAACTTATTAGTTGTTGTGTTTATATTTCGAATGTCCACCAATTCCGTAGTAACTTCCTTTTTCAAATGGGAAAAATTACTCCTGACATCTGTAAGACCATCATACATTTGTTTAATCTTTGTTTGATTTTCATCAATATTCGTCCGCAAATGAAACAAATCACTAACATGTTGAGCTCCACCACGTATACGCCCATCTAATTCATGCAACATTTGTTTTTTAATATTATCAACATACTTTTTGTTGGTACAATCACCATCCTCTCTAGCTAAAGCTACATTACGAATAAGTTTGTTTTCTACATCGTAATTCCCATCTTGTGTAAGAGGAAAGGTCTGTGTAGGTGAGTGATGTATAATACCAACTCTATCGACACCAATATATTTACCGAATTTATCTATTACCATCTGATCAGATTGCATTTTATCTACACTGTGATGACATCCGAATTTATCGATACTCATCATAAGACTAACGAGTGAATTATGATGATTATTATATTTATGCGATTACTTGAACCTCCCTCAATTCTACTATAATAGAGGCTATTTCATTATCATGACTAGAATGTCCGGCGTTCTTGGAAGCGATTAGTACGCGCAATCAATCTACTAACTCGTTAATATCGTCCCAATACATATATTGATATGGTTTGTTTGTAACTCTCAATTCATTTTCAATATTTACACCTTCACCACGATGTGTGAAGTCATATATAAGAGGTCTAATGATTTTCTTATACTTATACCCTACACTACCCTTGACACGTTTTTTCGAGTTAAATTCCAAAAGATGTACCGCAGTTCGCTTTAATATATCACGATACCTGTGTTCATCATCTTTGATGTACTCGTCAGGTTCTTTCTTAAATATAAGATCATAAAGTCCTGGTGTTCCCTTATACCGTACACCATCCACTATAATATCATCACCTTGATAATCTAATACACTTTTACCAATTTTCAATGAATTTGTTGTAGGATCCAAATGAACACCATAAGTATAATCAAATTCTCCCTGGGAGTCCAATAACAGACTGTCTATATAACTTGCAGGTAGTCTGTTATATTGTGTAAGATATTCTTCAATGCTTTCCGGATCATTTTGAATCATTTTCTGATAGTCTTAACGTGCTTTATCCATTGTTTCTCTTATATTTACCTCCTCAGGTTCTTCTCCAGGGTCATGAGTAAACTGTATTGGTTCAGCAGATACGTTGGTTTCGGGTAATACGCTTTCATCGGTAACAATTGGTCTAATAGGTGTGGTAATAAGGGGTTCTGTATCGATCGTGCTCCGTGACATTGCCAACGATGAGAAAAATTTCCTTGCCTTTATGCGACGCCTCTTGATGGTTGTAGATAGTTTACGATGCAGTCTCTTTACAGATTCCAATTCCTTCTTAAGAGGAGGTGGAGATTCATCGTCTACTTCCTCAGGCTCCTTTTTAACGTGTGCAAGTTCAATTAATTTTTTAATAGGTTCGACGAGAGGTCTAAAATGTTTTAACGCTACATCCTCCTGTTGTAATCGACCTATTTTTAATGCTAAATGTTTTTTTCGAACAGCTTTACTTGCCTTTATAATTTGTTCTTTAAGATTACTCCTGTCAACCATTCTTACACTCTTCAGATTGACGTAAGGATGAAAACTAAACTGTTACTTTTCATAATCGTGTAATATATAACAATCTAACATTTTTCTATATCTTCCATTAGCACTATCACTGTCTTTGTCAATTACTAAAAATCCATATTTATCCTTCCAACATTTAGCACACAATAGTTTAAATTGCCCGAACGTCATATCAGTGTTCACATGACCTTCATAAATATGACGTAAGTTGATATCGTCTTGTTTGAAGAGAATTATGAAGTTGGCATTATCACGTATCAAATGTTTTGCTATATGTGTATAAGTTTGACACAGGTAAAATGAATCTACACCTTTATGTCTACCCATGCTGAAATACTCCCTGATTTTTTTGTTGTTTATCACACGCAACATCGTCAAATATAAATATTGAATTTTCCAACGCTTTAGACGGATCTACTATATAATCACTATCCTTGTAAGAGAAATATTTCACACCTGACGTATTGGCCATTACACTCTCCAAGAACTGATATTTCGGTTGATACAATGACTTTGAATATATATAGACGTTATTGAATTTAAGACCATTCTCTTCAAACAACAAACTTAACATCACGTTTGTCTTTCCACAGTTAGAGGGACCACAAATGATACATCGAATTGTATTTGGTAACAAGGGGCTGTGTTTCACATATTTTTGCTGTTCGTCTCCACCAACATCCAGATTTCGAATGATCAACGAATCCTTTTGCTTTAGCAAACGCATTCTCAACAACAACTGATATATAATACATAGTAACGATCATATTTAAATCATTAATATGATACTATTCAAGAAGGGAGGTGGTCTACTTAATTCTTTAATTAATAAGTTGCCTGTAGAATTACACATACCAGGTTATCAGGTAGTTATTACACTAACAGTTTTTTTTTTTTTTTTTTTTTTTTTATAATAATTACTATTAATAGTATTGTGGACCTGGTACACGCTTAGAGGATCGATTGACTCGTGGAGATCGTGGAATAAATCCATTAGATAGGGCCTGTAAAGAGCATGACATAGCATATTCGAAAAGCAAAGATATCAAAGAACGACATAAGGCTGATTAGATTCTTGAAGATAGAGCTTGGGATCGTGTAAAGTCGAAGGACGCCTCTACCGGTGAAAAAGCATCCGCTTTTATAGTAACTAACTGCATGAAAGTTAAGAGAAAATTAGGTATGGGTCTTAAAAGGCAAGTAGTGTCCGTTTCACCACTTCAATAACTCATTTCAAAAAATATTAGGAGAGGTAAAAAGAGAATGATGAGGGTCGGTGGCGGAATTAAGAAGATTGCTTTCCGGAAGTCTATAGTGAAGAGGGTTGGAGACACCATGAAACGTTTCAAACATAACAATATTAAAGAAGGTGCTAAAATAGCAGTTAAGGAAGTTGGTGGGCGAAAACGAGTACGAACACCCCGCATAATTCCAATTCCTAAAACTGGAGGCTTCTTACCCCTTATTCCACTATTTGCAGGGTTAAGTGCATTAGGTGGCTTAGCAGGTGGGGCAGCTGGGATAGCACAGGCTGTTAACAAGGCTAAAGCCGCACAACAAGAACTTGATGAAGCGCATCTTCATAATCAAACGATGGAGTCGATAGCATTGGGGATGAAAGGTAGTGGATTATACTTGAAACCATACCGTAAAGGTCTGGGATTATTCTTGGGATCTCAAGGGAAGGAGAAAAAAAACTATTAAGTCGACTGCCACGCAGAGGTCTAACTAATATCGATATTGCAAAGTATGGTCAACATATACCACATTTTAGAGGTGTATATATGAGAGACAATTTACCGAAAAAATCGCGGAAAACTGAGTGTGCAGTCGTTAATCTTGATTCTAACGTCAGTGCTGGAACTCACTGGACAGCTTATGATAAGATCAGAAATATAGTGTACTATTTTGATTCGTTTGGGAATTTGAAACCCCCCAAGGAATTGATAAACTATTTCAAGAATTGTGAGATTATTTACAATCACAAGAGGTTTCAACAGTTTGATGATATAAACTGCGGACATTTGTATCTAAAGTTTTTATATAATAAGACATTCAATGGTTGAAGATCAATTATGTCAAGAACTTTTACATTGAAAGGTACGAGCAATGTGCTCTCTGATACCTATTACCCGCCTATAGAATTAAATCCTTCACATGAATATGCTGTAGGATTAATAGGATTGTATACATACAATTCAATACCAAATATTTCTGAAGTGAATAACAAATTTAATTATGATAATGGTAAAGTTATTCAATTACCTACAGGAGCATATGAAATTACAGATATTGAAGCATACTTGCAAGATAAGCTAGCTAAACCAAAAAGTACTGCTCATCAGAAAGAGGAAACATTTTCGCTAAAACCCAATAACAATACTTTAAAATGTGAAATATTAAGTAAATTTGAAATAGATTTTCAACCGATTGATAGTATTGGTCGATTATTGGGATTTACTGAGAAACTATTGGAGGCCAATAAGAGCACGAATCTGACGCTCCAGTGAAAATTATAAAAGTGGTGACGATACGTGTGGAATCTAATATCACAACAGCTTCATACTACGATACACGTCTAAGTCATACTTTGTTTGGGTTTGCTCCGTCTGTGGAACCGGGCCATAGTATAAACATAGAACCGAGAAATATAATTTATTTACCAATAAATACATCGCAAATAGATAACATTAAGCTTAGACTACTCGATCAGGACGGTGATCTGGTAAATTTTCAAGGTGAACAAATTGTTATTCAGTTAAAATTGAAGAGAGTCTGAAAGAAATGGGTTTGGTTTTCAATCGAAGGAAACGACAACAACAACAACGTTTGACAGAATATAAAACGGAAAAGTCATCAATCAATTGTCAGTCGTTCAAGAACGTGCTAACGCGTGAAAACATAATATTTCTCGAGTCCTTAGGTTTGAAAGTGAAGGGAAATGTCTGAAAAGTTACAGATTACGGACGACTTATATTTTGATGAAACAGTAACTAAACAAGAATATCATACCTATTATCCTATATCTAATAATTTTAATTTGAATGATGAAATACGAATACCGGTTCGCCATCAAGATATATACACAGTTCCGGGTGACAGCTACCTATACATCGAAGGAAAGTTTATTGAAGAAAGCGATGGTAATGGTACGTGCAAATTAACAAATAATGCATATGCTTTTCTCTTCGAACAAATTCGATATGAGATCAATGGTGTGGAAGTGGATAGATGTAACAACCCAGGTATCACGAGCACCATGAAAGTATACATTTCATACAGCGATAATGAGAGTAAAGCTCTGCAAATGGGCGGTTGGTGTCCCTCATTGAACAAACAACCAACTCTCTACAATAAAGACTTTAGCGCTTCCATTCCTCTTTCCTTCTTATGTGGAGTTTTTGAAGACTATCGCAGGATTTTGGTAAATATGAATCAAGAGCTGATACTACAACGAAGTCGCACTGATAACAACTCCTACATGAACACAACGGAGGGCGGAACGAAAAAGGCAAACATTGAAATTACAAAGATTATGTGGCAAGTACCGCATATTGTAGTTAATGATGAGTCTCGCTTACAGCTTTTGAAAACGCTCAACACCAACAAACCGATATACATTCCGTATCGCGCTTGGGAACTTCACCAACTACCTACAATTAGAGAAAATAAAACGGACATTTGGCCAATTAAAACTTCTACCAATATGGAGAGACCAAGATATGTTATCGTGGCATTTCAAACCGGAAAGAAAGATAATATTAACGTTGATGCAACATATTTTGATCATGTTTCCCTCACAAATCTTAAGCTTTACTTGAACAGCAATTCATATCCATATGATAAGCTGAATCTTCAAATGAATATTAAGAGATATACTGCAGCTTATCGCATGTACGCTGCATTTCAGTCAGCCTACTACAATAAACCGGGTCAACCGATTCTTGATTAAAATTCTTTCAATGGAGACTGTGGTTAAATAAAAATTTAAAAAAGGTATATAACCCCTTACCACAATTATTAGTCGTATCCTAAATACGTATTTCGACAACTAAGTTGTCATCATCAGTAGGTAAAAACTACTAATTAAAAGTCGCACATGGGGCACAGTTAAAACAAGAGAAACGCTTCCGCACAACTATTATACACTGCAACCCTGTATAGACTCGATTCTTGATTATGAAAAATTTCTCTCCAAGACTGTATGTTATTGACTGTTCTAAACAGAATGAATCGATTAAATCGTCTACTGTGGACATAAAATTGGAAATGGAATGTGATGCTACCTCCCCCCCCCCCCCCCCCCAATACTACAGTGTTTTGCTTAATCATCCACGACAGCGTAATAGAATATCTCCCACTAACTGGTATTGTTAAGAAAATTATATAAGGAAGAGTTACCACGAATATTGGTGTGCAGTTATTGAATAGTTCATGAGATAAACAATATGGTTAGAGCAGTAGTTATCGATCTACAAGGGGTTTTACTAAAACGAGGATTTATGGTGAAAGAACTAGCTATTGGAAATATGGAACGAGTTAACCACTACGTCTTCAAACCAAGAGTACCATATAGACGTTTAGATTCTGCTGAACGAAGACAGGTGCATTGGATTGAAAACAATCACCATGGAATACGTTTCAATCATGAAAGCACTCATCCTGAAGAAATATTCAATATTTTAAAACAATTTACTAGGGGTGTTGATATAATTTTTGTTAAAGGCTATCAAAAAAAAGATTTTTTACAGAAATATCTTAATATTAATATTAAATTTAGAAACGTTTGTAAATGTACCCAAATTAGAGCAAACGAATACAGGTTGTTATATGTACCACAAAATTGATTTTAGTATGTGTAGTTTACATAATATACATGTATTAACACAATATTTATATGAAAATAATTATTTGTAAATTACTGTTTATAAGTCCTATGTCTCATCTTATATATTTGTATGTGTCTCTGAAGTGTATAAATGAATAATAAAAAAACAAATCAATATTTAATAGTTTTTTATTTCTATCATTCGATATCATAAACATTACAAACATTTATTTTTTATTTTATTGAATATTTTTTGTGAAAGATACATATCTGCGTCGTAGTTTTTTATTTCTATCATTCGATATCATAAACATTACAAACATTTATTTTTATTTTATTGAATATTTTTGTGAAAGATACATATCTGCGTCGATATCATAAACCTCTTCAAATTTCAATGATGATGCTTCTGTCGTTGCTGCTGCTGCTACTGCTGCATTTGCTTTTGTTGATGATAATGATGCAGGTTTCAAAAGCCTGTTTTCCAGTAACTTGAACTTTGATGATGATGATGAAGAGGAAGACGATGATGAATAGGAATCGGATAATGGTGACACTTCATCGTTTGTCCATTTAATTTTTTTAAGTGGTTGAGAACCAACTGCATTTATTTCCTCTTCATCTCTGTATATGTTGAAATGAAAACGTTTCGAAGCCTCTTCAAATAATTTTACATCTTCGTCACTCTCACATGCCATTCTACAGTACCTAACAGGAAGGTTACCTATTTTCTTTTTAATAGTTTCATTCTTTGGTGTATATGTCAAACTCAGAATCACCTTATCATCCCTCTTATTAAGTTTCTTCATGCCAAATCTAATAAGAATATTTCTTTTGTTAGACAATATAAGATATATATATATATATATATATATATATATATATATATATAACTAGTACTTACCTGAAAAGTTCTTTCACTACCACATACAACATATCAATTGGAAGATCTCATAAATTGTTGCTTTGAAATATTATGGTTGCTGGTATATTTGCCATCTTTATGTTCTTACTTGTTTGAGTTTCAACTAATACTAACAAGCATTGCAGATCGCAGTCTATTTATTTGAATATTTCATTTTAAAATTGTTGATTTTTAATTTGAATGACATACTTGTATGATGATGATGATGATATGTACCTTACACAATCTCTCATATAGTTGTGAGAAACTTGTATTGAGTTCACATGTGTGATTGTGTGGGAGTATAATAGGTTTTGATACTGTATTTCTGTTTAATTTTTTTTTATTTATTTAGGAACTGTTATTCATTTATTTACTTTTGTAACCCCATGGTATAGTGTCTGTGTATAGATAATTCACAATTCGTTTGTCATCAAATGGACTTAATGCGATTTTTTTTTGAGCAATTGTAAATACTTGATGTTTGTATGATTTAATTAAATTTTGAGTTATTTCAATATTACAATGATTGAATAAACACTGATAGTAATCGTTAAAGGTAATATTTTGTAAAGAGGAATGTTTAATTCCTTTTGCTTTCTTAATAATATCTGAATCAATTTGTTGAGTGGTTATTTCTTTTCTAGTTTCAGAATCTGTTTTGTTTGTTAATAATTTTATTGTATACATTTTTGATCTTAAACCAATAAATTCAACCATAATTTGACCGTTATTTATATCTTTCATAAGTCCTAATTTTTTTTTATTCACTCTAGGGATACAATAGATATTATTTGAGGGATAATCTGAAGTATCAAATTTATGTATGTTCTCCTTTATCTGTGCGTAAATATCTTCGGTATAAAATTGATAGATTAACGAATCTGTGTCGGTATATAATAATTTTGCATTATGATTGAATTTGTTTTTAATATAGTTGTAGTGAAAATCATATAGATATATTTTTGAAATATCTAAAATAGTAAATCCTACATATATAGGTTTATTAAATTTAATTTTTAGCCTGTTCATTTCAATAATAACCATATTTTCAGCAAAAATTGTACAACTACTGAAATTGGGCTGTGAAATGTAGTATTGTGCTCCATATCTTCCTGACCATCTAGACACCAATTTTATGTCCTTGTATTTCCTAACATTTTCAATTGTTTTTCCAAAGACTGCATTATTCATTAATTTAAAGAAATTTTTCTCAAAATCGTTTTTACTGTTCTGTCTACATTCTGTGTTTAAATTAATATATTTTTTCATCCATGAAGATTGTTTGAATTTAAGTATTCTGTGAGTTCTTTCAACTTTAAGACCTAAATTAATCACTTGTTTCAAGTTTCTATAATGAATAATATAGTTTTTCTTATTAAACAATGTTGTCAATAATTTAGGAATTTTAGAAATTGACGTAGGTGGAATCATATGTTCGGGGCAAACAGGAAGATCTTTATGTTTTTCATGTAAAGATTCAGAATACTCTAAATCAACCTGTAAGATATAACCAAATTCATGATCATCAGGTACATTGATAACATTTATGGAAAGAGCATCTACCCACTCGAATTGACCAGTAGGTAAATGTTCACACATTGCTGTTCCATACAAATTATTAATATCAAAGTACATGAGATAAGAAGTAGTCTCTGCAGAATTAAATTCTTCATTCATATATGAATTATTAGCTTTTCCATATCGATTGGAACATTGTGAAATTCCTCCTCTAATACCTTTTTCAATGAACATGATTTTATCAATATCCCGTAACAATTCTAATTGTACTGAGGTGATCTTTAACATCGAATCAAATGCAATACCGGGGGCTGAAAAATAGTGACATGGATCTAACTGATATATTGTCAAAGAATTATTTCTAAAATTTTCAAGAATATCTGCTAATAAAGAACATCTGTTTTTAAGTAGAGTTCTGTATACGAGGTTTGTCCGGAAAATACGTATAAAAGTTGAATAATTTTATTTTACAATTATTCAGGTACTACAATATGGTCTCCTTCAAAGTACTCCCCCTGAGACGAGATACACTTCTGCCAACGCCGTTTCCACTGTTGATAACATTGCTGAAAGTCTTCAGTTGTGATGCTGTTCAGTTGGCGTGTCGTTTCTGCCTTGATGGCTTCCACATCTCCCAAGTGCCGCCCCCGAAGCACCATTTTGCATTTCGGGAACATGAAGAAGTCACAAGGGGCTAAATCGGGTGAATAAGGCGGGTGATCTGTCACGGTGATTGAGCTTCGGGCCAAAAAGTCACGCACAACGAGCGACGTGTGAGCGGGCGCATTGTCGTGATGAAGGATCCACCTGCCCCCTTGTGCCAAATCCGGTCGAACTCGGGCCACACGAGCTCTGAGACGTGTCAAAATTTCAACGTAAACATTTCCGTTCACTGTCTGGCCAGGAGGGACAAATTCCTTGTGAACAATGCCCCTACAATCAAAGAAAACAATCAACATTGTCTTCACATTGGACCTTGATTTTCGCGACTTTTTTGTTCTCGGTTCTCCTGCTAGCTTCCATTCCTTGCTTTGAGATTTGAGCTCCACATCGAATTCGTAAAACCAGGACTCGTCTCCAGTGATGACTCGGTTGAGAAAGTCCCCTCTTTCCTCTGCTTCCAACCAATCCTCACAGCACTGAACCCTCTTTGCTTTCTGTTCAGGCGTCAAGTGCTTCGGTACGATTTTCGCACACAATTTCTTCATTTCAAGTTTTTGTGTCAGAATTTCGTGAACGATTGTTTTGCTGATTGACAGCTCGTCAGCACTCATTCTGACTGTCAATCTACGGTTTTTAAGCACACAAGCCCGAATTCGTTCAACATTTTCATCAGAACTCGATGTCGACGCGCGTCCTGGGCGAGGGTCATCTTTCACTTCTTCTCGGCCTTCCCGGAACCTTTTTAACCACTTGTTCACGGTTGGTTCCTTCAGAGAATTGTCTCCGTAAACTTGTTTCAAACACTCAAAAATCTCACGGCCATTCTTGCCTAGCTTTGCAAGAAACTTGATGTTGATGCGCTGTTCCTCAATCAGAGAGAGCTCCATGCCGACGGCAGGTGAAAAAGGGTAACTTTCAACAAGCAGCCGCACAGTCCTACTTACACGCAGAGCGCTCTGACTCGAACTGAGCGTTGATGGGATTTGTTACAGCAGTAGTTCCCCCAGGCGGTGGCTGCAAACTGTAAAATAAAGTTATTATTAAACTTTTATACGTATTTTCCGGACAAACCTCGTATTCTTTTAAATTTTGAATTCTAAAAGTCTTCCAAACTAGATTTGCATTCTTATATTCATCATCGGTTATATTAGAATCATTAAGACTACTATAAAATGCTTCTTTCGGGGGTAACCTTATGTCTTGTAATTTTTGCCAATTATCTAAATATTCATAAGGAAAGATTCCTTTCTTTTGTAGTAACTGAAATTCTAAATCATTCTGACAATGACTTTTGGTTATATGTTTTTGATTTGTATCAAGGTATGATGATAATTTGTCAATACTACTATTCATAAAACGAAAAGAGTCCAAGAATCTAAAATTTATTTTTGTATTTTTAATGTACTTTGTAAATGATATGTATCATTCTTTATTAAGCGGTAATAAATTCATTGCTCCTTCAATTTCAGTACTAAGAGCAGTTATAATAAAATTTGCATCATAGGCTGATAAATTATGAAAAATTACATTGATATAATGAGCATCTTGATAATTCCAATTACATGGACTAGAATGCGCAGGTCCACGATATTTACCTGAAAGGTGGCAGTGCTCTCTTATCTTAATATCACTCGCACAAAATTTTTTAGAACAAATATGACAATGAATAGAATTTTGAAAGTCAATTTCTTGTTCATAACTAAGTATTTCCATAGGCACAGGTGGTTTAGATAAAATATTATTCACTTCAAATGTTATTGCTTTAAGTTCATTTACAAACCATACTTGACAATTTTTACCTGTATATGACTTAAATTTTGAAAGGGAATCATAGGAACATTTGAGGTAATATGCTATAGCAAATGGTATGTTTTTGTTATTTTTTTGTTTTTTCCATACAAAAATTATCTTCATATTTTTCAAGGATGCGTTCTATATCTGCATATATTACAAAGGGTACTTTTTCTTTGTTTCGGAAATTTTTAAATTTTAGAATCGACTCATTTTCTGATGGTAAAGTTATTTTAGTCTTGTTTAAATTTTTGCAATCAATTATATGAGATTGAAGAGATCTATCGGACTTGAAATGATTTAAACAGCGTTCACATAACCATTTTTTATTTGATAAATTCCCCAACTGTCTATGCAATAAGGAGGATAAATTTTTAATAAGACAAAAATGATATACCCTTAGTGATGAATAATCACCATCTATTAAGTCATCCATTTCATCTTCAGAATCATTAGTATTATTATTACACGCTAAAATAATTAAAATTATAAAATTTCTGAAAACTAAATTTGCTTAGGGATACCGGTAATATTTCTTTTTTCTTAACACAATATACATTGATTGATAGATTATTCTGCTGTTCAAATTTTGGAATGTCTCTTAGGCTAATAGGAAACTTAATATTCTCATAGTTTAAAATTCCCTTAATGTGGGGATATGATGATATTCTGCAGACATTTTTTTTAACAGTTGCAGGGTAAAGATATGCCATAATACTGTATAAGAAACAGAAGGAATCATTATTTTGGATGTTTAATACAGCTTTTTTATCAGCAATGAATTTTGGTACATCAACATAAGTAGATACACCACAATTAATAGGTGAATAATTATTAATGTTAACTTTCAATGATAAAATTCTTAACAACCCCCACCCAGAATCAGCTTCTTGGAAGCTTTCTAGCTTTTCCAAAAGTTTATTTATTACATTTTCTTGATACCACTTTTTTAAAATTGTATTACAATCTATTATGCTGTTACTAGTATTGAAAGACTTTATATCGGTTTCATTATTTGGAGGTTTCACAAATGTTGCATAAAAAATTACATTTACCTTTAGAAGAGATTTCCTGAGCTGTTTTTTAATTTTTAATGAGAAACTTGTAAAACACTTCTCCAGAAAAATTTTTTGTTCTTTTATTTGTAAATTAGTAATCATCCCCGTCTTAATTCTATTATTGAAACACGATTCTACATCCTGCCAAATTAATGTTTTATTATGCTTTTTATTATCACACTTAAGTCGCATCTGATGCTTTAAATATTCTTTATAATATTTTAACAGTGCTAAATTTGATTCCCATTGAGGATACTCCTTCTTATTATTAACATTCTTTAAATATTTTCTAATCAAAATAATATATTGTTTTAGATACTTAATCCATTTCATAAAATCTTCTTTTCTAAGGAGTATTTTACTAACTTGTTCAAGTTTTTTTAATATATCAAAAGCAAGTTTGCTTACTGTTTTCATTATCTAAATACTTCTAATAACACACCCACTCAATTACACGTATGAACTAAGTATCAATGTAAAACGTTTACGCTTATATTATAAATATTTTTAAAAAATTATTTCTGAAATCTTAACAAAATAGGTCATTTTCAGTAATTCAGTTTATTCACATGTACGAGATATGTATGATTTAGATCAAACACTTTATTTCAAACATCTGTGCAATTTGAAAAAAAATGTGTCTGTGCACTTATCTAGAAGTTCACACGGTTGTACGAATCATGTGTGATTTAGGTCAACTTGTTATTGTATATATGTTGAATGCAGTATATTGTTTTATTTTAATTTTATTATTCAAAATGAATTACCACAAATGCATTAATTTTCTTTATTTTCATATGCTAATAAAGTGGAAAAAATAAAATATATTGTTTTATTTTAATTTTATTATTCAAAATGAATTACCACAAAGTTACGGGTACAGGCATTAATTTTCTTTATTTACATATGCTAATAAAGTCGAAAAAAAAACAGTATATTGTTTTATTTTAATTTTAATTCGATTCTTAACCTAGCCTAGTTCGATGCTACGTAACATATTTCTTGGAGCATACGATAATCTTAATCACAGCCACCTATTTGTATGTTAGAGAGATCTTGATTCCATAATATTGCAACCGTCTTATTTAAAATATTAAACATGCATATGTAAGTGAAATAACGTTCTCAGCCCTCGTCTATATTTCTGCAACATGTGTTTACATGTGTCTCCATTAATTTACACAAGAGAATAGCAAATGACAAAAAAAAATCACATTCGGTTCTTAACCTAGCCTACATAGGATTTACCTCGTGTCACGTGACATGATTATCATTGATAACTGTATCTCTATTAATTCTTAGACATAATTATCCCTAGGTCATTGACTTCTACAAACTTTGCGCATACTAATTGATGATCTCATGTCAACACACATGTCTCATTAATCAATCTAAAAAATTAATTATATCATCTGGGTCATATACAGTGTGATCAGAAAATTATAATTCCAAGGTCAAATTGTCCCAGGACCGTTCCAGTACATTACTGCGTACGAACAGCGTCATCTTCACTAACGTAAACAGTATACGACTGTTGAGATTCGGGGTCGAATAATGTCACTTTCGTAAAATTTTTTAACAAATTTGCCATTTTTTCAATAAATTTTCTAATCTAACATAACCTAACACTACAATATGAATACAAAGTATTCCAATCGTACATGACAGATGGCATGTGCATCATAAGAATTAAATTCTGATTGGCTCCTTTATTTCTGTAAATTAGTGTAATTTCATATTCTATACGGTATAAATATTACCAAAAATTAACCTTATAAACATAACAGCAATTTTTATAAGGGAAAATACACTACCGCAAACTCTCTAATGTTAAAGTGGAGGTAAACGAACGGCATTTGCACTTCAAAAACAGTTTTTTTTTTTTCCTAAAGTATGTATATTCTTGTGTCACTGACTATAAATTTAATACTTGTAAAAATATTGAAAATGGAAGAAGGATTTACTAAGGCCCAATCTGATGATAACCTTCCAAAAGTGAACTCATTAATGGTTGCTGCTTTCTTTCAAGAAAATATCTGTTTTATTTCCAGTGAAATGAGAGGAGTAAAAACACAGAGGTAAATGCAAATACATACATATTACCTATTTATAATAATTTCGCCATTACTTATATGTAAGTTTTATGCACATTTTGGTTTGTTACAGGGCATCAAGGGAAGAGTACGGAGATGCTGCGATAGGTTATGTTCAAGTGAGAAGAGAACAAAGCAGGTGCATTGTAAAATGCAAAGTGTGCCCTGAACATAAAGTGCATTCGACACAATATAATGTAACGTTAATTGTTAATGAGGTCGCAGAAGTAGTTGAATCTGTGCAATGCCACAATTGTCCTGCATCGGAAGGTTTGTAGATTTAAAATTGCCAAAAATTATTGTATCATATTTGTTGCTATTATTTTAGTTGGATGTAAACATGCAACAGCAGTATTAATGTGGGTCCACCGTAGAAGTGAAGAACCAGCTACCACACAGAAAGCTACTGGAAAAAATCAACTCGTTCTAAAATTGGGACATCTCTTAAATACATAAAAGTCAGTGAATTTGGTTCCAACAAGCTTATTCCGGGAACTGCCAAAACAATACTTCTAGAGAAGACGCTGCAAGAGATGGCAAAACGAAATGTGAATTCACAATTATTGAAGCACTCACAGTATTACAAAGTACTACCCACTTTGTCATTGTCACTTCATCAACTGATAATTAAATTTAATGGGAGTGGTGGCATTGATTGTGATGATTTTGTATTATTTTCAAAATTGAAAATGGATGAAAGTATCTGCAAAAAAATTGAAAAATTAACGGTATCACAATATAGAAGTGAAATGTGGCACGAACTACGTTATGGACGTATAACAGCATCAAAAATCTATGATGTTATACACTGCAAGAAATCAGAAGGTACTGTAGTGGAAAGTATTCTAGGTGCTTATAAAGTACCTGATACTCCTGCATTGCAAAGAGGACGAACATTAGAAACTAGAGTTTTGGTAGAAGCAGAGAAACAAATAAAAACAAAAATTTTAAAATGTGGTATTTTATTGTGTATAGATTACCCATATCTAAGCGCAACACCAGATGGCGTAACCGAAGAATGTGTGGTAGAAGTTAAGTGTCCTACATCTGAAAAGACTTTTAAAAATATATTTTAAGTGATAATAGTATAAGTGCTAAATGTAGAAGCCAAATTCAAATGTATATCGCCAACAAAAGGAAATGTTTGCTTTGTGTTGCCTCTCCTGAATTTGAAAGAAATCATAAAATTACTATTTTAAAAATAGATTACGATAAGGATTATGTTAATGATACATTGAAAATAGCAGAAAAATTTTGGAAAGTAAATATTTTTCCTAAACTATATTCATCTTACAAACTTAATTCAAATAGAGGTAAGGTAAAATAAATAAATATGTTGATAAATATGTCTCTTATTTATCATTGAATTGTACAAAGCTCTATCACAGGGATGCACAGACTTATATAGATATAGACAGTGGGCTGCAGTATGCGCATCGTTGCTCTATCACAAATTTAAAGAAATGCAAAAATTTATTTTCTTACAAGTGGTCCTTGTAGGTTTACCAACGCAGCAGCGATATTGATGACATCATCAGTTAAGGGAATATGCTTTTGTGTATGCAAGAGTGAGGTTTCAAAAATTTAAATTCCCTAATTCTTCTTATACTTCGTTCGATGTGGATACGTAAACTGGCAATTCTTTTTGTTTCGATAACTTCTTGCTTAGGAAGTTTTTGTTTCTTTACAACACTTGGAGGTCTAATCAATTTACATCCAAGCGCTGTTAATAAATGCTCCACATGTTTAAAACCCCTATCAGCCATAACCGATGCACCAGGTGGAAGTATGTTTAAGTAACTGCATTCTTCTGTTAACAGTGTATCAGTTATTCTTCCAGAGAAACCTTGCGATATAAAATTAATTATTCCGTCAGGAGTAGAAGATATCAAATACTTTATTGTGTTGCATTTTTTATATTCTGACCATGTTAAAGCTTGTTTTATCGGATCACTTGGTTTCTGGATTTCAATTTCCAGTGCATCAATTATAGATTGTACCTTACTCTATCGAGCTCTAAACGCAAGCGGCAAATTTTGAATAATAGTTTCTGGTTTAGGCCAACATATAAAACATTTCAGATATTTTGCTATAACTGACACATACTTTGAAAATATTTTACTTGCATGGGAAGAACTTCCCAAAATCATCAGCAAGTTCAACAAAAGTTTTATTCAATCGAATTTTCATCAAAACCAATAATATATTGTTTATGGATATACTAGTTGTTTCACTTATCAGCTTCATAATAAAATAACAGTTTTCAGGAACACCAATGTAATGACGAGGGTTTCTTTCTATTATTTCAATGGTCCTGGATGTTGATGTAGATTTCAACAATTCGGTTTGATATTTCGTTGAATGGGCATCACTCTCACTAGCCGTAGATGCTTTATATGTTTCAGTACTATCACTGGTAGAAGTACTAGAAATAGAAATTTGTTTTAACAGTTCTACTTTTGAAAATCTCCCTTTATGAATATTTTTATGTGTTATTGGTGATGTTGAAACATTTATGGTGTTTTAAACGGTGACGAAGCAGAATTTGTAGTAGATGGTTTTACTTGGACATATTTGCTTCGGGCATGTGGTTTTATATTTATTTGTGTTGAAACATGTTGATATCTAGGATCTACTATACTCTGTTCGATTGCTGTATCTTGGACTGTTTCAATTAATTCACGGGCAAGGTTAGGATCATTACCACTACGTGGTTTATCACTGGACGATAAAACATTTTGATGTAATTCTCCTAAAACATCAATTCTTTGACGTTTCATAAATGCCTGGCGTTGTACTAGTGGTGATGCTGCTCTCTTGCGATCTGCTTGACAGACAAATCGGTGTGGTACTATACCTTTTTTCATATTTTTTTTTTTACATTGCCCTTCATTAATTTAAATCTTTGCCAATTTTCCATATCATTGGGTAACTAAAATAAGAAATGTAGGTAATTATACAACAATTTTAAAATGAATAAGATACATATTTCATTAAACACATGTAAATAATGTGACTTTCTTTATGTTAAGCTAATTTTTATGGAATGAGTTTTGCGAGTATTATCTCTAACATACATGCATATTTTTACTTACATCAAAATGGTCTTCACAACAATAAATTGCTGTATTTTTAGATATCTTTTTAGGGCCCCTTCGAACGGTCTGCAGCCACAACTGACGCATTTTAGCATCCTTAGGAACGTGTATAAATATTTTGTTTGGTGTACTAATCGATGAACTTGTGCAACACGGAAAAATACACCAATAATAAGTACTTTTTTTCTGCCATTCTTTATTTTATATTATAATGATCTCTTAAATGTATAATCCACGTATATCCTAACGCTAATCAACCGTGCAACAGTTAACGTGTTTACTATGTTTCTACGTCACACTCAACAGCCATTTTAAAAGTTGCGTTTTCCCGGGAATATTTACATTTCGAATTTAATTATTTATTATTGTTGTTATTATAAACTTAAAGAAGAAAAAGATAATTGCTGGTAATACTGATGCTATTATCTGCCAGACAAAAATACTTTCTAAATTGTGAATATTCCCTATTGTATATAATTGATATATAATTGTATATAATTATATATTTAAATTGTATTTGATCTACATTTCATAAGACCAAATTAATTGTTGAGTATAAATTATTTCCAGGTTATATTTACTAAAACATCTACTTCAAAATTAACTTACAAATATTCAGAGATATACAAGGTGGCGCAAAACAAACTCCACTATTTTACACAAATATATTTTATATTTATGAACAAGTTAGAAAGGAAATAACTAAACATTTCTCAAGACCTGGTAATGCAGTTTTAAGTTCTGAATATTACATCTGTAAGATGGCTTCCGTTGTTGGCAGCACATTGCCTTAAACGATTTATAAAGTTTTCGAACACTCTATTAAGAAGCTCTTGATTTATTAAGCGTATTTCGTTCCGAATGCTTTCTTTTAATTCTTGAAGCGATCGTAGCGATGGCGAAATAACTGCTGCTTCAAATACCCCCACAAGAAAAAATCTGGCACTGTTAAATCCGGCGAACGTGCCGGCCACGGAGTTTGACCAAAACGTGAAATAACATGGCCAAATGTTTCCCTCACTACAGCCATACTTATTCGCGCTGTATGCGCCGTCGCCCCATCCTGTTGAAGATAAACATTTCGTGAGCCAACACCAATCCTATGTAGCTCAGGAATCACAAAATGCTGAAGCATGTTAACGTACCGTTCAGCAGTAACTGTAACGGTACGATTTTCTTCTTCGAAAAAGTATGGTCCAATTATTCTAGACCTTGTTACTCCTCACCAAATAGTTACTTTTGGTGAATGCAGTGGTTGCTCGTGTAAATTCCGTGGATTATCTGTTGACCAAAAGCGCATGTTCTGTTTGTTTACATACCCGGACAAATGAAAATGTGCTTCGTCGGATATCATTAGCAAATTAATAATATCGGGTGTTTCGTTTAACATGTGCAGCATGGTATTGCAAAAAAGTACTCTATTTTGTCTGTCCTGAGGATGTAATTTTTGCACTATTTGTAGTTTATAAGGATGCAATTTTAACTCGCGCATAATTCTTTGGGTACTTCTTCGTGAAAGTCCTAACTCTAGCGCCTGTCTTCGTACTGATAAACGTGGAGCTGCTCGGACTGCTTCTCTAACTCTCTCTACATTTTGTTGGGTGCGTACACTCCTTGGTCTACCATGTTTTTCGTCTAAAACGCTGCCGGTTCTGGCAAATTTATGAATCCAACTCAATATTGTTTTACTAGTGGGAATCCGTCCACGTCTTGGAACTTGAAACCTATTCCGAAAGTGTCGTTGTGTTTGTATGATAGATTGTGTTTCGTAATATAGTTTTACTGTTGTAGCACGTTGTTCACTTGACCACCGTTCCATTGCTATTAGCCCAATGAAACGGCACGATATGACGTTTACACTGACAGGTATATTAAATTCCAATCATACTATCAGTCCTGCCAGTCACACGCTGAAATAATGGAGTTTGTTTTGCGCCACCTTGTATAATATATTAGGGAAGAATACATACCTTTCAGCTTTAACATTCTTGATTTCTGCACTAATAAAATTAGAATTGCTTCCAAAAAATTCTGCCATCATTATTGAGTCAATTATCGGTAAATTATCCGACTTTGCTTCAATAAAATAGGGTTCCATGAAGAAAAATAATATATAATATGACAATAGAAAATACTCAATTGTAACAACGTGTAACGGTAGTGCCTGTCGAATGTCGATCAGATCTGTTTACTATCGAATGACGTCACATCAATCACCGACGCGTTTGCTGTCACGTGATTCCTGGCTGGTTTAATCCAATTTTTAAAAGTCTCTTATATAGTTATATATCAAAAACAAATTTTAAAGTTATTTTTTTAAATCTTTAAGGAAAAAAGCAATTTAGAGAATTTACTGTTAAATCCACCGACTATAGTAGCTAGTAGTCAATTCAATTGATTAACCGATATCCTGGCGTCTCTCTTTTTTTGTTTAAATAACACCACTGGGCGATATTTTCTGTAAATCATGCATTTTCCAGCATCAAAATTGAAATTGAAAATAATTATTTGACTAAACGCAAATAATATGCTTAAGTATTGAATGCATTTTTGTTCAAATTTGAATGGAAAATAAATCGCATATTACTGCCCAAAATTATAACAATTTGCAACTCTAAATTAATACAAACTATAATTATAAAAAAAAGTATTACCTCATGACTGAATTCTTGCAATTTGAACTTTTTCCTGGCACTTGTAATAAAAATTTCAACTGACGCTTTGATGGCAATTGTTTCATTCAATGCCTAGTATGCAATTATGAAATAGCCTCGAATTTTACTTTAAATTACATGTAATAATAATTTGAATATAAATAAAGTATTGGTTTAAACATGAAAACAAAATTAAATTAATATTTTACAAATAGTTGTCATTGGTTTTTGAATGTGGGGTTATGTTTAATGGGTAGAAAGAAAATAACCTATTCGCGGGTTTGTTTACATTTAAAAAGTGGGCGTGTCTAATTAGTATCGATACAAAATTTTAATGTAAATAAATTAGCTATTTGTAATTTTCGCGCTAATGATTTAAATTATAAAAATGACAATTTAAATAAATATAAAAAATAAATTTTGAAATAAATATAAATTAGTTTGAAATATACAAAGTTATCGTAATATTAATTTATTTACACTTCGATACTAATTTTATAAACTATGTCCGCCAATTTAATCATTCTATTGTATGTTATTTTTATGTTAATTTCTGTCTTTCCCTTTGCAGTTAGCTGGAATGATGGTGTAATTTGCCCCATAACCATATATATTGTTTTCTTTGAATAAATCTTAAGTTATTCAAGTCGCACAGCATATGAAGTTTTATTTCTATTTTAAATTATGAATCTTTATTAAGTAAAAGCCCAAACAATTTCATTATTAAACTCTTTGGTAATTCAAACTAATTCTAGGAAGCAAAACTGCAACACAATACATATTTGTTTTTGAATAGGTCTCTATAAAATGAAATTTTAAGATACATGAAATTAAAAACGAATTGTAGAGCTGCGTAAATAGAGAAAAGAATTGGATAAATGAATAGAGAATATTCCAATATCATAAACTGGATTTTACGTTTATTCTTAAGGTTCAAAATTAACTTATAGATTCAGTAATATAGAATTTGATCTATTAGATTCACAAATTATATTTCAAATCAACGAAATTATTAATAAAAATGATGTTAGACAAAAGGAGAAGATCATTTAATGTATAAAAAAAAACAAATAAACCTGATAGTAACTTAACACAAACTGCTAGCCACAAATTCTTCAAAGGTTTTAAAAATCAATTTATTAACTATAATATAATTATATATAAACAATACCTGAATAGCATGATTGGTTGTTGAGACTGAACTGGTATTGTCAGCATTCCCCATAATATAAACCAAAAATTTCAAGTTGTATCAATTATTAAACACAAGAGGAAGAATTATTATTAGAACTATAATTATAAAAAAAAAGTATTACCTCATGGATGAATTCGTCTAGCAAATTGAACAGCGGCTTTCTTTCAGAATACACACACCACAAACATCAACTAATATAGTATAAGTATATATCTGTGATGGCGTCGTAATACTGATTCTGATTGGTAGTCTAAAGGAAGTAGAGATGGTTGCTCTGAACCGAACCTGTTCCTTTGAACCTAGTTCGCGTGCCGGAGCAGGTGCACCTAGTTCGCATTTTCCAAAAGAGTAGATCCGATTGAAACGATTCCGAGTCGTACAATTCCGATTCCGATCGTTCAAGTCGGAGCGCTCGAGAGTTGATCTCGCAGTTGCACAGTTACATAATCGCATCGTATTATGTAAAAGAGTAGGTCCGCCTGGAACGAGTCCGACTAAGCGAAGCGAAATGTGAGAAATAAACGACGCAACTACTCCTATACCTATGTATAAATAAATACAACTGGCAATTGTAGTTGCTGCGATTCCGAATAATTGTATATAGAATTGTGCAACCAAATATGTATATTTATTTTTAAATAATTAGTATGATTTCTAGTCATAAGAAAAACTAAATTTTTAGCGACACAAAAAATATATAATAAAAAGTAAAAATAATAAGAACTAATACGTAAAAAATAGTTTTAATTTTTGTATTTAAATCTAAATGAAATCATCGTTCATATTCAGGAAAACTAGTTTTTCTACTTTACTCGTGCTTAACCGTGTTCTTCTTTCATTTAAAATATACCCCGCTTTAGAAAAGAGTCTCTCGCATGGAACTGAAGTAGCTATTGCACAACATATTTCCTTTACAACGATACTTAGATTCGGGAATAAATATTCACTGTCCTTCCACCACTGAAATGGATCCTGATTTCGATCAGCCATTTCACATTCTAAATATCGTTGCACTTCCATTATTGCGCGAGAATTTGCAGACCCTGGGACTTCAACATTAGATAACATTTTATCTATTGAGGTATTATTGGTATTATTTTTGTGATTAGTCTAACGAATGTTTCTTTTTTTCTAACTTTAAACATTCTTTCTAACCGCCGCCGTCAATAAATTAAATACATTCAACACATTGCATATTAGAATGACATGGGATTTTCTAGTGTTGCATTGAAAAGCATACAAAAATTTTAAACCTATGTATGTATGTATATCGTATGCACTTTAATTAAAAAGAAATCTATAAATTGCAATCTGACACCTCATTTAAAATGTAATAATTTGACTGCTATTTGTATATCCAAGCTGTGTGCCTAAGTAAACATAAAGATTACCCTGACTGATCGGACGCAAAATATGACTCACAATCAATCGGTCGGAGTCGGAACTGATTTGTGCACCTAGTTTGCCGCACCTAGTTCGGAACTGGAATCCTGGTAGGTGCACCTACTCCGCTCAAGGAGTAGGTTATATCATCTCTAAAAGGAAGCCTGGGGCTATTTTATGCGCGTTAATTAATACGCAGATATAAATAGTATTGTGTAGGTTTTTACGAGGCGTTGTAATGCTTGTATAAAATGCTTGCAGTGTTGTTCCGTCTACCCATTTTTCTACACTTCTACCGATGAAGCCATCATATCTACCGATTTTTAAACGAATGAGAAAAAAAAATAAAATTTTGCTAAAACTTTATATTCATGTAAATAATACGTGTTAATGTAAATATTTATCAATATTTATGAACGTAAAAATCCAACAACGTAGTCGCAAATATTTTATTTGTTCTGAACTCAATTTACCTTCTTCTAGATAAATTCTAACATTTGCTCCTAAATACAGATCTTCTAATGCTTGATAATTATGTGAATTTTAAATTCAATGTTTTCTAATGCTGTAGATAATAAATAGTTACGTTTTAGGAAACAGTCACAAATTGTTCGAAAAATATTGGATACACTATTATATAAAGTGTAAAGTTTTGGCGATTCTGATTGCATTTCACGATTTAGACTATTAAAGAGTGGCAAAACATAATCTAGAAATAATAGAAAGACTTTGGTTAGCGGATTATAATTATTTCAATGATCGAGTATGTTTTCAGCTGTTGAGACATCGCCATCTGCAACAGCAGTTGTAAAATATAATCTGAGCGGATTGTATTGCTCTAGAATTTGTTTAATAGCTGAATCAACCGGTAACCATCTGGTTTTGGACGGGTGTAAAATTTTGTGGATTTTAACATTGCAATATAATTGATACTCTTGGAATTCGCTGATTCTTTTTGGACTTGAGTTGAAGTAATTAAAAATATTTCTTGTTAAGTTTTCAAGGAAATTTGGCAATTTTTCGCATGCGTATGAAGCAACTACTGCCCTGTTAAGCATAGAAGTCGTAACTGACAAAATCATTGTTTCGAGATATTCCACATTTAGTAAAATTTGTTATGCCACCAAATTGGAATATTTTATTAAAAATTGAATTTAACATTTATTAAGAGGTTGCAAACCTGAATCTAATAAGCCAGAGCATTATTTCAACACACAAGCAGAAATTAGAGTTTTGATAGATACGACATTTAGCACTAACATCATTCCAGGTATGCAGAGTAACAAAAAGGCATATCTACAAAAAACTTAAATTTATTGAACAGAAAAGTATTACAAAGCTCAGTATATATTATCGTAGCTCAAAAGCAGTCATTAATTTTAAACATCTAAATCTCGAATTTCCATTGAAATAGGAATACCATCCCAAAATGCCCCTAACTTTTTTGTTCGTTTCAGCGCCTGTAAATTAATTTTTGTGTCAATGTAATGAATAAGTCCTATTAGAAAAAGAAAGATTTTATATTCACCTGTAAGCGGATTTATCATCACGATCGAGAAATGATAACCGGCTTCACCTTGCCAAAATATGATGGTATATTGCAATGCATCATACGACCGGTGCGTTTCGTAAACGCGCTGCAGCTGATTGTTCCGCCAATGTAGAACGATATCACGTGATTCAAAATTTTCACCAACGACGACAATGGCGACATCATCAATTGTTGGCGCATTAAAACGCGTTTCGTGTTCTCCCGCAGGCGTCCTATCAGCTCTGATAACAATTATATGGTTATCAGATGGCATTCGGTCCAGCGCGGTTTTGAACAATGCAATCAATTCATTGTGTTGACGGAAAAAAGTTTGCAGTTGTTCTACAATTGGTCTTTTCAGCGAACTGTTGTGTGCGCAGCGCTGATCTACTTCTTTTGTTGTATTTCCCATGAAATAAATCTGCAGAATTTTATAGTCTGCATTCAGGTGTGGGTCATTCAGTGGGCATAAATTGGTCCCGAACCACATTTGTTGCACCAAATAAAGTCATTTAGAAACAACTGTTGTATTTCTGGATTTGTGTCAAGAAATGTTTGGAATCTGTTCCTGTACCAGAAACCAATGAGCGTAATGGCTCTGGTGGCGGAACCAATTGCGCCAACTTGACCTTGCCACTTGCGCAACACAAACCAGGTGTTTCATTTTTGTATTTCAATCCCTTACAATGTGGGCACACAACGCTCATCGATCCAATAGCAACGGCTTGGTCGGCACTGTAATCAATTGTCATGTCGTAACGGAATGCAGATCGATAAGTACTCAACGCAACATTTGTTTGTCTTCTTGCACGTCCATTTAAATTCATTGGCACGCGATTGCCTTCTATTGAACGATGATTTCTCTGTCGATGCATATCAGCTTCATTTACATTTTCTCTTTCTTCTTGTGTACGTGCTAAACGTGCTTGTGATAACCGATTCCGTTCCATTTCATTTAGCTTTTCGCGCTGCTCTGCAGTTCGATTATTTTGAAAATTCATTTGGTTTGTAGCATTGCGAGTTCTGCGACCCAAATTGCTACGTCTTATTGGCGGCCTAGTATTGCGACCATACACTTTGTTCTTACTGTATAACCTGAAAATTTGTTTGAGATGAAACGATGAATTTTATTTAATTTCATGAAGCGATTGCGATGAACAACGGATTCACAATTCAGCAAAAAAAAAACACTGTTACAAAAATTCACTTTTTCGGGAGCACTTTTAAAATTTTTCTGATGTTTTTACAACACAAACACAATTTAACCAAATTTGTCGTAACTATGTAATCACCGTTGCAAAAATTCACTTTTGCGAAACCACTTTTCACAATATTTCACAATAGAATCACAATTTAATTGAATTTTTCACTATGTAACCGATTAGCTCTATTTACAAATTGACAATTAGTAGTCAAACGTCATTTGCACACGTGGCAAAATAAGTTTGAAGAATAATAAAGTAACGGTATCTGTTGGACAGATCGCGAACAAGACAAAAGTAAAAAATTAATGAGTTATTTTCGTATGATAATGAAGTAAAAAACAAATTAGTCATTTTCATAAGATAATGATTAAAACAAAAAAGAATAATCGATAGTGCACTAAAAAATTGCAAATTGCCTGAATTCAAAACTTCTTCACAACAAAAAGTACGTATAATAGGTATGCCGAAAATTAAACTTGTACATGCCAATTAAACTTGTACATGCATATTTTCCTAACTTAAGACGTTATTCCGTACTATGCTTGAGCGGAATCTATAAAATAATAAAAAATATTTAAAATCCCATAGAAAAACACAATTTTTTAAATTTTTCAAAGCAAATTTTCCAATTTTTCTTGAGAACGGCTTGACCGATTTCGCTAATTTTTTTTTAAATGTGTGTAATAGTCTGAAAAAGGTTTTTATGGAAAGAAAAATTGGAAAATTTGGTTTGAAAAATTAAAAATCCCATAAAAAAAAATTAGCGAAATCGGTCAAGTCGTTCTCAAGAAAAACCTTTTTCAGACTATTACACACATTAAAAAAAACATTAACGAAATCGGTCAAGCCGTTCTCAAGTTATGCGCTTAGCATCGGACACCATTTCATTTTTATTTATATAGATTATACATTAAAAAAATACCCCCATAAATATTTACATTAACACGTATTATTTACATGAATATAAACAGTTTTAGCACAATTTTTTTTTCTCATTCGTTTAAAAATCGGTAGATATGATGGCTTCATCGGTAGATCGGTAGAAGTGTAGAAAATCGGTAGACGGAACAACACTGTTGCACTGATCTAATCGCAAACCGCAAATCGTATATCTGAGATATACGATGCTACGATCACTTCGCCGAGCTTAAAAATAAAAAAAAACAAGAAAACGCCCCCCGGGGCAGACCCGGTCTCGGACAACTAAAACTGCCCCTGCCCGTTCTTGCCAACGTCCAACGGGCCACCCGGCTTCTGAGGCTGCCTCAGCCCAGGGGTGGGGAGACCCAGAGGTAAGTAAGTTAACAAAAAAAAGGTGGATAAGGGCGCCACCGAATTTATTCCGCAGGACGTCGCAAACTCGGAAACTTTGACGAAAAAGTATATAAAAAAAAGGCAAGTAGCGCGGGGCAGAAGGCCGGCTCCGTGACCGAGACTCGTTCCACTCTCGAGGATCGAGAGACGACGGGGAAAAAAAGAAATACGTTGTTTCCAACCAAACAAATCTTATTTATTTAACACCCATTATAAATGTACGAATTTGGAATTTAAATATGTGGCTGAAGGCCAGTCAAAAGTAAGAAAAAGATTAATTAATTAAGACAATATTATGTAGTTCAAAGAAATCGACTCATATAATTATTAACAGTGCGGCTGATGGCCTTAGTACGCCCTAAAAAAACAAAAACAATACGTATTCTTTCTTTCTCGTCGGTTCACAATGTATACAAGTTCAACAATTCGTTGAAATAAATCGATCTTTAGCTAGAAAGTTTTAAATTCAAATAAGGTTCAGCAAAATATGTAATTGTATATAATGAAAGTATTCTAATCAATTAGCAAAAATATGAAATACATACAATTAAAGTGTTCAAATAAGTTAACAAAAATCTGTAAGGCATATGATTAAAGTATTCAAATTAGTTAGCAAAAATATGTCATGCCTATAATTACAGTATTCAAATCAATTAGCAAAAATACGGTATGCGCCAAAATAAACCACACTGAAATTACTGAAGTATATTATTTATTACTTATACATTATTATGTCTATAGAATACATGTTCAAAATGTGCGCATGGCGTTGTAGGCACTGCTCATAACGGTTACGCAGATTGTCAAACATATTCGAGAACACAGGTTGTTGCATATTCCTGAAAAAGGAGACTATCTTCTCACGTAAATGATTAACAATTCTGGGTGGGTCTGTACCGCTGAAGACTAGCTCCTTTAACATACCCCATACGTAGGCATCCGGTGGTGTAAGATCGGGGGAATGTGATGGGTAGTTGAAATTAGAATTGCGGGAAATGATGCGTCCTTCAAAAGTTTCCTGCAGCAATGCTATCGATTGTCGAGCAGTGTGACTGGTCGCCCCGTCCTGTTGAAACCACTGCTCTTCCATCCGAAGGTCCCTCACACGACAAAACCCTCTGAGATCTTGGACAAATGGCGTTACCACAATGTTTCTATAACGTTCCTGGTTAACAGTAAGAGGTGTGCCATCATCATCCTCAATGAAATATGGACCAATCACACCGTGTGCTGACACTGCACACCATATCGTCACACGGGCACTATGTAGCGGTTTTTGGATAATCACGTCTGGCTTACCGAAACCAAGGAAGCGAGTTGTTTGTTTATTGATGTAACCCTCCAAGTGAATATGACTTTCGTCTGAGAACCACACATTATTCAAGAAATCTGGATCCTCGTACAACATAGCCAAAAATTGTCCACAATACGCAACCCTGGCATTCATATCTTGGTTTGACAATCGTTGTCCAACTTGAATTCGGTACGGAAATCCACCTACATCTTTGAACAAACGCCGAATCGACGTACTGCTGATATTCAACTTAAATGCCGTTCGCCGAAGACTTCGGTTCGGTGATTGCAAAACCTGATTGAGGACACGTCCATGGTTCCCATTCGTTCTCACAGTTACTGGCCTACCAGACCTTCCCTTCCGTTGGCACAACACACTGCCAGAACGACGAAATTTCTCAACAATAGAAAGCATAACTTTGTTGGTAGGTGCCTCTTTATGAAATTGATCGCGATATGTTTCCGTCACTAACTTCAAACTCGGTCCACCTTGTTTGCCTTTTCCGTACGATCGAAAATAATGCTCGACGATAAACACTTTTTCCTCAGTCGTGAGACCCATTCTCAACTATAACATCACATAACAACGTTCTTTGCACTACTAAAGACACATAACGCTGCTAGTATCATACGTCAAAAAGCAGACATGCGCATAACAATGGCACGCATTTCAGTGTTGTTTATTTTGGCGCATACCGTATGTAGTGTATGCAATTAAAATGTTCAAATAAATTAGCCAAAAATAAATCTGTAAGGCATATAATTAAAGTGTTCAAATAATATTCATGTAGAAACGCAAGTTTATATTGAAACGGTCACAACAGTTCGTGAAGCGAATAAAAAGAGTATAAGAAAGGACCCGCAAAAAAGAAGGTCAGGCCACACAGGTTATTTCACTTCGAAAAAAAAAAACACCTGGGACTATTTAACAACGATCTATTAATTAAAAAGGACAGTAAGTTATATAGGAAATGAAATAAGAAATTTAACGAATGACATGTGAAAAAAATAAATTAAATTAGCGTAACGAGTGCTTATCTGGTGGTTAGAACTGCTATCGTGTCCTTCTCCCTCCAGGAAAATAAAAGCGTCGCTCGCGGGAACAATCAGGTGAAGCGACGTGATTTCTTGCCCGTCGGGTACACCATCTAAATAAAGGAATAACAATCGAAATAAGCGAAAGGAAAATAAGACAAAGAAAGCCCTTATACATACCGAAGAATGCGTTCGATGGCGGTGAAGTTAATGAGGTGCTGTTTAACGTGATACAATTTTCTTCTCCCAACACTATAAATCCTCCGAAGGAGATATCGCATTAAGCGAATAATATTGGCATAAAGATCGATTAAATTTCTTCACGGGGCCGTAATTATAATAATTAAGTAAGGCTGCATCGATCAATATCCGTGATGGGAGAGCACGTAACTACCTCGAAGATCGACTACTAAAGACGGTATGTCTAGAGAGCGAGTCCCCGTACTTTTCTTTTGAAAAAAAACGAGCACTAAGGTTCGAGAAAAAAGGAAAAAAACTTGAAAGAAATTAAATATATATTAAAATAAGGAATAACGATACCTATACAGGTGTTCGTTTGAAATGGAGCGAAATATATTGAAGATATCATTAATTAAATTACAAAATAACATAATAAAGCGTTAAGCGTTACGGATGCGTAACAACGATCGTAGCATATTTTTCAGAACTCCATTTATTCTTTCGCAAGGATTAGCCTGAGGATGGTACAAAGCAGTATACTTAATTCGTACATTATATCTATACATAAGGGCTTTAAACTATTTAGAACGAAATTGAACACCATTGTCCACGATAATAGCATCAGGAACTCCAAACACTAAAAATACTTGTTCCTCTATCCATCGACAGACAGTAGCGGCGGTAGCGGTTCTTACAGGAAACATTAAGGGAAATTTACTAAAGCAATCTGCTACAACCATGGATAAGGGAATGCTACAAATGGGAAACACAAAGTATAAAGAATAAGTACTTACGGAGCTGACCTCTTGCGGATCTAGTCGCATATTGCTCGTGTATATTTTGAAAAATTAAATTATTGTATTTTTCAGTGCGAACAAATTAAATGTCTTCACTTTCATGCACATCTTAAAGTGAAATGAAAATGAACACATTCAATTTGTTTACAGCGAAAAATACATTTTTTTCAATTTATTTGATGCCATCACAATAGTACAATATAATAATTTTTTATATCAAACAGAAATTTAAATAAAAATATACTTCACTTTATAATGTACAATTGGAATGATAAATTGATTTAGAAATAAATGAGAAATCTTATAGAAAAAACAATTTCAGAAATGATGAAGTTACTTTATTAGGTAGCACACAAAATATACAAACATTATATCCTAACTAATAATATGTATAACTTAATAATAATATATAAACAATTATGTACAGTTAAGCTCACATAAACAATTTTTTAATATTTGTTTTGTTGTAATTTATTCTTGTAACGTCAAAATGACATTTGTTACTTTTTGATATCTAAAATAGCAAGAAAACTGATTCCGGCAGACAAAGTACAAATTTTGTTAAATTTGGAAAGTCGCACCATAAACAAGTCACAGAAGAATTTCGTTTGAACAAATCTACAGTACTACAAGTTAAAAAAAAGATAGGAAAATGAAGGCAGTATATGTCGCAAACGAGGAACTGGTCTGAAAAGAATATCAAGTAATGTAGATCACAAATTGTTTGAATATTTGAGAGAAAATCCGTTCGCAAGTGCAATAATAGCTATTATTGAAACAAAATTTTCTGGTTCTAAGCAAACGCCAATTCGGAGACGCAAACAAAGTGAATTAAGTTCTAGTGTTGCAACAAAAAATTCTATTGACTGAAGAACTGAAACATTCATTCTTATAATGGGCCACAATTTTGGGAAAATGTCATCTTTTCTGATGAAAAAAAAATTTCAATCATCAAGTAATGGTAGAGTAGTGTCAATTTGGGAAGACACTGACGCAGAAACCAATTTGGAACTTATAAAGAAAAGTGTACCCCAAACGAGAGAGAAAGACATAGTTCTAGCATGTATAGACAGGCCGAATATCATTGACTGTAATTTTCTCAAGTTGTCTTCTAGCGTCCGTAAGGTGTCGATCGTGTTCTTTGAGTTAATTTTATTACAAAATCAGTTGTTTGAGTTTATGTTATTACAAAATCAGTTGTTTGAGTTTATTTTATTACAGGGTATTTATGTATAATTATGTTCATACAGTAAATAATAAAGAATTAAAACACTTGGCTTGTTTCACTATGAGATTTATTTAAATTCTCTAACATCTGTTTCGGCTGTTATGCCATTCTCAAAGAGATCTATAAATCTAACTTAAAGACTATCGCACTTGTTCTTATATGTTGTCTGTTCTTGTGTGTAGTGGCCGTAGTGGGGGTGGTACTATGTTGTGTATTACGGTGTATATAAAGGCTGTATTGACATATTCTATCTGTGTATTGGTGATTGATAGATTTTGTTTTTTCGCTAGTTTTATTTCTAATATTTCTAGTAGGTCCAATCTCTTGCTTTTTGTGATATTGTGTATTAAGTCGCAGTTATCTATATCGGGGAAGTGGTTGAGTTCTATACAGTGTTCGGCAAAGCCTGTGTTTTTCTCACTATATAAAATTGACTTTTTGTGTTCTTTAACTCTGTTTTTAATGGCTCGTCTACTTTGGCCGATATAGATAGCCTCACAGTCTTTACATTTTAATTTATAAACACCTGATTGGTCCATTTTATCTCTTTTATCTTTGTTGTTGCTAATCATTGTTCCCAAATTTGTTTTATTTACCCAGCTTATTTTGATATCTAATCCTTTTACTATTTTGTTTATTTTATTAGTGAGTTGGGGTATGTATGTAATTTTGTGCCATCTTTGTATATTTTCTGTTATTTTCGGGTATAGGTATTTGTTCTTATTATTTTGTATTTCTTTACGTTTTAACAGTTTATCTACGATTTTAGGGTCATATCCATTATTTCTTGCGATTAATTTAATTGTGTTTATTTCTGTATTAAAATCTGTCTTGTTTAATGGTGTGTTTGTGGCTCTATGTATATAACTATGGAATGTTGACATTTTTATTTTCATCGATTGTTTAGCGTTTGCGTGTAATATGTTGTCTGTAAAAGTGGGTTTTCTGTAGATTTCAAATGTAAGCTTATTATTATTTCTGTTTATTGTAATGTCTAGAAAGTTTATTTTCTTGTCTTTTTCTGTTTCTTTTGTAAATTGTATCTTGTGGTTTATAGAATTTATTACTTTTAGGAACTCCGTTAATTGCCTATCTGTACCCTTCCATATGCAAATTACGTCGTCTACATATCTGGCCCAGAAATGGACTTGTTGAATTAATACCGTGTTTTTCTTGAATAGTTCTTCTTCGAAGTTATTCATGTATATTTCTGCTAATAGTGGGCTTAACGGGTTTCCCATCGGTAATCCTTCTATTTGTGTGTATGTTTAATTGTTGAATTTGAAGTAATTTTGGTGTAGACATAAATTTAGAGTTTCTTTAATTTCTCGTTTATCTGTGTCCTTAAGGTTATTGTTATTAATGTGTATGTCAATTATCTTTTTTATTTCATTTATTGGTATAGATGTAAAAAGGCTTTTAATGTCAAATGAGACTAATTTAGCATTGCTAGGTATCTTTATGTCTTTTAAATTGTTCGTTAATTCTATGGTATTTTTTATTGCATATTTAGATTTGAAATTTATTTTTATCGGTAACTTTTTATTGAAATACTGGCAAAGTTTGTAAGTCGGGGCATTTATGTATGATACTACTGGTCGCATTGGGGTGTTGTC
Source organism: Melolontha melolontha (assembly GCA_935421215.2). Classification (NCBI taxonomy): domain Eukaryota; kingdom Metazoa; phylum Arthropoda; class Insecta; order Coleoptera; family Scarabaeidae; genus Melolontha; species Melolontha melolontha. Next base: position 92,502,665 of record OW285241.1, read on the forward strand.
TTTATGAAGTTTTAGTTGTCCATACAGTATCGGTGTTCGTGGGTTCATTATTGTTAGACTTACAAACTTTGCCAGTATTTCAATAAAAAGTTACCGACAAAAATAAATTTCAAATCTAAATATGCAATAAAAAATACCATAGAATTAACGAACAATTTAAAAGACATAAAGATACCTAGCAATGCTAAATTAGTCTCATTTGACATTAAAAGCCTTTTTACATCTATACCAATAAATGAAATAAAAAAGATAATTGACATACACATTAATAACAATAACCTTAAGGACACAGATAAACGAGAAATTAAAGAAACTCTAAATTTATGTCTACACCAAAATTACTTCAAATTCAACAATGAAACATACACACAAATAGAAGGATTACCGATGGGAAACCCGTTAAGCCCACTATTAGCAGAATTATACATGAATAACTTCGAAGAAGAACTATTCAAGAAAAACACGGTATTAATTCAACAAGTCCATTTCTGGGCCAGATATGTAGACGACGTAATTTGCATATGGAAGGGTACAGATAGGCAATTAACGGAGTTCCTAAAAGTAATAAATTCTATAAACCACAAGAAACAATTTACAAAAGAAACAGAAAAAGACAAGAAAATAAACTTTCTAGACATTACAATAAACAGAAATAATAATAAGCTTACATTTGAAATCTACAGAAAACCCACTTCTACAGACAACATATTACACGCAAACGCTAAACAATCGATGAAAATAAAAATGTCAACATTCCATAGTTATATACATAGAGCCACAAACACACCATTAAACAAGACAGATTTTAATACAGAAATAAACACAATTAAATTAATCGCAAGAAATAATGGATATGACCCCAAAATCGTAGATAAACTGTTAAAACGTAAAGAAATACAAAATAATAAGAACAAATACCTATACCCGAAAATAACAGAAAATATACAAAGATGGCACAAAATTACATACATACCCCAACTCACTAATAAAATAAACAGAATAGTAAAAGGATTAGATATCAAAATAAGCTGGGTAAATAAAACAACTTTGGGAACAATGATTAGCAACAACAAAGATAAAAGAGATAAAATGGACCAATCAGGTGTTTATAAATTAAAATGTAAAGACTGTGAAGCTATCTATATCGGCCAAAGTGGACGAGCCATTAAAAACAGAGTTAAAGAACACAAAAAGTCAATTTTATATAGTGAGAAAAACACAGGCTTTGCCGAACACTATATAGAACTCAACCACTTCCCCGATATAGATAATTGCGACTTAATCCACAATATCACAAAAGCAAGAGATTGGACCTCCTAGAAATATTAGAAATAAAACTAGCGAAAAAACAAAATCTATCAATCACCAACACACAGATAGAATATGCCAATACACCCTTTATAGACACCGTAATACACAACATAGTACCACCCCCCACTATACACAAGAACAGACAACATATAAGAACAAGTGCGATAGTCTTTAAGTTAGATTTATAGATCTCTTTGAGAATGGCATAACAGCCGAAACAGATGTTAGAGAATTTAAATAAATCTCATAGTGAAGCAAGCCAAGTGTTTTAATTCTTTATTATTTACTGTATGAAGTTAAAATGTTTCACCAAGAAGTATCTGCAACAACAGCCGAGAATATAATTATGTAGTAATAAAAGACGACGTGTAAACAACAAATTATTTTTACTCCGAATGAATATTCATAAATTTACAAATATAATGAATAAAATCTTGGTAAAAGAAGAAAAACTGTGATATATGTAAATGTTTAATTATAATGAAAATAAATAATTGAACCAGAAATTGTTGGTTGTATCTCTGTTAAAAATCCCACTTGAAAATAAATAAAATAATAACGCTTTATTATTCATTCAGACAATAGAATGTGTTTATGAAATTATGTTTCATGGCAAACGAACATAATAAATGAAATATGTTGTTTCCGCTGCACACGAAATAAAAATACAAAACGTTTTACGTAAAATTCTAATTTTAAATTGCGCGCTAATTTAGACCCAGCCCGACCTATGTTTTTGAGGGCGTTAATACTCAGGTTGCGCGATTCGCTCGCGCAGATTGGTGTCTTCCCAAAGCGATTTTACTCTACGTTACGTGTATAAAGACCCCAAAACACCCGGTTTTAATACATTCGCTGCCACTTTTAAAGGCTAGAATATCCCGGGAGCTGATTTTTTTTTGGGAAACTATCAATGCAACTAGTGTTAATTTGGCATATTGTTTATAAAAAAAAATTACAAAAGTGCATATACAGGCTGTTTACGTCTTTTTGGTCCGTGACTCCGATGAGGGTCACGCGCAGTTAGCTAAATATTTCATCCGCAGTGCTGACCGGCGCACAGTGTCTCGACTAGTACAAGCTAGCGGGACAAAATTATTTCTTCACTTATTTCAATTGTTTATGTATATTCCAGGTATCTTAAGCTATTTTAAGAAAAAAAAAGTTGAAAAATGTGTACTATAGGGGAAGGTTGCCACAAATGAGCCGATTATTGCTTTTTATTTTTTACTGTTGAAACAAAAAAATTTGTATACAAACAAAAATTATGTGCATCCATTTTAGTGTTTTAGGTATCATATTTTTATTTTTTAATTGCAACATGCACGCTACAAATTTTTTTAAACCTATTTTTTTGAAAGCTTGCTTGTGGTCGGTCCATTTGGGGCAACCAGCTGCCACGATTGGACTTCTAGTTTCCTTAATTGGACCACAGCACAATAATGTGAAAATAAACATTAATAAACTCATATAACATTCTTAAAAATTGTTTATTAAAAAAACCAAAGAACAAAATATTCTTAAGTAATAAAACCACATAGGTAAATCAAAAAGATATTTCTTAAAAGTAAATAAAAATTAGCTTTTACAGCACCACTAAACATGTGGTAAGTTAATGCAAATAGGGTAAAAATAAAATTTTCGCAGAGGGCTTACATTTGCACAAAGTGCATGCACCCATTTATTGCATTTTTGACACTGAATCATGTCAATTTGTTTGTCCTCCTTACATAGTAAACAATACCATGATGATGTGGAGCCAACATCTGCCTCATCATGATCAGGGCATAAACTAGTGGATGGTTTAGAAGATCGACAGTTTTTCAATTTCTTTTTACCAAATACAGTAATGTCCGGTTATAGCGAACTCCAAGGGACCGGCAAAAAAGGTTCGTTATAAGCGAAGTTCATTATAAGTGATGATTTTGAAAAAACAACACTATTTTGAGTGAGTCAATTTTTATTCTTTTTTCATATAACAAAATACATTACAAACATTACATGTCTGAAACAACTTGAAAATATTAATTATGTACTAAAAAAACGTATTTATTTTAGTTTGTTTTTTTTTGGCAAGATTAATCTCTCTGATGTGCACTTCCACTTCGCTTAGCTTATTAAGAATATGTTGCGGAGTATTCCGCGTTTGAAGAAAATGACGAACGACTTCAATATTTTGGATTGCATTTGAAGTGGTTGGAACTAGTGGTACTTCGTTATTTTTGGTTTCTTCCTCTTCGTTCTCATCTTCTTCGTTCTCATCGTCAGTCTGATTAGCTGCAGAAGACACAGAAGCTACAATGGCATCATCATCCAAGAATTCCACATTTACAAGGTTGTCATCAACGTGAACGTATTCATTAAAATCATATTCACCAAGAGTGAGTTCATCTTGAACATCGTTAACACTTTCTTCTTGATTTTTTTGTGAGCCATTCGACTAATGGTAGATTGTCATCTGAGTCAAATTCATCCTCACGCCTGATAAATCCGCCGTGTCAAAAACAATTAGCGATTGTCTGCTTTGACACTTTTTGCCATGCCATATGGATGAAGTTAATTGCATCCAAGAGACTCACAGTGAAGTTAGTTTGATCATTATCAATAGAATTTATAGTTTTCGAGAGTAGGAATCGTCGGTAATTGCTTTTTAAGCTATGGATAACACCCTGGTCCATGGGCTGCAATTTCGAACTTGTATTCGCAGGCATAAACACCAACTTAATGCACTCCAAATTTTTTACATCCGGATGAGCCGGGCAATTGTCCACTAGTAATAAGATTTTTCGTTTCTGACGACGTAATTCATCATCCCATTCTCGTAGTTCGTTTGTAAAAATTTCGGAGGTCATCCAAGCTCTTCTGTTACATTTATAATTGACTGGTAATCGTACCACATTTTTGAAACATCGGGGGTTTTTGGCCTTTCCGACCACCAATAATTTTCTTTTCTCTGTCCCCAATAAATTTGCTACAACCAAGACGGTAATTCTTTCTTTAGATAACTTTCCACCTGTACAGGTCTCCCCTTTGAATCTTAATGTCTCGTCTGGTGTGAGCTTATAAAACAACCCCGTTTCATCGCCGTTAAAAATGTCCTCATCTCCAAAGTTTTCTCTAATTATTGGCCACTTATTTTCCAACCAGTCATTCACAACATCCATATTAACTGAGGCTGCCTCTCCAACAATTTTTCCGCTGCTGATGTTGTATCTTCGTTTAAATCTTTCGATCCAACTTCTACTAAATTTTAATTCAGGATCTTCCAACAATTTACTCCCAAGATCTTCAGCTTTAGATTGCAACACGGCACCGCTGATAGTTACATTTTTACTTCTTTGCTGAGAAAACCATTTCAAAAGTCCTTGATCAACTTCGTGCTTAGTAGGTTTTTCGATTTTTTTCACATTTGAGTTTCGTACTTGTTCGAAACTCTTCAATATGGTTTGCCTTCGCTTCCAAATTGTAGCAACCTACAATGAAGTTTTTGTTTAATACATGCATTATCCTGAATTTAGTTTTTTATTACCGTTGATTTACTTAGTCCCATTTCAGTACAAATTTCGCTTTGTTTGACACCTCGTTGCAATCGTTTCACAATATCATGTTTACTTTTCAACGTAAAAGATTTACGTTTTTTCTTCGCAACTGCGTCACTCATGGTCTTAAAATCACGTTTGAGAATCAGCGTAAGCACAGATTGATGACTCGACGTCGACTGCTTGCACAAACTGCTAGAATCGACTACTGCATTTTTGGCGAGATACTCGGGGAAGTCCCTTGTTTTCTAATTATAAGTTCGTTATAACCGAAAACTTTTTACATACAAAATGGAAAATAAGGTCCGTTATATCCGAAAGTTTGTTATAAGCGGGTTCGTTATATGCGAAAAAAATTAACCAAGGTTCCATAAGAAACCATGGAACCTTGGTTCGTACTTTTCAAACTGGTTCGTTATAACCGAAAGTTTGCTATAACCGGGTTCGTAATAACCGGACATTACTGTATACTTTTTGGCTTTGCCTCCTTCACTTTTTGCTTGCCAGCAAGTTCTTCTTTATAAGGGCTGCTCCTTATTTCGCAAGCTTGTTGGGCATCTTTTCTTTTTCGTTTTTTGGACGTCCTCTCACTGTTGGTTGGATTTGGAATCGGGGAGATTGCTTCCACGGACACACACTGTGAACTGTTCCCAAGTGGAGATTTGAAATTGTCTATAAAAAAGTAGAATAATAAATTGAAAAACTACAATATCAAATTGTTTAGCCTTGTGTTCCAGTCTGGATATCACTTTGAATGTTTACAGTTTCCTCTTGAAGATTTTCCGCAGCAACAAAGTCTTTTTCACCAAAAACATTTCTGTCCACTGGCCAGATACCAGTGGTCTTGAATCCACTTGCTGCATTTTCAATTGTAGCTGCCCGTCCGTAGGCGGTTGTAAATATTGATGCAACATTGTACATCGATACGGGAATACTAGGATTGGTTCGCATCCATTTTTGCATTTCCTGAATATAAAAGGTTTCAAGGGGCTTGAAAACTGCTACATCTAGTGGATGTAATTTATGGGTGGTGTGGGCCGGCAGTTGGAGCATTATAATGTCCGAGTCACGAGCTAATTCCAAAGCTTTCAGGTTTTTGCTGTGCGTTGTATGACCGTCCAAACATAAAAGAATTTTTCGCTCTTTACTAGGATGTACTGTGGAAATAAAATGTTCCATACATACATACATAATCAAAGACCTCTCATACCCGAAGGTGTCGAGGTGTAAAGTTCTCTTAATTTTGTTCTACAAATTCACGCTACTCTTTTTTGTTTCTGGCTAGGTCCTTCGCCTCGTTCCATGTTTTTCCTCTTTTTTTCAGAAGTTCATCCATACTGCTGTTCCACGTTTTTCTGGGTCGTCCTCTCCGATTTTTCCCAATTTTCCTTGCCTGCCATACCCGCTTCACCTGTCTAGTTTCATTCATTCTGATCAAGTGTCCCCACCATTTCAGTTTCTTTTCTTCTACTTTAGTTCTTAATGGTTTTGTTGTCAGCATCCGTCTAATGTCATCATTTCTTTTTTTGTCTGTTCTTCTAACGCCTAATGTTTTCCTCAGATACTTCATTTCACTGGCTTGTAATCGTTTTATTTGTCTTTCATCAAGTATCCAATTTTCTGCTCCATAGGTTAAGACTGGTAAGTATACTGCTTGATACACAGTCATTTTTATTCTTATTGTTATCTCTTTTTTATTCAAAAAGTTTTTGTAGAGGGCATAGTACAATCTGGTTGCTGAATTTATTCTGGCGCTTATCTCATCTTCCTGGGTTGCTTTACTATTTAAGTTTATCCCTAGATACTTAAAAACGTCTACTTGTCCGATTCTATATCCTTCAATGTTAATGTTAATATTCGCTGTATTATTTGTTACTGCCATCACTTTAGTTTTCTCAGTGTTTATTCTTAGATTATATGCTTTTAATTCTTCTGTCCAGATTGTTATGTTCTTCTCTGTCTTTCTCTGTTTCTGCTATAAGCACTATATCGTCCGCGAATACACATGCTTCTACTCTTACTGCTTGCATATTTCTATACCCTGCAATATACTTTCTTGCTTTTGTCCAACTGGCTTTTATGACTTCATCCATCACACTTATAAACAGCAATGGGCTGAGTACTCCCCCCTGTCTCACTCCATCATTGTTTCCAAAAGTTTTTGAGGTTTTATTTCTTGTTCTTACTTGGTTAATTGTATGTTCATATAAACTTTGTACTACCTACAAAAGTTCTTCTTCTACATTCTTGTTCTTTAAGCTCCGCCAAATTCCTACTCTATCAACCATATCAAATGCTTTTTTCATGTCTAGAAAAGCTAAAAAAATTTGTTCATTTTTAACTAGTGCTTTTTCTGTTATTTGTTGTAAAGTAAAATTGTGGTCCTGTACGCTGTGTGCTGGTCTGAATTCACTTTGTGCGTCTGCTAGCTTTGGTTCTATCGCCTTTCGAAGTTTATTTTCTATGATTATCTCGTAAACTTTCAGTCCCGAGCATAGTAGATAAATTCCTCTATAATTATCGCAGACCCTTGTATCTCCTTTTTTATATATAGGTAAGATTGTAGCTATATTCCATTAATGTGGTATTCTTTTAGTTTTCCATTCAATATTTAGTATTTCCAGCAGTTCTCTCTTCCCATCTGGACCAAGGTATTTTAGTAATTCTGTATCTAATTGATCACATCCTGGTGCTTTACCTGTTTTAAGTTTCCTTATCGCTTCCTCTAGTTCGTCCAGTTGTATTCCAGTATCCTGTACTCCGTTTATGTTTTCACATACCTCTTCCTTTTTATTTTCTATTGTATTTTCGCTATTTAATAACTCAGTAAAATATTCTTACCATCGTTCAATAATTTTGTCTTCATCTGTTATAATATTTCCATGTTGGTCCTTTATTTGATTTAGCTTTACTCTATTTGGATTTCTCATATTTCTCAATGTTCTATAGAATAGCTTTTTGTTTTCTACACTATTTTCTTGCATTTTCCTCCCAAACTCTTCCCAAGATCTCGCCTTTGCCTCTTTGATCATTACTTTAACTTTATTTCTTTGTATTTTGTACTGGTCATATATTTGCCGATTTCTGTTTTGTAGAAAGTTTTTCCACATTTTTTTCTTTTCCCTGACCTCTTTATTAATAACTTCGTTCCACCAGTTCGTTTGTTTCTTTGTATTAATACTTCTACTATATCCACATGTTTGTTTTGCCACTTTAAAAATTGTCGCCTTAAATCTTTTCCATTTATCCTCTAAATTAATCATTTGTTCTTCCCTGTTATACTTTTGGATTAGCGCTTCGGTTTCTTCTATATATTTGGTCCTAAATTGTGGGTCTCGCAGCTTATAGCTTTTTATTCGTTCTGTTATAACATTGTTTTTAACTTCACCTTTCCTATTCATCTGCGTATTCATTTTAATTCTAGCTTCTACTAGGTAATGGTCACTGCCTACTTCAAAACTTCTTTTGACCCTTACATCTTTAACTGTTCTCTTATAATGTCTAGGTGTTATTATATAGTCAATTATCGAGCGTTCATTTCGTTATTTATTATTTTATGAATCCACTTGTGCTCAAAAAATGTATTATTTATAGTTTCCATTTGTATTTATTGTCTTCTCTCCATGCTTCCCTATTGCTCCCTGCCACTTCTTATATTCATTTCCCACTCTCGCATTATAATCTCCCAGCATAATCAGCACACCTTCGTGATTATCTATTACTTCTTGTAATTGTGTCCAGAATTGATTCTTTTCATCAGCCTTGTCATCTTCTCCTGGTGCGTATATTATTACTAGTGTAGCTATATTTTCTTTGTTTAGCATTGTTACTCTTAATATTCTATCGTTTATACATTCCCAGCTTCTTAATTTCTCTACTTTATCCTCTGGAATTAGACATGCTACTCCCGACTGAACCCGTTTCCTTTCTTCCACTCCTGCATATATCAATAAATCTCCGTCCCCTATCCATTGAAACCCACAGCCTTTTTTCTTTGTCACGGTAATAGCTACTGCTATAAAATCCTGGTTTGTAAATTGTTCTATAAGCTCCATTTCTTTGCCATTTATCCGTCTAACATTCCAGGCAGCTACCCTCCATTCTGCTTTCATTATTCCCGTGTTTGGTATATTTTGCACCTTTGTACCTTTATCATTATCCCTATCCATAGCCAGGTCTATATTCCTAATATCCACCTTTTGTTCTTTTATCAGTTTTTTGTATTCGTGTTTTCATCCTTAATAGCGTTTCCACGGACCAGTATTCCTTCTTCAATATTCCATGTCCATACCATATTATTTATTATTAACTTCCCATATTTTACTATAACTCTATTGCCTTTTGTTCTTTCTTCTTTTGCCCTCTGTCTAATCTGCCGCTGTATGTATCTTTCCTTCTGTGTCAGATCCTCATCAATATAAATTCTAGCTTCTCTTATTCTTCTTAGTTTATTTTTGTTTTCCAGTATTTTCTTTTTCTCTTGGGTATTATCCAGTTGTACTCTGTACACTTCGTTATTTATCTTAGTGGCTGATGTTATTTTACTCTCAATGTTTAAGTACTTATTTATATAACTTCCAATCTCTCGATTGATCTGTTCCGGTCCTTTTTCCTTTATATGTAAGCCCTTTATTATCACATTATTTTTCTTTTCATTCTCTATTTTTTCTATTTTGTTCTGTAATTCAGTTATTTGCCTCTTCATTTCTTCATTTTCCCTTTTCACTAATGGTATAATTTCCTGGTGATCCCTTTGCTCCTTTCTCATATCTTTAAGTTCACTTAAAATTTCTTTCATAATTTCATCCATCTTCACGTGCCGCTACTGGGAATTTTCAACACACTATCGATATTTATTTATACTCGCCTTATCGGGCTTTTTATCGAGATCTCCCGCTCCGCACTACCTGCCGGGGTCGTCCCCTCGGAGCTGACAATGTGAATTCTCGGCGTTTATTTTATTTATTCTAACCTAAATGTCACAGGTTTACTTACAGATTTCGACCAAACAGTCACTGCACCTCAACACCAACAGTTACTACTTATACTTATATATATAATAAAATGTTCCAACCATTTAACAAATAATGAGGAATCTATGTATCCACTCTCAGATATTTCAACAATGCTGCCTTCTGGAGCTCCATTCTTTAATTCTGGTGCCATTCGAAGTCGTTTAAAGATAATCATAGGTGGAACAAACTGACCTGACGCACTGCAACAGCACACAAATGTGGTATTGACTCCTCTCTCACCACTTGAAAGACCTGCAATTTGCTTTTTGCCTTTGGTTGCGATTATTTTTTGGCATCTTTTCTGAACTGTGGAAAATCCACTTTCGTCCATATTAAAAATTCGTGTTCCATCTAATCCGTTCTCATCACAAATTTTTTCAACCAAATCAAAAAATTTCGTTACGCTTTCTCTATTAAAACCTTTCGCACGAGCTAGTGAAGTACTTTCTGGGGTTCTTAAAGCCAAGTCCGGATGCCGCTTCATAAAGCTGTAATACCACTTTTTACCAGCCAAACCTTTCCCCATGTTAAAAGAATGAGGTATACCATTCTTTTCGGCAATATCAAATGCCAATTTGCGGACATCCGTGAGTGTCAACCCAAACATGCATTCTTCCAGTTTCAAAATATGAGATTTAATTTCATTTTCAATAGTTGCAGAAAATGTAGGAACCCCACCGTAAAATTTAACCCCGTCATTAGCAATCTTATTTTTCGAATCCAAGTGGCGTTTTAATGTTGCTTTTGGGACGTTATAAATTCTAGCACACTCGTTTAAACCAGTTCATTTCAGGAAACCGAGCATGGTCCATTCAAGGAAACTGACTAATATTCAAAATACGAAGGCGTCAACAATATAAACATATCCTGAGAAACTAAGTGGCGGAGTAAATTCATTCTCAATACCCACATTTTCTACGTAAAAATAAAACATGCAGCAAAATTCAAAATCCTTACCTGCCAAAGCTTACAGTAGAGGCGATCAAAATTACATATAAATGCTTTCTTTTAGTTTTTTTCCTTTAAAAACAAACGCCGACCACTCACAGCACAACCGATTCGTTTCTGGCACGTGCTCATACAAGGGGTCGACATAAGTCAGGCAACAAATTTGCATGAAAAGAAAAAAATGCAGCGTCAAAATGAATTTATTCAAAGAAATTACAAAAGGGATTCGAAAAAGGGTTACTGTAAGTGTTCATCTTGATCAATGCATTTACTGCAACGTTTCTCAACGGTGAGGCAGGTCTGGCGAAGCACGTCAAGCTGTCCGCGAAGATTTTCTAATTCTTCTTCAATTGCAGTTCGGAGGTCGGGAAGGGTACGTGGTCCTCTTGCAAAAACGTGGTCCTTGAAAAGGCCCCACAGGAAGAAATCACAGGGTGTCAGGTCACATGACCGTGCGGGCCACTCAACGATTCCTCGTCTGCCTATCCATTCTCCAAAATGAACATTAAGGTACTCCCGCACACATAACGCGTAGTGCGGCGAAGCTCCATCCTGCATGAAATGACGGATGTTCGCGAGTGTTGGATCGTTGTCCATTTGCCCACGTAAATCTTCGAGCATTTCCAGATAACTTTGGCCCGTCACGTTACCCTAAAAAAAGTACGGACCCACGAGACCTCCCGCATGGATACCTGCCCACACGCACCCCAGGCAGGTTTAATTCTTCTTCAATGAAGACGTGAGGATTCTGGTCGTTCCAGTACACGCAGTTATGCCGATTGACCGTACCGTTCAGCTTGAAGGTTGCTTCATCCGACCACAAAATGGAACGCTGGAACTGCGGATCATCCTGACTGCATCCGAGGTCCTACCACTCGCAAAATTCCAATCTGCGATCGAAATCATCCTCGTGAAGTGCGTGGAGGAGCCGCGGACGGTAAACTCGATAGTGCATGTGTTTCAGCATTCGTCGTAAAGAACGATCGGATATTTGAAGTTCTCCCGATAGCCGCACTGCAGATTGGTTCGGCTGCTCGACAAACGCCAGCGCCACTGTTTCCATATTTTCGTTAGTTGTTACAAATACCGGTCGTCCAGAACGCGGCGCGGCGGCGAGTTCGGAAATTGTTGTTCAAATTCGGTAAACATAGTTTCGTAATCCGCGTTCGTACGAAGATACGACGTAACAAAAAAAAGTTATTCATTCTGAAAACGCGTCTACTCGACGAGCACGTGTTATCATGACACCGAGCCAACTGTCTGAAGCACGAACATGCTTCGTTTTAATCTTTTTCGACAGCGTTGCCAGACTTATGAGCGTTGCCGGACTTATGCCGATTTTTCGAGAGCGTTGCCTGACTTATGCCGACCTGTGTATTATCACACGCCATCTATTGCAGCTTCCTAAGTCTTACATACCCTGTATACCTGTAAATTGACGGTGGTCCATTCGAGGAACCGGTCCATTCCTAGCAACTTTCGCCTATGTGTATTAATCGAAATATGTAGCTGCAAGACGGAAGTGGTTTACTAATGTGTCTCATTTGTTCACTATTGTCACTAATTGTTCTTTAATTACCTACGTCTACCTACTCATTATATGTGTAAAGCACAATCATGTTTGTTGACAAAGTAATTTCTAGGAAAAAAATTAAAATCATAATGATAGTACCCACATTTATTAATTTACAAAATATTATTTCTTTTAAAATAAATTAGTACAATAACAGTATCTATATATCAATTATTTACAATAACAAGGTGTATAAGTAAAAGAAATATAATATCAAATAACTTATATACTAAGGCATGAATTATAAGCAACTACAACACACAATGAAATAAGAATAATAATTACAATAAAAAAATACTTAAACCTACTAATCACCATCAGATGAGTCGTCATCACCGCTCTCCCATTCAGTAGAATATTCAGAGAGTAAATAATCCTCCTCATTTAATTCGTGATGATGACTTACTGATGGTGTTTCGGCTGGATGTAAATTGGGCACTAACCTACCTGAAATTTTAATCTCGTTGGTAATTCGAGCACTAGCTAAAAATGTACTCGCAGAGGGTCTATGTAAACTGGGCACCGTATAAAGCAAATAAAAACAATAATATAGAAATAGTGTATTTCAAGTTGAAGTACAGCAAAAAGATAGAAAATAAAAAATATGTACTCATATGAAAACAATAATAAAAGCAAATACTTAATTATATAACTGAACTCAACCGAACAAAATTTATCTCTATAAAAAAATATAACGAAGACTCTTAATTAATATCAGCTGAATTATCTATATTCTTAATATTTAAAACAATTATCTACAATCTTTAATATAACTTTACGAGGCCTACGTGAAAGACAGGCCTAGGCGCGTATTCGAGAAACAGTGACCACGTGACCATCTTAGTCCCATAACTTCACCGCGCTAGATTTGAATGTACTAAATGTGCAAACGTTTGGTGTAATAAATCGATTTCTGTTTTAAATTTTTCTTATTTAATTACTTAGTACTGAAGGGGGTGTGATAGAGGGGTAATGGAAACACGTTCTCAGTTTACTAAATATATTATTAATATTTACACAGACGATAATATATTCACACTTTAGTTAATAAACTGCCGACTTTGTGCAGTAGATGGGAGGTCCCGCCGGGACGCTGTCCATATGCACGCACTTGGTGACTTGAACTCTTGGAAGACCCAGGCAGGGTGCTGTCCAAGGTAGGTTCAGGGGTACTTCTGTTGACCAGCTGGAAGACCTAGGCAAGATGCTGTCCAGTTGAGTCGTAGAAGTAGACTGTCTTCTGTAGTGTGTATGTGTCGTTGAATTTTTTTCTGGTGATTGAAGTTTCCTCCATTTTCACTCCATCTCTTTTCCCAGGGTTTTGGATGTTTTGTGTGCTTGTGTGTCTGTGTGTTAGCCTATTAGGAATGCAGTGTTTGTGTTTACATTTTTGTGTGTGTTTGTTGTATTTTCGTTAATTTGTTAACTGTTTGTTTTACGTTTTTTCGCGGTTATTTGGATATCATTATCCTCCGCGCGTCTTTTTATTTGATTAAGCCCGTCTTTTTTGATTAGTTTCCGATTTGGATTTATTATTTTCCTTATTGTGGGGTTTTTATGTGAATTTATTGTTTCTATTGTTTTGAGTGTTCGCTTACAGATTATTGAATCTAGTGTTTCAAGTTTTGTTTCCTTGTATATTTGCGCGTTTGTCATGTACCGTGGTGCATTTAACGCGAGTCTGATAATCTTATTGATTTTTCCTTGTACTGATTGTCTTTGTTTCTCGCTGGCTTGATGCCATACTTCTCCGGCGTATGTCGCACCCGCGAATATTATCGTTTTTATTATTAGCATTTTATTTTTTAATGTTAGTTTACTTTTGTATTGGGTATAATTTATGTGTCGTGTATCCGATTTTATTCTTTATTTCTTTAATGTGCGCGTTGTACGTAAGTTGCGGGTCCATCGTGACCCCGAGGTATTTAATTTGTTTCTGCCAGTGTATTGTGTGACCTTCGAGTTTGACTTCGTCCGGCCTTTTATGTCGTTTTCTGTGTTGAAAGTAAATTGCCGCGGTTTTTTTTAGATTAATTTTTATTTTCCATTTGTCGAACCAGTCCTTTAAAAGGGTTAGATTTGTTTGCAATTGTTTATGTATATAAAATGTTTGTCTGTGGCTTATGTATATGGCGGTGGCAGTTTTCTATTCTAGGTATGTCCGATGTGTAAATGTTATACAGGAGTGGCCCAAGGACGGATCCTTGCGGGACTCCTGCCGTTATGTGTTTGTTTGTTGATTTATCTTTACCTATTATGACATTGAATGTGCGGTTTTTTAGATAACTGTCGATTATTTTTATTAGTGTGTTCGGTATTTTGTGTTGTTTCATTTTGTGTATTAGGCCGGCGTGCCAAACGCGGTCGAAGGCTTTTTCAACGTCGAGAAAAATTGCGCCCGTTGATGTTGATACATTCATTTTTTCAGTTACGTGTTCTGTGAGTCTTATTGCCTGTTGTGTGGTAGAGTGGTTTTTCCGAAAACCGTATTGAAAGTCTGGAATGATGTTTTTGTCGTCGACTTCTTCTTCGAGTCTTATCTGTATCACGCGTTGCGCCTGCTTACTTATTGACGGAAGTAAGCTGATTGGCCGGTAATCTGCAGTTGTTTTTGTAGCTTTTCCGGGTTTGTGTATCATTATCTGCGCGTGTTTCCAGCTCGCGGGATAGTGTCCGTGTTTGATTATTCCGTTTATTATGTCGGTTATAATTTGTATACCGGTTTTAGGTAGGTTTTTTATTGCAGTGTTAGTTATCCCATCCGCTCCCGGGGCTTTTCGGGTTTTAAGGTTTTTAATTATTTTTTCCACTTCGTCAGTATTTGTAGCGTCGATTTCTCCATCTGTTATGTCAATTTGTGTATTTCGTTGCCGTTCAATTTGGTTTGAAAATGTGTTATGCTTCGGTATTGTTGGGTTCGTTTCGAATTGTCTCTTTAACGCGTTCGCGAATTCATCCGCTTTTTCTTTATCAGTTATTGCCGGTCCGTTTGCGGTTTTTAACGGTGGAATGTTGTTTTTAGCGTTTGTTAGGGCTTTTGTTATCTGCCAGAGTGTTTGATCTTGCGTGTTTAGGGATTCAATTTTGTTATTCCAGTTTTTATTAAAGTGTTCGATCATGTCTGATTTTATTTCGTTAGTTACCGCGTTTAATTTTGTTTTTATTTCCGGATTTAGCGTTCTTTTGTATTCTTTAAGTATGTATTTTTTGTTTCGTAGTTTTATTTTTAGTTCAGTCGGGATATTAAGTTTCGTGTCAATGGTTTTGATTTTTGTCGATTTCGTGATTGCGTTTTTTATGTCATCTTCCAGTGTGACCACTGCTTGATCAATGTCTATCGCGTTTTGAATTTTTACTGTTCTAAGTGATAGGGTTTCTTTGAATTTTACCCAATCAGTCTTATTAAATGTGATTTTCGTTTTATTTGCGTCCATGTCAAGCGTTAATATCACTGGAAAATGATCTGAGGAGAGGTCGTTTATAGTTTCTATTGTATGTGTTGTGGTGATGTTTTTAAGTATCGCAATGTCTAAAACGTCAGTGGTACCCGTTGGTGTGTGTATGTGTGTGGGTTCCACCGGCCCAATTACGTTGAGGTTGTTGTCTTGTGCAATTTTTTTAAGTTTTTTACCGTTTTTGTTGGCTACTTTCGAGTTCCAGTTTTGGTGTTTCGCGTTAAAATCTCCCGCAAATATTGTAGGTGTGTTTTGATTGAAGATCGTTTGTATGTCTGATTCTACTATGTCTAATCCGGAGGGAAGATAACTTGCGTAAAGGTTTATCGGTCCCCTTTTTGTGTATACTTGTATGCCTGTGTTTTCTATGATATCGAGTGTTTTGTATTCAAGTTCGCTGTGTTTTATTGTTTCGTGTACGAGTATAGCGGTTCCGCCGCCTTTTTGTACCGGTCTATCGTGTTTGCATGTTTTGTATTTTTGAATTTTTAGCGAGTGACTTGGTTTTAGATGCGTTTCATTTAACAGCATTACGTCTATTTGGTGTTCGTCTAAAAATACGCGTAATTCATGTTTTTTGTGTGTTATGCTTTGTGCATTCCAATAGGCTATTTTAATGTTGTGTTTGTGATTCATTGTCTGCGTGCGTGGAAAAGTTTTGTAAGTTCAGTTGTTTGTTCGAAAAAGCTTTGTGTTTGTTGGGGTGTAGCGTTTGTCGAGCTGAATGTTAGGAAAAGTTTCCCTATCATGAGTGCAATTGTGTCGTCAGCTTTTTCGTGTGAGTTAGGTGTTGGTTTTGGTGTATTTTCCCGGGTTGTGGGTGTAGTTGCGGTGATGTTATTTGTCTGTTGTTTTTGAGTCCACGCGTTGTGTTTTGGTAGTGGTGCGTCTATGAGTTTTTGTGTCTGTACTGGTGCGTTAGCCGGGTTGTTGGGGTTTTTCTTGCAGTTTAGGTTGTTTGAGAGATGTTCTCCACCGCAGTTTGCGCATTTAGGGGCGGTAGTTCTCGGTTTCGTGCATTCATGCGTCGAGTGGGGCTCTCTGCACTTCATGCACGCAAAGTTAACGTTACACATTCTTTGATGGTGACCGAATTTTTGACATCTATGACATTGTATTATGTCCGTTCTCAGTCTGAGGGACTCAACTTTAACGGCTAACCCGCAAACTTCGTGGATGTCGAAGATTGACTTGTATTCTTTGTTTAGTTCAATTAAGATAGGGGGGCGGGAAGACGGTCTTTACCGTTCATTCTTGTGATCTTGGCGATCGGATAGTTGCCGTGCTCTAGATCGGCTTGAATTTCTTCGTTAGTGAGGAATTGGGGTACGCCTCTAATGACGATTTTTAATGTCTTTTCGCTGCGGAGTTGGTAAGTGAAAGATGGAATTTTTTTTTCGCTGAGGAGTCTGTTTAGGTTTCGATAATCTTGTTCGCTGTGTGGAGTGATCTGGACTCCGGCCGGGGTACATCTACTTTGGGTGTATTGTATTTTATGGTTTTTCATTAGTTCTCGGACTAGATTCCATTGGGGAGTTTCGGTTATTGTAATTGGGGAGATAGAGGGTGTTTTGGGAGGTCTATTTGAGTAGATTGTTTTCGTGAATGTTTTGTGTTGTGTTGTGGTTGTATCTGTGTAGGTGTGTTTTGTCGTACTCACCCCGGGATTCGCTGCGGAAGTGGAGGCTACTGGTTTATCGTCGCTTTCCACTGGTGTCGGTGTCATATCTTCTGTTTTCTTTTCCTCTTCTGTGGTGCCGAGTGCTTCGTAACCGTTGCTTAGTTCTATTTGGGGTGCTTCAGTCTTCTGTCTTTTGGTCGATTTGCGTAGTGGTTTTAATTCTCTCATCTTTGTCTCGAAGGCGTTCTGCATGACTTTGATGAGGTTGTTGATTGCTTCCTGTAGTTCTTCTTGCGTGTTGATGTTCTTCATGTTCAGTGTAATGTTGTTCGGGGTGTCGATATTTTCGTCGTTGCCAGCCATTTCTTCTGGTTTCGCGTTACGGTTGATGTCTATGAATAAATCCGCAATCTGACTCCGGTAATGTTACACCGGGAGATAATTGAAATTAAAATAATTATCGAAATAAGCGGGTGGCCGGCCCTGGCTTGCTCAGTCGGCCTCCCGGTGACAATGGTGTTTGGGGGCGGAGGTGGGTTGCTTGGCCCACCGTCCGGTTTGTTCGTGTTTCGGGGTTTTAACGGACTTGTGCTTGCCCGTGGCGTTTAAACGGTAGTGCTCTTTGTTTCGGTGGTGTTTAAATGGTAGTGCTCTTTGTTGCGGTGGTGTTTAAATGAAAATACTCTTTTGTTCGGTGGTGTTTAAATGGTAGTGCTCTTTGTTGGTGTTTAAATGAAAATACTCTCCGTTGTTGGTGTTTAAATGAAAATACTCTCTTTTGTTGGTGTTTAAATGAAACACTGATTGTTTGGGCACATTAACTAATAACTCTCTTTATTTAAATGTGTGCCCAAAGTCAGTTACACAAATGTTTACACAAAAACTCTTATATCTAAATTGCACTTATAGAGTACTTACAATTGTCAGCGGGGGTCACGCACTTTCACTTACACTTTAATTGTTTTAACTGTTTACTGGCTATTACTACCGGTTATCTTACCGGGTAGCTGATTATGATTGACTATGACTTGTGACTATCGGTTGGCACGCCGAGTAGACGACTATGCGTTGTTGACTTGTGACTACCGGCTGGCACGCCGGGTAGACGACTATGCCCTCCATTTCTTTCTTTCTTTCTTTTGAAACGATTTTACAGAGTTGAACTGTGTTCTTCACTCTTCCGTCGTCTCCGTATCTAGAACATAGAAACAGACAAAAACAAAATTAATTAGACATGATATAGATTTGAGTGTAGATGAAACAAGTTTCATCTGTCGATACTTATGTGTCCGTCGTGTCACCTGGTGATCCGTGAGCGTCTTCTTCAGAGCTGAAACATATTAAATTTAAATTTTAGTTATTATAATCGTATTAATTGTTGGGGAATTTATTGTTGTGGGATATGGAGTGCAGACTGCGGGCGTTTGTGTTTGCCGTAGTCCAGGTCAATGTTTATTCCGGAAATCAGGGGATTGTCGTGTATGGGAACATTCGCGAAGTAGTTTTCCGCTAGTTCATGAATGTATTCGGGAATGGTAGGAATTTCTAGGTCTCGGTGGAGTACAGAGTTTCTAACAAACCGTGTGGCCCCTGTCATGAGGCGTAGTACTTTGTTTTGTACTACTTGTAGTCTCTTGATGTGTATCTTCGCTGCGTGTCCCCAGACCGGAGCGGCGTACGTCATTCTTGGTCTAACAGCGGATTTATAAATCAACGTGCGAAGTCGCAGGTTTAATTTATTCTTGCTGTGTAGAAGCGGGTACAGTTGAACCATCGCCGCAATGCCGCGGTTCGTCGTCTCCTTGGTGTGTTCTCTCCACGTTAGTCTCCGATCCAGAGTCACGCCGAGATACTTGGTGCTGTTCTGCCAGGGAATGTCGGTCTCGAACATCTGTAAACTAGGTAATTCATTAGTAGTTGGAGATTTGTTGAAATAAATAGCAGCACTCTTAGTAGGATTAATAGTGATTCTCCAGGTGGAGAACCACTCTTCCAGAAGTTCAATTGACTCCTGCAGCTTCGCCACGGCGCGGAGAGGACTCCGCGAGCGTGTGAAGACAGCAGTGTCGTCTGCATAGAGTGCCAGATGGATATCTGCAGGGAGTTTGGGGATGTCGTGTGTGTAAAGGTTATATAGACTTGGAGAAAGCACGGATCCCTGGGGAACCCCTGCGAGGATCGGTCTTGGACGTGACTTGACTTTTTGAATTTCACTTGGAAGGATCGGTTCGCTAGGTAGGAATTAATTATCTGGACAATGGGAATTGGTATATTGGAGGTGATGAGTTTGTGAAGGAGGCCCTCGTGCCAGACGCGGTCGAACGCCTGCGCCACGTCCAGGAAGAGGGCGGTCGTGGTGTGTTTTCGATTAAATCCCTCGGTGATGAAGTCGACGAGGCGATGTAGCTGGTGTGTTGTCGAGTGCGTCGGTCGGAAACCAAACTGTTCGTCCTGGATGATGTTTCTTTCTTCGAGTTCTTCCAACAACCTGGTGTGAATAACTCTTTCGTAGATCTTCCCCATTCCTGGCAACAGACTGATGGGGCGGTAGTTTTGAGGAAACTTCGGATCTAGGTTCTTCTTCCTGATCATTATAATCTCTGCCTTCCTCCAGGTCGTGGGGAAGTGGCGGAGTCGAAGGCAGGCGTTGATAATGTTCGTCAGGAACATTATACCTTTGTGCGGCATGGCTTTCAGCGCGGCATTTGTGATCTTGTCGTGGCCGGGCGCTTTCTTTTTCTTTAGTTTTTTGATCAGGAGTTTGATTTCCTCCGGAGTGGCGGGCCTTATCGGTGTTTCGTCCAGGTCCTCCAGGTGTCTTCTTGTGGAGTTCTCGACTTCTTCGATGTGGTCCAGGTCGGCGTTCTCGAACCTTGGTTGGAAGGAGTCCTCCAGGTGGTCAGCAAAGGCCTCTGCCTTGTCTAGGTCGGAGAAAACCATGCCGTTTTGTCCGTGGATCGGTGGGACCACCGGGATGTGTTTTCTGTCCAATGCCTTCTTGAACTGCCATATCTTGGCATATTCCTCCAGCGATTCCATCTTGGATGTCCATCTTTCGTTTCTATATTCACTCAGTCTGTGCCGGATCTCCACCTGCTGGCGGTTTGCCAGTCTGCGGTCCTCCGGGTTGCCAGTTCTTGCGAATTTCCTTCTGGTGGCATTTTTCCTGCGAATTAGCTCCTGGATCTCAGCCGGTATGGCGTCGGGGTGTCGTATCCTCCTCACGTGGTTCTCTGCAAAGCGGATGGATAGCTGGAGAGAGCTGGTGAAGAGCTGAATGGAGTTCTCAATTTCTTGAGTGGAGTGTAAGGGGGTGATGTGAGGGAGGTTCTGGGAGAGGTTTTCGGTGAATGCTGGCCAGGACATGACGATGGATGTGGGTTCGGGTTCTTCGAATTCTTCTCCAAGCTCTATGAGGATGGGGTTGTGATCTGAGTCTAGCTCGTAGAGGGAGGTGATGGTGTGATCGAAAGGAATGTTCTTGGCGATCATAATGTCCAGGACGTCGGGCGCCCCAACCGGGCCGAAGTGCGTAGGTTCCGTGGGACCGTCGACGATGATGTCGTGTTCCAGCATGTATCTGTGTAGACGAGCGCCGGCGCGGTTTTGGTGTCGAGCGTTCCATGCTCGGTGTTTGCAGTTCCAATCACCGGCGAGTATTCTCGGAGCGTTGCCGTCCAGCAGCTGGTCCAACTCCTGGAAATCTAGTACGGCTGTACACGGTTTGTACACAGATACGATGTTCAGTGGTCCCGACGACGTGAACACCACAACCCCCGTGGTTTCAAGGCGTGCGGCTTCGGGAGTTATGAACTGGTGATGGGGGATGGAATTTCGGACAAGGACGGCAGTACCTCCACCAGGTCCGTGGAGTCTGTCATTACGGTACGCTGTGTAACCTGGAACCCGCAGGTTATGTCCAGCACGTAGAAATGTCTCTTGAAGTAGGATGACGTCTGCAGCGTATCTTCGTGCGAATTCTGAAAGGGAAAGTTGTTTGAGTAATACCGACTGGGCATTCCACGAAGCTATCTTGAGAGACCTTGGAAGATTTAGTTGTTGGTCCATTGGTGATTGAAAAGGTTACAAATCTCTTGTGTAAATCCGAGGATGATGCCCATGGCTTCATCGTTGGATTGCACGTTAGAAAGGCTTGAGCCGATCTTGAAGACCAAGGATAACAAGCCAGCTATGTTATCCATGGTGAAGTTCTTATTAGATGGCCCTTTGGTGGGGGGCGGGACACCTGGAGAAGATCTAGGTATATTTTTGGGTTCCGTTGGAACTCGTCTTCGAGGTTTTGGGGCTGGGGGCGGCCTAGGTTGAAATTCTGTGGAGGCGGTCGCAGAAGATGTGGAGGCGACACCTGGGGCAAAGTTCTTGATAGGCTTTCGCCTGTCAGGAAGCCCGGGGAAGTTTTCGGGACCTGGAGGTGGGATTGAAGTAGTGGGTGGCAAGGGTTTCTGCCGGGGATTAGATGATGTTTTCGTCGCCGTCGTTGGGTATTTCCATTCTGGTGCTCTAGGACAACCACGGAAGCTGGAGGGATGCGGACCTCCGCAGTTGCAGCACTTGGCAATCTCTTCACTAGGTTTAACGCAAGTCCTGCTTGCGTGGGTTTCGCCGCATCTCACGCACCTGGCACTGTCTTTGGCCGTGTCCATATCGCTGTCAGCGGTGACATTGCGTAACTTCGCTCCTGGGTTTTGGGGATTCTACGGTGATGCGGAGACCCACCACATTCTTAAGGTTGAAGATTCGTTTGCCGTCATCATTCTTGGGGACCTGGACCATCAGTAACGGCATGGGGATGCGCCCCCGCTTCATCATGCGGGAGCATTCCAGGACGTTGAAGCCCTGGGCGATGATGTCATCCTTGGCGTCTTTAATGTCGAGGTTCGAAGGATATCCTCTGACGACGACCTTCAGTGGCATCTCGGCAGGGAGTCTGTAAGTAAAGAACTGGTATTTGCCATCAAGTAGTCTTACCATGTTGCGGTAGTCCGTGTCGGTTGCAGGAATCACCCGGATTCCTCCATAGCCGTTCGTCGCACTCAGGAAGTTAATCCTGTCTCTTTTGAACAAGGAGGAGATTACCATCCAAGCGTCCTTGTCGTAGATGGTGATTGGGGGAATACGTTGCCTGGGGCCGGCAACGGCTTCCTCGGGCGGCATCTCGATGTCTCCGGCTTTGGGCGGCGCGGCAGCGGCCGCATCGGCGTATGATGGACCTGGAGCAATCGGGTCAAACCGATTTGCAATGGGGACAGGCGATGGAGTGCTTCTGTCGATTCGGGGACGCTTGTTCCCCTTTACTGTAGTGTAACCGTCGTCTGGGTTCTCGGTTTCTGTAATTGTGGACGCTGGCGTGGATGCTTCTGTGTCCATATCGTCGGGGATGCTGTCTGTCGAAGAAAAAGACGCATTAAGTGCATCTTTTATAGTACGTAGTTCTTTTTCATTGTAGAGATCGAAGGCCGGGTTAACCGGCGTCGATGATGTAGTGGCGGCGATGGCGTCATCAACAATCTTCGCTAAGTCCATTGTTACCTAAATAGCCCGCCTACTACTTTAAAAGTAGGAGGAGGAACGGGAAAAATAACAATGTATTAGTATATGTTGTGCGGTCTGACTCCGGGGAATCTTGACGGCTGGCGTTCAATAGTCACGAAACAAGCTTCGGACCGGCAATCTGACTCCGGTAAACAGAGTTCAGATATCGGTACGTGTAATTTCACAGTATCACTGTGTCTGTTTAAATGTTAGAGAAAGCACGTCTGTATTGAACCAATACTCAGTGCTGAATGGTTTTCTATGCCCTCCAGGGAAACGGGCCTGCTTTTATATGATTTGGCGGAGTGGGGAAGTTGCCCCACTCCTCGGTGACTGGTCCATGCCGTTGGTGGGCGGGGCCTAGCGGTGGCATTGTGAATGCATAAATATATGGGTGGGGCGATGGTTTGCCGTCATTCACGATGCACCTGCGGTTGGAGTCGGATCGTTGCTGCTGTTTCATTCGTGACGGGCTGGATGATGATGAGTGTCTTTGTATTTTGGTACCAGTCTACGCTCAAACACGTTGTGCTTCAAACCGGAGGCCGTCGCCGGTAACAGTAACAGAGTTCAGATGACGGTGCGTGTACTTTCACAGTATCACTGTGTTTGTTTAAATGAGCAAGAGAGAGCACGTCTGCATTCAATGAATACTCAGTGCTCGTCAATGTCTTCTGTAGTCCAGGGAGGCCATATTTATATCCGGCCGAGAGACGCACGCAGTCTTCCTTCGGGGAGAGGGTGGCCCTGTGGTAGGGACGTCTAGGAGGTAGGTTGCTGGTGGCGACAGCGGAGAGGGTACTGCGGCGCGCTTGTGTACTAAAAGGGTCGCGCTACAGTACGAAATATAACATAAAACAGCAAAGTATTTATGTAGATAATAGTGTTTTTTATGTACATTTAACAAGAAAGTATCAAGATATTTTACTGCAATGAATGGTTTGGGTCTTAATAAAATTATCACATAGTCATTGTAAATAATTTTTAATGTATGAACAATTACAAACAACAATATAATATATATAAATTAACAGAAAAATAGTCATAAGATTTATAAAAGTAAAGGTATATAAGGAAATATAAATAGCTCATTGTCTTATACTAAATATATTTTAAGCTTTCAGTTTTTTTATTTTTCTTTCTGAATCTTGCTTTGATTTACTGTTACAATCGTTGTGTGTCTTAACTAAATTGTTCAATAAAATCCTACAAGCAGTAAAGTTAATATTATGCAATATAACTTCAAGACTTTCTTTACAATTACATTGTTCGGATAAATCCGTTAAATACAAATTTGAGTCTTGTAAATATCTATCAAGAATTACTAAACTTAATTTATGTAATATTGAAAGTCGATTTGTTGTGCTTAAAAATAAATCATGAAAGGTTTCACAAATTTCTTGTAAGGTATGCCATGCAAATGATACCGATATCAATTCAGTAGGCAAAATTAATTTACCTCTCCATTTCTGAAATAAAATTACAGAAGTCATTTGGTACTTGTACTTCAACTTCCGTATCTGATTGTACCCAATTAGTACAAACATTGCATTTTTTTATGCGTATTTGTTTTCTTACGGCATAACCAGCGATATATGCTAAAATTGACAGTTTATCAACAGAAATATTTTTCAAAGAAAAATCGTTGGT
This sequence comes from Melolontha melolontha, assembly GCA_935421215.2. NCBI lineage: Eukaryota > Metazoa > Arthropoda > Insecta > Coleoptera > Scarabaeidae > Melolontha > Melolontha melolontha. The sequence continues at coordinate 92,527,330 of OW285241.1, forward strand.
TACAACTGCGTAAAATGGGTCAATGTTAATAACATTTTCATTAGATTCTTTACTACAAGGAAGTATAGTTTTGAGAGAAATTTCTCTATTTGCAGAAGAAAAGAGAACAGCATCTCTAAATCTGATTTTCCTTTCGCTCTCTAAAAGTTGTATAAAACTGATATAATAATTAGCGCCACTTAATTGACGGTAATAACCAAATCTACCTTCCAATACATCATTTTCAAATTTACTTAATAGCAGATAATCCAGTCGGTATGTATCAAACATATACGGTATTAGAAGCAAGAAAGCATCTATGGTATTTATAAGAGACTGAAATGTTTGGATTGATAATGACTGAGATATAGGCACAGACATTTTCCAGTTTTTTAACCAAAGGGACATTTTACGAAGGAAATCAATCTGTAACACGCTGTCACGTCTTATTGGTTCTCTATATTTATCATTAAGCCGTCTTCCTTCAAAAGCACTTTTTATATTAACGATTTTCCACCACGTAGAAATAATATATAAAAACATACAAGTACCTTCAGTCGTACTTAGCACTGAAATACTTTTTGCAGCACATTTCAATGCAGCTATGTTTTTCTCGTCAAAAACTTTTAAAGCTAAATTTACATTTTGTTTTTGAATATTTGAGGGGTACAAAATTTTATATGATACGGAGTGACCAAATTTTATAAGAGAATTTTTTTCTGCTTCATATAACATCTCTAAATGTTTAAACTGTGCTGTGTTTATGCTACTATTAGCAGGATTATCAAAATCTGGAAATTTCAAGACAGTTATCAGTTCTTTTACTTATCCAGTTGTTGCGTATACATTTAATAATATGAACAACATCAAAAATAAAAAATAGCTGCCTTGAGTTATCAATAGGATGAGGTATTGACGGTTGCAAAATATTTTCCTCTGTAAAAAGTTCAAACGCTTTCCGATTCACATTATTGTTATTTTCTATTTCTGTTAAAACTTTAATGATCAGAGTTTTTAATTGTACGGCTGTTAAATTATGTACGGGTATTAAAGCAACCACATCTTTATACATAATTTACTAAATAAAACACTTGGTATATTTGTTTCACAAAATGTATTTAAAATATATCTGACATATGTTTCGACTTATACAGTCATTCTCAAAGAGTCATGTAAACCAAGTGAAAAGAATACTCCTACCTATATTTATGGCTTATTTTTTAAAAGTTTTATTACAGCATCGATTGAGGGGGTATTTGAAAAATCCAATTGCGTGTTTGTGACCTGTCTGTTGAGATTTATGGCTTTTTTTATTTCTAAAATTTCTAAGAAGTCAAGCCTTTTACCCTTATTACAAGAGTGTAAAAGTTTGAAATTATTAGCGTTAAACAGATGAGAATTTTGAATACAGTGTTCCGCGAATCCCGTGGTCATATTGCCATGTAGAATAGAACTTCTGTGCTCTTTGATACGTTCTTTTATAGAGCGTCCTGATTGGCCAATGTATACCGCGTCACAATCACTGCAAGTTAATTCATACACCCCTGACTTATCACGCAATTCTGTTTTTCGTTTATTGTTAACTAGAATATTTCCTAAATTGCATTTATTTACTAGGATGACATTTAAACCTAATTTATTTAGTTTATTAGAAACTTTATTGCTAACCCCAGGTATATAGTTTAGGGTATGAAACACTTTGTTAGTTTTTATGTATGTATGTCCGGAGTAAAAATTATTCATAAGGAAAGCGCGTTGTTTTCTGTAAATCATTTTGTCTAAGAATTCTATTTTGTACCCGTTATTTCTAGCTATAGTTTTTATGGTATATATGTACTTCTTTTTCAAAGTTCTTATTATTTAGAGGGAAATTAATCAGTCTGTGTATGAAACTGTGAAAAGCTGTCATTTTTATATTCCACGATTGGTTGGAATTTGCCGGAATTACTGTATCTGTTGTAGTGGGTTTTCTAAAGATATCAAATTCAAATCGTTTATCAACTCTTGTTAATTTTAAGTCTAAAAAGTTAATCGTTCCGTCTACCTCTTTTTCTATTGTGAATTGTATTTTTTTATTACGGGAATTTAAGTAGTTAAGAAATTGGTCAAGCTGTCTGTCAGTGCCCGACCACAAGCACAAAATATCTACATATCTGCCCCAAAAGGAAATGTATTTTAATAAAGGACTGCGGTTGAAATTATGAATGTGTTTATCTTCAATATCTGTTAGATAAATTTCAGCGAGTAACGGGCTAAGAGGGCTACCCATCGGTAAACCGTTGGTTTGTGTATAAAATTTTTCATGAAATTTAAAATAATTTTGTTTAAGACAAATATTAATTAGGTTTAATAGAGTGTTTTGTAATTCGATATTCGGAATAGATTTTTGAATGTGACTCTTTAAAATAGTTTTTAGTTCATCTAAGGGGATAGAAGTGAACAGGCTTTTTATATCAAAGGACACTAGTTTCATGTTAGTGGTTAACTCAATATTCTTTAATTTGTCTATTAATTCCAAGGAATTTTTTACTGCTTTAGGCGAAATGAAATTTATTATATCTGGTAAATTTTTGTTTAAAGATTTACATAATTTATAGGCAGGGGCGTTAATGTAGGACACCACCGGTCTTAAGGAAATCGATTCTTTGTGTAACTTTGGAAGGCCATATAATATCGGAGCTCTAGGGTTCATAATTGTTAAATAAGTGAGTGGAAAAATATCTTTGACATCTTTTTGCGCTTGTCTGATTTCCTTTTGGTATGTGTTAGTTGGGTCGGTTTTAAGTTCTGAGAACTCGTCTGTATCTAGTAAATTGTACATTTTGTTTGAATAACTTACTTCGGACATAATGGTCACCGTGTTGCCTTTGTCGGCCTTGCATAAAATTAAACTATTGTCGGAAGTCTTATTTTTAACCTGTTTTACGATATTGATATCTTTAGATTTGTTTTTTGGGATGATATTATTGATGATTGTTTTCGCGATATTGTATCTTTCTAGGTTATCTAAATCTTTTGTAATTAAATCTGTGTTAGCAGCTAAAGTTTCTATATCTTTATTACTATAACTATGAGGTGAAAATTTCAGACCTTTTGCTAATAAAAGTTGTTCATCGTTCGTGAAGGTAGTTTGTGATAAATTAATAACTCTCTTATAAAAGGGCCTAGTATGGGTTAGGTTTTTGTCAAGATTGTTAACAGAATTGTGTGACTTACATTTTATATGTGACAGTTTCTTTAGGTGTCTGAAGTGTTGTTGTACTTCGGAGTTGACATTTTCTCTTATTTGTCTATCCAATATTTCGAATTCAATATAGTTGAAGGTATGTAACATTTCTGTGTGTATGAGTTTCAAATGTAGACCTAAATTGTCTCTTCTGTTGTACCATTTCTTGATTTCTTCTTTAATCCAGAGTTGTACTGATAAACGAACTGCTTTTTGTGCTTCTTGAGACTGATTGTGGCAGACTATTTTCATGAATTTTGGTTGTATTCCTGTTTTTTGGCACTGTTTGTTAAACCATATGTGGTTGGAGGACTTTTTCAGTTTCAGGAGAGTTTTTTGATATAAAATCGTTAACTTTGCTTTACTTGCACTTTTAATATAATGTATAGAATTCACGGTTGGCTCTTGGTGAAACATGATTAATAATTTACTAAATAAAACACTTGGTATATTTGTTTCACAAAATGTATTTAAAATATATCTGACATATGTTTCGACTTATACAGTCATTCTCAAAGAGTCATGTAGTTTACATGACTCTTCACGAGCCTGCTGGCCTTGCCTGTACATATTTACTTGAGGGTCCTTTAACACGTACAAAACTTTCCACCTACATGTAGATTTCTTTTTTCGCGAATGAACGGCCCAAAGCCTTACTGGTGAAAATTCACAGCCTATAGGAGTAAGTGCATTAAAAACATTAAGAACATCATCGTGCGATGGATTATCTCGTGGGCATACTATTAAGTATGGCAACGGGTAGTTGTAATTGTATTGAGCTGTAAACATATGCAATAACAATAGTAATAATAATTTACTAAATAAAACACTTGGTATATTTGTTTCACAAAATGTATTTAAAATATATCTGACATATGTTTCGACTTATACAGTCATTGTCAAAGAGTCATGTTATTACAAATAGAAGGGCTCGGCTATTTATAATAATAAAATTATTTCATAGATAATAAAATAATTACGGATGCTGGTGAAGTTCCTTCAAAGGTCCAGGACGTGCGTGGTATTGGTTAATTAAAATAAATATACAACAACTTAATACATAAAATAAAACACAGCGGCGTCCTTAAATTTTGTATTTATATTTACATAATAAGAAATTGAAACTCGTATATTTAAAAGCAATTAAAACAAAGTAATATGTACACGTGGAGTGGTGGATAAGTAGATTAAAATTAACACAAAAAATACTCTGAAACGAACGTTAAATGGGGTAGTAAATTAAGGGTTAATTAATATGTATATAAAAGAATCTCTGTATAGAACAATACAGTTACCTTTATGTGGCGATGATAGTCACGTGGTCTTCGAAGATATACCTTGGTCAAGTATATGCAGAGCGATGTTTTACCGGAGGAATAAGAAATTAATTAGTTTACATTAATTTGGATTCACTTAAAAGAGTAATGTATAGAACAATACAATTTACCTTAGAAGCGGAAGAGATGCACGTGGCCATGCCACCCGTACTTGGACAGTGCGGCGGTGGTGTTACACTTTTGAACGTTCGAACGAGAAGAAACTGATCGTTGTTCGTATCGGAAAAAAAGTAAAGTTTTGAAAAGGGCTGTTTATGGCCTAAGTAGAGGGAGGGATCGATATCTTGAATTATGAAGACGTCGTCTGTCAATGTCATAATTATTCTTAAAATAACCCTTGTGACATAAGCTTCCTAACGATATCAAACACGACATATAAAAGAAGATGTAAATAATATTAAATTAAAACAATTTAAAAAAATAGGAATGTTCTAGAAGAAATTCGACATTAACGTTAGGGTTCTGAGTCAGATAGAAAGAAGGGTCGTCGGCGGTTAAGAAGGTGACAAAAGAAATAGAAATACTTTCTCTTTGTAACGAAAATGAAAGTTTGTACAAATGAAGAAAAATGTCTTAAGTTTAAATATAATTAATATGAGATATTTAAAAACGAATATATTTTTAATTAAGTGAATTAAACTTCTGTACGCTAGGCGTAACAATGTAAACTAAGTGGAAAGAATACTCCTGCCAATATTTATGGCTTATTTTTTGAAAGTTTTATTACAGCATCGATTGAGGGGGTATTTGAAAAATCCAATTGCGTGTTTGTGACCTGTCTGTTGAGATTTATGGCTTTTTTTTATTTCTAAAATTTCCAAGAAGTCGAGCCTTTTACCCTTATTACAAGAGTGTAAAAGTTTGAAATTATTAGCATTAAATAGATGAGAATTTTGAATACAGTGTTCCGCGAATCCCGTGGTCATATTGCCATGTAGAATAGAACTTCTGTGCTCTTTGATATAGAGCGTCCTGATTGGCCAATGTATACCGCGTCACAATCACTGCAAGTTAATTCATACATGGCAATATGACCACGGGATTCGCGGAACACTGTATTCAAAATTCTCATCTGTTTAACGCTAATAATTTCAAACTTTTACACTCTTGTAATAAGGGTAAAAGGCTTGACTTCTTAGAAATTTTAGAAATAAAAAAAGCCATAAATCTCAACAGACAGGTCACAAACACGCAATTGGATTTTTCAAATACCCCCTCAATCGATGCTGTAATAAAACTTAAAAAAAATAAGCCATAAATATAGATAGGAGTATTCTTTTCACTTAGTTTACATGACTCTTTGAGAATGACTGTATAAGTCGAAACATATGTCAGATATATTTTAAAACATTTTGTGAAACAAATATACCAAGTGTTTTATTTAGTAAATTATTAATCATGTTTCACCAAGAGCCAACCGTGAATTCTATACATTACATCTTTATACTTTGAAGTTATGCTCGATATCATAAAAACCTGAATAGTTTTAGCTATTTTTGAAGGATCTGTTTCACTTATACCAAAAATTGTGTCGCCTTTAAAATTTAACTCTGCATTGACATATATTTCATCCAGATGTAAATTTACAATTAATTCATGGTCTTTCAAAAAACTTGCTTTACTTTTTAAGTATTCAATGCTTCCTTCAAGACTAGCATCTCCTAGGGAAAATTTGCAAATTAACTTCCTTATATTTCTAGGATGTGGCAAATATAGATATTTATTTTTATACAAAGAAAAATATATGCTGCACTTGACTGAACAAATAACGTTGATGCAAAAAGTAGTGTGTTCGCACTATACCTCCTTGTGTTGGATGGCTGCCTGCATAAGGTTAATTGCTCCATTATAAAAAAAAGAAAGTTGCACAGCTTCGTCATGATTTTCACTAATTTATGGGTAATGCTGGTAAAACATCTCGCCGTGCTTCGTATATATTTTTTCTCACACGTAGTAGATCATCGCTTCCAATGTCTGAAGCCCAATCATTGTTCTACAACATGAAACAAAATCATACTGTTGACAATAATTTAATTTTTAGAATTTTTAATACATACACTTAATTCCTTATGAATTAGTTTAGATGGTCTTCCTGTACAATCCTCAGCAGCTTTTCTTTTAATGCTATTACTGATAGCTTGCCTAGCAATCGTCTTCTCACGTTCATGATTATGATCAAGTTGAGATTCCAAAATAGTATGTTCATTAGCACTTGTATATATTTTTGCGTTGCACCTACTTTTGGTGTTAGTGCAACGCCATCTTATTTTTCCACACTTCGCAATGTGTGCTTTTGAAAATTTGTGTGACCTTCGAGTTTGATTTCGTCCGGCCTTTTATGTCGTCTTCTATGCTGGAAGTAGATTGCCGCTGTTTTTAGTGGGTTGATTTTAATTTTCCATTTGTCGAACCACTCCTTTAATAGGGCTAGATTTCTTTGCAACTGATTGTGTGTATATAAGATGTTTGTCTGTGGCTTATGTATATGGCGGTGTCGTCTGCGTATTGCGCGATATTACAATTTTCTATTCTGGGTATATCCGACGTGTAGATGTTATACAGGAGCGGCCCGAGGACGGATCCTTGTGGGACTCCTGCTGCTATGTGTTCGTTTGTTGATTTATCTTTTCCTATTATGCCATTAAATGTGCGGTTTTTTAGGTAACTGTCGGTTATTTTTATTAATGTGTTCGATATTTTGTGATGTTTCATTTTGTGTATGAGGCCGGCGTGCCAAACACGGTCGAAGGCTTTTTCAATGTCGAGAAAAATTGCGCCCGTTGATGTTGATATGTTCATTTTTTCGGTTATGTGTTCTGTTAGTCTTATTGCCTGTTGTGTGGTTGAGTGGTTTTTCCGAAAACCGTATTGAAAATTTGGGATAATATTTTTGTTGTCGACTTCTTCTTCGAGTCTTTTCTGTATCACCCGTTCCGCCAGCTTAATTATCGAAGGCAGTAAGCTTATTGGCTGGTAGTATGTGGTAGTTTTTGTTGCTTTTTCGGGTTTGTGGATCATTATTATCTGTGCGTGTTTCCAGTTCGCGGGATAGTGTCCGTGTTTTATTATTCCGTTTATTATGTCGGTTATAATTTGTATTCCGGTTTTAGATAGGTTTTTGATTGCAATATTAGTTATTCCGTCCGCTCCGGGGGGGGGGGGGGGGCTTTTCGGTTTTTAGGTTTTTAATTATTTTTTTCCACTTCGTCAGTATTTGTTGCATCGATTTCTCCATCGGTTATGTCCATTTGGCTATTTCGTTTCCGTTAAATTTGGTTTGAGAATGTGTTATGTTTTGGTATTATCGGATTCGTTTCGAATTGTTGTTTTAACGCGTTCGCGAATTCGTCCGCTTTTTCTTTGTCAGTTATTGCCGGTTCATTTGCGGTTTTTAGCGGTGGACTTTTGTTTTTAGTGTTTGTTAGAGCTTTTGTCATCTGCCAGAGTGTTTGGTCTTGCGAGTCATTATTTGGTAGCACGATGTTAGTTCACCAAATAATATTTTCTTCTAAAATAAAACGATTTTAGTTTTATCTAAAGAACAGCTTTTATTACTTAAATATACAAGTACAGTGAAATCTACCTTGGCCGGACACCAACGCGACCGACTGAAAGTGTCCGTTCAAGAGGGGTGTCCGCCTAAAAGAAATACGAAAAAAATGTTTTTTTTTAATGAAAACTGCAATTAAAGAAATTGAGACATTTAAAACGCATATGTATGTAAATGTTCTTAAAATAAATAAAAACTTAAGGAAAAAATAAGGATTTGTTACATTTATAGATACAAAATATAGTAGAATATACCTAGTACATAATACATAAAATGAAATGAAAAGTCACTGACGCGAGAATTCATATATTGTTTTTTTGTCTCCTCTTTTTATTTAAAATGGCGTCCAGAAATCGTATTTCTAATTTGGAAAGAAGCTTCAAAGACTCTCCGTGATCTTTGGCAAAACGTTTAATCTGATTGGTTAGTGTAATAGCGTCACCATAATTTGGGATAGTCTCTGTTGGTACTGGAATCTCATCGACATCAGAATCTGTGGAAAGGTCTTGGCATATTTTTGAGGATTTCTGCAAGTACGTTAAGTGGTAAGTCATCTTCTGGATCAGCCTCGGTTAACTGGTATTCACTTTGCATATTTTAATGCCTAAATCCTGATTTACGGAAGCAATTTTTAGCTGTTTCTGCGAAATAAACTGCATCCAATAGCATAATTTTCTTAATTAACTCAAAAGTTGTACCAGCACTTTCGATGTTTACTAGCACGTGTTTTAATATTAGACTTCGGTAATAAGTTTTGAAATTTTTTATAATCCCCTGGTCTAGTGGTTGACAAGCTGATACAATTAGGGGGGCAGAAACAAGAATTTTATATTTTTTAATCGGACGTCTTTTGGGTGTGAGATCCTGCATTGTCTAAAAATAACAAAATGTTTCTCTTGTCATTTTGCAATCTAGCTCTTGCAACCAATCTGTCATAATTTGTCCTGTTATCCAAACTTTCTTATTATATTTCCAAGCTACACCAAGGTTATTTATGTTAATCTCTTTAAAAACTCTGGCGCGATTGAGAAATTCAAAAGCCATACTCGCGACAGAAAAATGAGACAAGGCGTTTATTTGTTATTTTGTTTTTTGTCCGTTTAAGAGAACATTTTCTTGTGTCCGCGTCCGTTCAAGAGAATGTCCGTTCAAGAGGGAGTTAACACAATGCAAATTATTATAGACGGTCGGGACCATGAGAAACTATCCGTCCAAAGAAGATGTTCGTGTAAGAGGGGTGTCCGCGAAGGGGAATTTCACTGTACTCGTTATGAGTGTAAAGTTATGAATGACCTCTGCAAGCATGAGGTCCCATATATAACGGGTGTTTTTTATAGAGTTATAGAACTTTGAAATGGAATAAAACAAAGATGAATTTTTTAAATTGACATGAAATTTACTTTATTCGAAAGATAATCTTCTGGCATTATAATTTAAATATTACTTCTGGCATATGACCGCCACGGCTGGCTCGGACGTAGTCTAATCTGGAGGTTCAATTTTCGATGACTTTTTCCAACATTTGTGGCCGTATATCGGCAATAACGCGGCGAATGTTGTCCTCCAAGTGGTCAATCGTTTCGGGCATATCGGCGTAGACTAGCGACTTCACATATCCCCACAGAAAATAGTCTAGCGGCGTTAAATCGCACGATCTTGGAGGCCAATTCACGGGTCCGAAACGTGAAACTATGCGGTTTCGGGCGGATGTAATCTCACCACTAAATGACCAGTCTACTTTAATCCTATAGGTAAATTCCTCACCGTCCGTAAGGATTCACGTTAATACCATAGGTATTCTCACCGGACGCATACGAGTTGCGCCAAAGTACCTGAATTAATCCTAGAAATAAAATTTTAGGGATTATCCGACCCTCTTAAATCCGTATACGAGTTGCGCCAGATTCACCTCGAGGATGGTAAATGTTCAGGTGAAGTAAAGTAGACATAACAAACTTTTAAACTTTAATACAATTTCTTTATGTTTATGTTATTATTACACTTTGAAATTAAAAGTAATGAACTAAAATAATTACAAGTAATTACAATTAAAACAAACTCAAATATATATATATATATATATATATATATATATATATATACATATATATTGTTATGGTTCATACTGCACTCATATATCCGCATCTGAAACGGAAAAACAGATAAAACAATGCAAATAACAATTATAAAAAGGGTGAAATTAGCGAATTAAGATTGTAAAATTAGTATCAACATGTTTATAAATTAATACAACGAGAACAGTAATTCAAATTAACTTATTTTTATTTTTTATAACTTATTTTATATTTCTATTTAAATTTCATAATTCAAATATTTCGCGCGATACTATCGGTATCTAATTTATCCACATTGAAATATTGTATTGATACTGATTAGACACGCCCTCTTTTTAAATTTAACCTAAACACGCAAAAATGCAACTTAGAACACATAATAATGACATAACCTACATAAAAGTAAACAAATTGTATTTGAAAATTATTTAAAAAATTTTATAATTTGATTAGGAATTTAATATCAATTTAATTCAAAACACCAGCGATGCTATGATAATAAAGTTTCGAGGCTATTTGCCAATATAAAAATAGGCCATGAAAAATAAATGAACGTAGAGGACGCCGGAATTTTACAATATATGGCCGCGTTTGTGCATTTATCCAAGTTAAAAATTAAATTACCATAATCAAACTCAACAGATCTCATCGAAAATATCTATATTTGAAACGCAGAAAATTAGCCAACATTTTTAAGTAAAAACCAGCCTCTCATCATCGAAGATACGCCGAATATTGACGATAGCATCTTTACAAGTATCCAAACTGCAACGCGTGGGCCTTTTGGACGATCGGACGACGCCAAACCCATATCCAGAATTCTAACGCCGAACTTGCTGCTGCTCGACTACAACGCCTCCAGCTTGAGCCAACACGCAAAATCTTGGAACACAGGTTCTTGAATGATCCATTTATAATTTCATTGCCTATAAAATTTACATATTAATAAGCAAGTTCATTATAACCTATATAAACTTTAATAAAACTTCGGTATTTATTATCTATGTATCGTTTACCCTAGCTTAATAAATACAAGCATAATTTAATATCCATATAACACCGTAGTACTTACCATATTAGTATAAATAATCCAAAATATTCTTTAACTTAGTTTTCTTTGTTCACCAACACTATATTAGTAATATTATATTTACACATGTTTAGATCGTAATTCTCTGTATAGACACAGGTCTATGTTATGATAATTGTTACAGTTCTCTAATTTTTGTCGCAATATATTTTATTTTTATCACTTTAAACTGTTTTATTTGTTAGCATTTAGTTGTTGAGTTAAACATATTATATAGACACCTAACTACAATTAGGGAGATAATTCACAGACCGACTTTGAACCTGAGGTATTTTACTATATAATCTATTTTATAATCATGCTTTCCGACTGCTGCTAGTGCATTTGTATGTACACAGAGGACGTAGTTATATTTGTGATTAATTTAATCACTGGCGCCCATTATTTGAAAATTCAACATTTACTACATTACATATCACTCATAATTATAAATAATTTAAAAATCGCCTCCGAAGTATTATATCATTCAACGTAGAGCTTTAGTACCTCTTCAATATATATATAGTAAACCTAATCAATAGGCGATTAAAGGTCTGTATATTACTTCAAAATATATGTATTTAAGAAACTCTTCATGTTTCGGCAGTACGCCTTTATCAAGAGAATACAAAATATAAATTAGATTTATATTTTGTATTCTCTTGATAAAGGCGTACTGCCGAAACATGTAGAGTTTTTTATATACATATCTTTTGAAGTAATATACAGACCTTTAATCGCCTACTGATTAGGTTTACCATATCATACCAAGGTCACGAAGTTATTATATATATATATATATATATATAGTAAACCTAATCAGTAGGCGATTAAAGGTCTGTATATTACTTCAAAATATATGTATTTAAAAAACTCTACATGTTTCGGCTGTATACGCCTTTTTCAAGAGAATACAAAATATGAATAAACGCCAAGGTCACGAAGTTATTATATATATATATATATAAATATATATATATATATATAAATATATATATATATATATATATATATATATATGTATATGTATATTACACCCACATCAATATTATATTATAGAGCTAGGCAAAAATTTATGTGAAACGCATTTGATAAAATCTATTTTACTAATTGTCTTATACACATATAGTTCATCGATTTTATGTTTTATATATGCTTGCTTGCCTTTTAGGTCAGTTCTAATTTTCTTCGCAAACTTATTTGCTGTATTAATTTTAACATATATTTCTAACTGTAAATTTACAAGCATTTCTACAAAATTTATAATGTTCGGATGTGAATTATAAAAAAAATTGCCAAATTTGGAATGAAATGACTCACAATTATTTGTAGTTTTAGTCATTATACAAGAGGCAGAAGCCCACACACTGGTAGGAGAAATGCAGCATTTTCATCAATATAATTATTTAGTACATAATCTCAAAATTCTATCACCTTATCATCGTCAGGTGCAGATTCAAATATCTCCGTAAAACATTCACCTACATCATCTGGTTTTAATAATGACAAACCAAAAAATTGTTTTAAAAAAAATGCTAATTTCAGAGTTTTCTGTGGTATATTGATTTTTCAAGCCAAGTGATAGAATTTTTCTAAACCAAGCCTGACTTAAATGAAACCGACATCCAGTAATTTTTGTATTTGGGCACAATGTGTTGGCGGCTTTATGAATTGCAGATTCAAAATCAATAACAATTTCATTAGGATTAAAACTGATATTATAAGTTATACATTTTTCTTTGATAAATTTTAAAGTGTTTAGGTACGTTTCACTGGTTTTATTTGGTAATAAGCAAAATACTAAAGGCACATAGTGTCCCTTTTTATAACCGTGAATTGTAAATAGTTGAAAGAAAAATTTAGTGCAAAATTCAAATGTACCGTCCATGTAGACCGAATCCGTCGAACATAGGAAATTCAAATTTACCACCCTCGAGATGTATCTTTGGCGCAACTCGTATACGGATTTAAGAGGGATTACTAATTCCTAGAATCTGTGGCGCAACTCGTATACACCGCTGTACTTAAATAGTGCGGCAGGTTTGGAAATATTGAAGGTACTACATTGTTTTTCAATTTAGGTATTTTTCTTGGATATTCCTTACGTTCTCCACCAACAATACACACATCTGTTCTAATAATGTCACCTTCTGCAAAATGTTTGATGCATATAAAGGGATTTTTTACGGTAGTAAAATCAGTTGGTATTTTTCTTAGCCAGGTTTTTCTCAAAACTTCATCTTTAGGAAGTGCAAATGTTGTGACATACTCTGTTTCATTTCTGTAATTTGATCTACATCCTTTTACACTGCAATGTCTAGGCATGATCTGAAAACAAAACAATGTAAAATTAATAATAAGTAGGCATTTTAAAAACACAGAAGTGGATGCAAATAAATTATATTACTTACTATATAATACTATATTTATGTATTCTCAATGTTCTTTAAATGCACTTATAACTTATAAATAACCTGTAAACTTAATAAAAGAGTTTGTAGCACATGCAAAACTATATAAACATAACCACACTGAACTGCACTGAATCACACAACAATCCGTAGGCAAGGAATTATGCAATCCAATGATCTGTCAAATGAAATCCAATATGGCCGTTGTGGGCAACAAACAAATTGTTGATCTTGATTACTACAATAAGTGTTCTTATTCAACAATTATTTTATCAAATTAGCTTGCTATAGTTAATTATTTAGTTGTTAACTCTATATTGCACGAAATTTAATTTTGCAAAATAATTTTTTTATACAATGTTTTTCAACGTCCTTTACACATAAAAAATAACAAAAAAAATATTAAATTGATTTTTCAAAAATTTTCCACTGTTTTTTTTTTTAGCCCATTTGGGAACATTGTCCCAACATGACAGTCACTAATATTGTACGAAAATTATGTGTATTCATTTATTACATCCTACATTATGGTAATCAAAGAAACAATTCTTTTTTTCATATAAACATAAATATACTTTACATTTGACACAATATATTCGACTTTTTCCATTGCAACCTTCCAGACGGCAACGATTGCGTTTTTCGGAAAGTAGGGGCCAGTGACCAATACCATCAGTTCTGGTTTCAAAAGGAGGTTGAACTCCTTTACACTTCTTTTTTGTCTGCTGTGGCTCAAATGAAGCATTGCTTGGCCTCCCTCGTTTCTTAGTTGATGCATTACTTGCCCCTATCGTGGTCAGCACTTTTGCTAATTCGATCTTGAATTGTACGAGAGGCATTTCTCCATATCTCTGAGGCTGATCCCGACTGTGACGTTGTGCTATTCTTCTGTACAACAGCCATGAATTACATACAGCGACATCTATCAGGTGGAAAAATAATCTGTGATACCACTTTTTGGATCTGGTTCGAATTCTATACAGACCAAGTAGGGAGTCCAGAAGATCCACCCCTCCCATGTGTTTGTTGTACACCTTTACAACGTCTGGGCAGGTAATATCCTTCCTAGCCTTATCAGATTTGAAGAATCTTTGACCCTTGTGTGATGGCTGACTGCCAGCAAAAGTGGATAGCAGCGTGACCACCTGCTACCAGTCTCTACCTTTTTGTTTCCAAGTCTTTTCCGTGGGAAAGCTACACCCCATTAACCTCTTTGTTCGCACAGTTCCTACACAATCAATTCCATTTTGTGACGAATGGGAGAACAAAGGAACGCTCGTAAAATAATTGTCACAGTACAATTTGTGATGCAGGTTCTTGGGTATGTGGCGACTCATTCGAGCAACAACATTACTTGAGGAATCAAAATCTTGTTCCCCTTCTGCTACTTCTGTTTGTCCAGTGTACATTTGGAAGTCATATGAAAAACCACTGAGCCCAGAAAGAACTCACAACTTATAACCCCATTTATGCGGTTTCTTTAGATTGTATGTTTTGAATGAAATTCTACCCTTGAAGGGTACTATTTGTTCATCACAAGACAAGTTTTCCTCCATTTACTGCACACGGACTGAATATGATCAATAACAGGTTGAATTTTTTCAGTTCTATTTTGCATTTGCTGATTGTCGTTGAAATGTAAGTATCTTTTTATTTTTTGGAAACGGTTGACCGGCATAACATCAGCAACTTGGGGCACTCGCGTGTCTGCACCCCAGTACTGTCTTGTACTGGGCAATTTTATTATTGACGTCCACAGTAAAATGCCAATTTTAGTATTTCGTCCGTTGTAGTGACGAAAGGGCGATTTAGATTAGTTTGAACAGAATAAAGCATTGACATGTCTACTATCATCTTCAGAAATTCATCAGTGAAGAATAGTTTGAAAACGGCGTAAGGAGTGACAAGCTCTAAAATTTCGTCTGGTACATCAGTGTTACCGCAAAACCGTACATTGTCGTTTTCTCTGAAAGTCTCTTCCTCCTTCCACACTAATTTCTGACTTTTAGATTTAGAAGAAAATTGGATATTTGCTAAGGTACTTAATGGTTGTTCGTCTTCAGAATCGAATTCGTCAAAATTTTCTTGATTATTAGCCTCATTTTCAATCACATTCCGATGTTCTTGAATTTCTTCAACATCATCTGCTAGAACAGAATCTTCACTATCACTAGAAATATCTCTAAGCTGGTAAGAATCATTTGTCTTTCCATAAAAAGATCTCGAACTGATGGGAACTGATGGGTTCCCACTTTTCATCCATTTTATATTTTGTGCACTTTATGCACAGTGTTCCCAAAAAGGCACAAATACCTGTGTCAATGTTTACAGGTAAGTATATATGATATAACAAAAATCAAATAATACGTACCTTTACTATACTGTAGCACACCTTACAGAATTTTTTTGAACTCTGAAGCAGACTTTATAACAAAACTAACATCACCAACCAAAGTTGACAACAGGTAACCTCAAATCTGCTTGACATGATCATCTGTTTGAATAATTTTGGTCGTAGTACTGTGCTGCCACCTGTAGCTGAGTAGCCCAATTTAAAGGATAGTGTTCCCTAGTGGGACCAATGTGCATACCGATGTTATTTCTTTGAAAATAAAGTTTTTAGAATGTTTAATTCATGGTGTTCCCGAATGGGCACAAAATGCAATATAGGGTTAATATAGTAAATAATTGGAGAAAGTTCATTTGTGTAACATAAAGATTATATTTTATAAGTATAGTGCCTGTGACTTGTCTAGTAGTGGGTCGTGGAAGTCGATCAAACCGAGACAACGTTAGTTTTTATTCTGTACCTGCCGTTAGAAATAATAGGTTTCTTACCCATCTAAATGAATTATCTGAAAAACGTAGGTCAAAATGGTTAGCTGCCATAAAACGAGAAGATATCACGGAGTCAAAACTAAAGAACCAGAGAGTTTGCAGTAAACATTTTATGACTGGTATGTTAATGCTACGAGAATTATTATTAAATAGTTGTAGAATTTTAAGTATTTAAGGATAATTAAAAAAAATTTAGGCAAACCTGCTGTGTTAGAAGATGAGAATCATTCTGATTGATACCCTACTCAAAATATGGGTCACTCATCGGAAATGGTTAATAAGAGAAAAAGTAATGTGGGCCGTAAAGAGAGAGTAGATAAAAGAAGAAAAGTGAACCTTATGGAAGAGGATATTGAAGGTATATCAATTAACGAAGAGGAAAATTGTGCGAGTGAAAATACAGGCATTTCAACTCAGACAGACCTGGGAATGAAAGAATTGTGCAAGAAACTTGAACAGTTATCCTTTGCCTCTAAAATAATTCAAGAACTGGAAGCGAAAGTGGAAAAACTACCTTTTGAACTGCAAGAGGAAACCACAAATGATTTGAAATGGAAATACTATACAGTACACTCGCCTAATTGTGACACGATTTCTACATGTTGAACAAAATATTCAAAATCTTATTCGTTATAGTTTCTATAAGAACTTTGCCGTGTCATCCTTACCGAGTAAGCATACCTGCATTCATCTGGACATTTAAAATGACCTCATTGTATTCGAAATGCCGAACTATATATATTTTTTTAAATTGTTGTAGGTGTCCCATTTATCCGACAAAATTACAAATGTGACACTTCTTAATTATAAATGTGACACACGGGTAAACTCTCATTGTTTCGCTATATATTCGCCAGTTTTAATAGTGACACACCTAAGGGATCTAAATGTGACTTTGGGAAATAACAAAATTGGTTTATTATAACATTAAACAAACAACATAACATAAACGAAAACTAATCTGCTTCATAAAAAAACATCAACTCTCTTAACTATAAACAAAAACAATAAATTGTCATAAGGAAATCTTGAAGATTACAAAACACATTTGTCAATTTTTTCGACGAAAGAAAATCTATCGCGTCTGTCTTTTCGAGGCGATGTTAAAATTGTGATTACCCGATCTGCAGATATTGTATCGATGTCTTCTATGTCTGACCACACAAAATATTCCTTCTTCCTTCTTAAAAATTTTATTTCGAGTGCATCATCAGTCTTGTTTAGGACTGTTCTTATATAGTAAACTTTTGATTTCTTTGTTGAATAGTCGACCACGACCCATGAACCAGATTGTAAGACATCCTGAGGAAAAGGCGATTGAACCAAATTTCGTTCATCTATATCTCTCATCGAATAGGTTGAAACATCAGAAGAAACAGGTGACTGTCCCATGTCTGGATCATCAACATCTGATTCTACTTCAATTAATGGACCCGTTGAAGAATTTGAATCATGGACTGAATAGTTGTCATCTGAACGATTTGTTTCTGCCACCTGCTTTCGCACTCTTTTTGTCTTTTGCACATTCAAAGCAGAGGACTTCAGCGATTCGAGATATTCTTCTCTCGTTAAAACCTCTGCTAGTTTAGTCGTCGCTTTAGACTTCTTCTGATTGGTTTGACCTTTTTTTGCAATCTTTTGTAAAATCAACGACTCCAGGCTTACTGAACTTGAGGATGGACTTGCTAGCTATTGGACTAGCATCGCTCCTGTTCACTACAGACTGTTCCAAAACGGTATCATTGACATTATGTTCAATGTTGGATTTTTTTCATTGAATTCCTGCAGTTCTGCTGGCTTGAAGATCTCCGTTTTGATTTTCTTACGATTGAGGGAAAAAATACCAGTGTTCTCAAACCCTTTCTTTAAGGTAGAAGGGCACACTTCAGTCCAAGCTTTTCCCAGCAAAATTACAAAATCGCTTTTTCCAAGCGTTTGGCCGTAATGTTCTCTTTGCCAGGAAACCAGCATTTCGTCCCATTTTTTCTTGAAAACGTTAAATGGTGTGTTATCAAGGGGTTGTAGAATATGAGTAGTATGCGGTGGCAGTTTCAACAGTGTAATGTCTTCGTCGCGAGCCAATTTAATAAGTTCGATGGTCAGGTGTGATTTGTGACATCAAATAGAACCAGAAGTGGTCGTTCTTTGGGGCAGTGTTTCAGAAATCTAGTTTTGAACCAAATATTGAAGGCTTCTGATGTCATCCATCCGCTTGGTGTAGCGATATATCCTGTGTCGGGATATGCATCTGCTGGCATCCATGAATCCCATAGGTATTTTGCTTTATATAGGATAAAAGGTGGTAATTTATCGCCATTGGCAGAAATACAAAAAATGACGGATGTATTTGTTCTGCCTGTCCCCTGTCTTGTCCGGAAAACAGCTTTGTTTTTTGTCGCTACAACCTTAGTATTTTGCGGATCATGACATATCGAAGTCTCGTCTAAATTGAATATGCAAGAGGGTTTGTCGTTCAAGCCCAATTCTGCAATTGTTTCTTCCAACAGATCGAAAAAACCATAAATAATTTCCGGTGTGGTTTGTTCGGTACGAACAGTTTGCCGTTTTATAGGTTTATTGCAGGAAAGGTTGCACCGTTTGCAGAAAGAAATAAACCAGTCCTTGCCTGGCCGATTGTTCTTAAACCTTTTTTCAATCTTATTCTCCCTGAGATAGGCTTCGACCAAATCGATAACTTCTTTGCTGGTAAGTCCAAAACCCCATTTGTTTAGGACTTGCAAATTTTCAGCTATGCAGCTTTCAATCTCCTCCCCACCTTACTGTTGGTGACTTTTCTACGATTTTTCCACCCTTCTACATGTAATATCAGAGTGGACCGAGGAATATTGAATGCGTCAGCTGCTCTTTTCACAGTCCATCCATTTTCGGTTAGCTCCTTGGCACGCTCCATGGCTTCTTTTGTATATAGCTTTCTTCGCGGTTTGCGAATTTTCTTTGTTTCTGACATTTTTCTTGTCTGTGCAGATAAGTATCTCAAATTAAAAGTACTGTCACATTTTAAACAGAAATTTGTCACATTTAGCCACGACGATAATTTTGGGTGGCTAAATGTGACACTACCCTACCTCCAATGGAAAGAAACAATGATTTGAGGTTAGGTAACACATGGCATTTGAAAGAGCGTACTTTTAGCTATAAGAGTTGAAAATTGAACATTGAAGTATTTGAGAACTGGAGGAAGCATTGAATTTCGTGGACTACTGTCTCAAACATAAGAAAATCACCGTATAAAAATGAAATCAAGAACTTATCATGCAGCAATTTTTCCCGCACTTTGACTATTGCCGGTGAGTATTGTGCATGCCAACGGTCAGATAGCGTGGAATTCATTATAATGACGCGGGTTTTTCAAATAATTATTAACAAGTGTCACATTTACCTGCCTGTCACATTTAGGCGAGTGCACTGTACTGGATTTCACTAGAAAATTGTAAAGGATGTTATTTTTCCTGTAGTAGAGGAGTTTATCACAGCTACATCAACTACAGCCCTTAGCTCCTTCAATCAATTACTGCTAACACTAGTGAAACTAAGATTAAATTTACATTTCAAAGATTTGGCATATCGTTTGAATGTTTCGCCAACAACTGCATCTACATATTTTCTAAATATGATTGATATTCTTTATCAAAGACTGAAACCTTTAATTAAATGGCCAGAACGTTCTGTTTTACAGATGAACGTACCAACATGTTTCAAAGACGCTTTCCAAGAGAAAACAACTGTAATTATTGACTGCTTTGGGGTTTTTATTGAAAAACCAGATCGTTATGTGACTCAGCAGCAATGTTGGTCAAATTACAAACAACACAACACAATAAAATTTTTAATAGCTATAACTCCACAGGGCAGTATATCTTGCATTAGTGAAGCTTGGGGTGGACGTACTTCTGATAAACAGATAGTAGAGATGAGCAAGTTTTGCAAAAATATTAATCCGGGTGATGTTGTTTTAGCAGATAGGGGTTTTTTGATCAGGGAATCACTAGGCGTTTTACAAGCAAATTTAGTCATTCCATGTTTCACTAAAGGAAAATCTCAGCTGCATCCTTTAGAAATCGAAGAAACTAGAAATATAGCAAAAGCACGAGTGCACATCGAAAGAACTATTGGAATGGTTAAGAATAAATTTAGAATTTTATAGGTTCCCATTCCAATATCTATGATGAGAATGCGAAACAATGCTTAAAATTTAAACAGCTTAGATAAAATTGTGATTGTATGTTGTGCTCTCATTAATATATCGCCACCTATAATACCACTATAAATTTGTAAAAAGTTAATGTATTAAGTAATAAGGTTAATTTAGCATTTAGGATTATAGATTTAGAATAATATACCAGGGTCACTTAATAATTTTTGGTTATGAATAAAAATTTTTGAATTTTTTTTGGATGATAATAGTAATTAGTTTATTTTGTCGAGAATCATTAAGGGTTTTTTTCTCCTTTGTCATCAGCCGCAACGGTTGGTTTTTCCCTTACTTTGATAAATGGAATTTTTTTTTTTTTTTAATAAATATTAATGAAGGATGATTGTTTTATTTGTAATGAGTAAGAATTTCAATTTGATCAAGATGTTGATCATTTTAAGCATTTATTGGTGAAGATTCAGTTCATGATTAGTTTTGCAAATAATTAGTGACATAATAAGAAAAGGCGCACATATTGTCGAGTTTATTATTTTTAGATTGCCACGTTTTTCCATTGGGAAACTTGAGAGAGTTTTTTGAACAGTAATTATGCCGGTTGAGGCTACTTCGGACAAATAATAGTGTTATGGACGGGGCATAATTATCCAAACCCACTTTCCATAACAATATGTAGGCAACATTATAATGAATAAATCTTATTATGCTATTTAGATTATTTTTTGTAATTTCGGAAGAAGTTCTCTAAAGTGGATTGGTCTAATTTATACCTGTTCAATTGGGCCAATGTTTAAGAATATAAAAAGGCATATAGTTACACATTAAACAACATTTTCATAATAATTTTCGTTTATTTGACAATTTAACATATTGACATCTATATTTGCTCACACTGTAATGTCTTACAAAGTATGTATATCATCAATGTTTTTGGCATATGTTACATACCCATGCCAAGTCAGGTGTATCATCCAGGCCAACACATTGAAAATGGAACCATTGTATTTTACAATTATCAAATTCA
The DNA here is from genome assembly GCA_935421215.2 of Melolontha melolontha. Lineage (NCBI taxonomy): Eukaryota > Metazoa > Arthropoda > Insecta > Coleoptera > Scarabaeidae > Melolontha > Melolontha melolontha. Next base: position 92,549,010 of record OW285241.1, read on the forward strand.
CATTTTATCATGGGTCTTCCGTCATCAACACCTTTACATATACACCACTGAATATGCTGGGTTGCTTCATTCTGTTTTGTGAAATGCTTTCCCAATAACTCTGGCATAATCACACGAGAATGAAAATCTGAAGCTATTTTGCAATTCTTTTCCCAGAACATTGTATCAGGCAAAATACGCAGTTTATAGAAAATATGAGGTGACCAAATGACAAAATCACAATATAGTAATTCAGAAATAAATATTTGCATTTGTACCTGATAATAATAAGCATGCTCTTTGTTTAAAGCTACACTGTGATTTTCATATATTAAGCATGTATTTCCTAATTTCAGGTAGTCATTTATATCTCGTATATCATGAACATGTAACAGATAAGGGCATTTTACTTCGAGGCAACCTCCAGCACAACATTCACAATATACTAAACGATCTGGTGTGGCACTAAGTTGAGGAAACTTTTTATTTAATAGTAAACCAACATCGTTTACAACAAGCGAATCATGATTTTCCTCTTCCATATATTTTATATATTTTTTAACTGCTACATGTTCGTGAGATATACCCCATGTAATTGCCTTTGTATGAAAAGACATTTTTATAGGATAACATATTGTTTTCACTAATGATATGGATGGTGATTCTTTGTTAGTTTTGCAAACTGCCTTAAATTTTGTTGCAGTTATTCTACCAGTTCTTTGATGGTACCAATTCTTGTTCCGGTTTCTGGTAGCTTTGTCAATATCGGCGATATCTTCTTCACTAGTCACAAAGATAACAGATTTTGATATTTCTATAAGTTCTGAATAATTTTTATTCATATTGTCTTCGCTAAATATCATGAACATTGATGGAAGCTTATTTACTTCTTTAAGTGCTATTCGTGTTGCAAATGGCTCCACAATTCTCATCAGACAGCATTCATCATCACCAAATTTAGCGAGCATTGTTTCTATTTCCTGGGTTGTCATAGGAGGAATTTCCTTTTCTCTATGGTTTCTAGACCTTCTCCAATTCATTTCCCTAACTGGAACAACTGGCACAGAAGCAGACATAGATGGTGCAGTGCATAAATTCCTTATATCAGTGCATGATACGGATTCCTTTTTTTTTGTTTGCATACTCGGCTGCAAATAACATCGCTCCGACATGGCTGCAAACTTCGCTGTTACCAGCCATGCATGTACAGTGAGCTGTAGATATAGAGCCACCCTTTGCAATAATGCACCAGACATCGACTGGTTTCAAGCTAGCTCGCTGTAAATGTTTCACCTAAAAATATATCCAATTAATAATTACATTAAAATTAATAAAAACATATTTACTTTTCCACTTAAAATGAAGAAATTGTTAACAAGTATCGTGCCAGCTTTTAAAACAAACCCAGAATCAAAATACTTATACGCACGAAGACCTTTGAATGCTTTCATTTTGTCTTTTGTATAATAACATGTGTTAAAACTAAATTTGCAATAGCGTCCATACTTGTCACAGGTGGAATATCATCAATTGAATAATTTAAATCTTGGAATTTCAAGGTGAATGGATCCAAATTGTCAATTAATTTTATTTTCATCTGATACCTGCCAAAAATGCATTGTTAGAATAAATGATAATTTTTTGCAATGATTTCAACAATACCTTGCGCCAACTTCTGGTTTTTCTAATAACAATTTCTTTAACTAATCACTCTGCATTATAATGTTTTTAAACTCGACACACACAAAACGAAACTATTACAAATCTAATAATGATGGCAAGACAACAAATACTAGTGTTTGCCCACAGACGCCATATTGAATCACGTGGTTTGGATTGACTCCGCCTGGAGCACCCTGAGGTGGATTGAGTAGCTCCAAGGGTGCTGTTGCCGGTCCCAAGCCCGGACAAAGGAGGAGGGTTGATGGGCAAGGTTAGCAGCCTACCCACCGCAAAAAACACCTACCGCTTAAAGAACTACTGGCGCAGCCTCGGACAAAGCCGGACAGATTTTACGGAACACCGACACGGCGAGACAACGGAAAAAAGGAAAATGGAAATCGCAGAGACTACGAATTTGGAGCTGGAATATAACATCATGGCACACCAGGGACCAAGAAGTTATAATGGAACTGGGAAAACACAATATCGATATATGCGCATTATCGGAATTAAAAAGCAAAGGAAATAGAAGATACCAGAACTACATACTATTCTATAGTGGGAAGGAAAAGGATCGGAGAGCACAAGCTGGAGTGGGAGTTCTGATACACGAAAGGTTTGAGAACTACATCGATGAGGTGAAATACATAAACAGTAATATCATGTACATTTCTCTTAAAACAGAAACAACAAAAACGTACTTTATAAGCATATATACACCAGATATAAACAAGCCTAGAGAGGAACGAGCCGCTTTTTTCGAGGAACTCCAGCAAATTCTGAACGAACTACCAGAAAATCCAGGATCTTCATAATGGGAGACTTCAACTCCAGGATCGGCAATACACCCCTACCGGGTGTAATGCAAAGATTTAATGAAAATGTCATCAATAACAATGGAGAAATGCTAATAACACTATGCGCGCAAAACGAACTGCGAATTAATAATACATTCTATGCACACAAAAACCAACAAAAATATACCTTCGGCAACAGAAGAAACCAAAACTCAATGATCGATTACATTAACACCAGCAGGGCAATACACCCGGGTCAAATACTAGACGTAAGGACACTCACGTCGGCAAATGTCGGGACAGAGCACGGTTTAGTCCTATGTAAATACCGCCTCAAAACTAACCTCCAAAAGAAAAAATCACCACTGTACATCCAGAAATTCAACGTGGAATCACTAAACAACACTTCAACGAAAACATTGTATCAGTGTAGACTGAAGGAAAAAATGACTACGAACCAAATGACCGAGGACGAGGATGTCGAACAAATGTGGTATAAGATAAAAGCCAACATAACGGGAGGTGCCGCAGAGGCACTCGGAGTGAGGAAGGTAAACATAAATGGTAGAGAAAATAGAAAGCAATGGTTTACAGTCGAAGTGAAAACGCTGGCAGAGCAAAAGAAAGAAGCCTACGTCAGATATAGGAGCAGAAGAACAGCAGAGGAATACCAAAGATACAAAACGATCAGAAACAGAGTGAATGATGCCATAAAGGAAATAAAGAAGACATACTGGGAAAAATTGTCTACCGACATGGAACATGACCTGTACGGAGGACAGAGAAGGATCTGTAACACACTGAGGAACAGGAAAAGAGCGGTAAACGAAGAAGTACAAATAAACATCATTACCCCAGGAGAATGTCAAAGGTATGTAAAGGGCTTGTATGAAACGCGGACAGACGACAATGGAGAGAATGAAGACAACACCTACACAGAACAGCTCCTTGAAGAGGACAACATAACACGGGAAGATGTACATGAGGCACTAATAAAATCGAAGAACCGGAAGGCCCCCGGCCCAGACCAAATCGTAAATGAAATGCTCAAGTACGGGGGGGCTGAATTGGAAACAGCAATCACATTATTATTCCAAAAAATAATCTCGACCCAAAAAGTGCCTAATGATTGGAAAAACAACATCACGATACCGATCTACAAAAAGGGAAATAAGAACGACCCGGAAAATTACAGAATGATATCTCTCCTACCTAGCATAAGCAAGCTCTTTACAAAAATCATTGCAACAAAGATAATGAAGAGAATAGCAATAAGCGAAGAACAACAAGGCTTCAGACAAAATAGATCGACAATTGACGCAATCTTCATCCTTAGACAAATGATCGAAAAATCCCTAGAATACAACAAGCCGCTATTTCTCTGCTTTGTGGATCTCAAAAAAGCGTTTGATAGAGTACAAATAGCCGACATCATAGATATACTCCAGCAAAACAAGACACCTGTGTCGTACATTAACATAATAAAATACCTCAGTAAAGGTAATACAAAAAGATCAAAACACCAAAGGGACTCACAGAACAAGTACCAGTACTGACGGGCATACGCCAGGGGGATAGCCTGAGCCCAGTACTATTCAACCTCATCATGGATCAAATAATCAACGGCGTAAAAGAAATGGATGGAGGATATAGAATGGGACAGGAATCGATGCGCATACTGTGCTACGCTGACGACGCAATCCTGATGGCGGATAACGAGGACGATCTTCAGCGACTGCTATATCGGTTCCAAACAAAAGCAAAGAACCTTAACATGCAGATATCAGTGGAGAAGACAGAATCAATGGCCATAGCAAAAGAACCCACTAGATGTAAACTGGCTGTAGATGACAAACCCATCCGACAATGTATGCGATGCACGTACCTGGGAGTCGAGATAATAAGCTCCAAAAACCTACAACAGGAAGTCAGAACACAAATGAATAAAGCCTCAAGAATTTCTGGCTACCTAAGGGACCTCATATGGAGGAATAAATACATGTCCACCGAAAGTAAAGTCCGCATATATAAAACAGCCAAAAGACCGGTGATTACATACGCAGTGGAAACCCGAGCGGACACAACAACAACGAAGAGCATGATGAGAGCAACGAAGATGAGGACCTTAAGGAATATCAGAGGAGTATGCTTGAGAGATCATGTAAGAAGCAGGGATATACGAACAGACCTTAAAATTCAAGAGGTGGTGCAATTTACGAGAAATAGACGTAGATACTGGCGAGACCACGTCGACCGAATGACGGGGGATCGATGGGCAAAATGGGCAAAGAACGAAAAACCGAACTCAAGGAGACCTCCAGGCCGACCTCCCAAGAGATGGTGCGAGAGCTGGACATCTGCTTCCCAAGAGGCTGAACAAAATTGAAATAGTAGAAGAAACAAGACTAACTCTTAAGGAAAGAGATAGAAGAAGAAGAAGAAGAAGTGGTTTGGATTGCCTAATTATGGGACTAAGATGGTCACGTGATTTTTGTGCGCCTATTCCTGTATTTCTCGTTGGCCTCGATAACTTTATATATGACGTCATAATATCTTAATATTACTTACAAAAAAATGTGGAGACACTTTTACGAGAAAAGGTTGTATAATTAAATTTTATCATCAAAATACGAGAATAAATATCTCTAAAAATATCGGGAATTAAATATCAAAATACCATCAGCTATAGAAACACTTTAAAAATCAACCAGAACTAATTTAAATATATACAGTAGAACCTCGATTATCCGGGTCAGCCGGGACCGAACCTTTGCCAGATAATCGAAAACACGGATAATCCAAAAACTTCACTTGTAATTCTTTAATAATTTATTTAAACAAATACATATTGCTATGTATAGTGGAATATAATTGAAGATGGACCTCGGTACACCACAATATGTTCCGGTAGCTCCTCGGTCAGCAAATTTCTTTTCATAAAGACTCCTCTTCATCCGGGTTTCCCGTAAAGGAACGTGGAAATAAATACAAATTAATAATAATACAAACAATTCCACATAAAATTTTATTAAAAAAAAAAAATAAAAAAAAATCTTTACCAAATGTAAAGACAGCTAATGCAACACATTCACAAAAGCTGGAGGAAAAAGATTACGTGATAATGACACGCACGCAATGAAAACCTCTAAATTACTCGCGATCAAAAATAATAAAAGCTAAATAAATAGATTAGAAAATTTTCAATTTCATTAATTACTTTAACCCTATAAAAATAAAACGTAAACAGAAGGATCTGTTAAACACGAAAAATGACCATCACTCATGCGCAAATAACACAAGCATCAAATTCCCTCCAAACCTTGAATTTCAAATATATACTAGAACATGACAGTAAAAAAAAACTCCCTAAAAAAATATGAAGATTTTCATCACAATTTATCTCCTAAACTAAAATAAGATATAAATCGATAAATATAAATTATCCAAATAACTAACAAATTACAATGAAAAGAAATATATCAAATAAAATGGTATACAAAAGTTTACTTACGCTAGCGTAATATTTGCACACACTAAAAATTATATAGAGAGATAACAAGTGGATTCAATATCAAAAATAAAAATACGAGCTACAAACACTCGTAATAAAACGGAAATGACTTTAATAAACACAAAAATATAATAAAGCAAGAAAACCCGAAGTTAAATAAAATATAAGATAAAAAATTCTCTGCCCGGAAAATAGATCGAACATATAAAGTACAAATAAATCAAATAATAACTCTGGTCGATCCACTTCCTGGACATCCGGACTGCCCTAATCAACATACAAAATATACAGTCATGGTTAAAAATATACGCCAAAATATAAAATTAAATAATATCAAAATATTTATATATATATATCGACCTACAAAAATCAAATGTAGGGGAGATCCTTGTACTTTGGGACAAAAAAAAGTTCTTTGTGATAATATTTACAGCGTATAATTTTTATTGATTATTAATATAGAATACAAAAGATAATCTTGTTTTTATGTGAAGGAACCAATAAAACTGTTAATAAAATTAAATACATAAGAACAAAAAATATTTTTTTGTAATAACCTTTGTGTCCTAAAGTACAAGCCTTGTAATGTACTTTGGGACAGAGATGTTTGTACCTTGGGACGGTTTAACAAATTCTATTCTACATTATAAGCTGATATGTGTATTTCAAATTTAAGCTCCTCATTTTATCTCGCAGTACCTGCAACTACTTGTGATTTGCCAAGTGTAATTATGGCATCGCCCTTTGGCAATTCGTACTCTATATTGTCGCCAATCGCAAATTTATGTGTTAATTTATTTTTTTTATAATATTTTACATTAAAAGTATCGTCATCAATGCCTGTGATTATAGCAACGTAATATTTTCTTATTCTTTTGGTTTCTAATTTTGCTAAAATATAGTCGCCAATCTTAAGTTGTTCGGTCTCATTATTTGTTTCTATCTCTGCTTCTCCAAATTCAATGTCTTCTAGAGAATCATCTGTATCTTCCAGCAATTCGTCTTCTGAACTACTCTCAGAACTGCTGTATTTTAAAATTTTCTTAATAGCTAATTCTTTCTTCTTTGTCTTATTTTTCATTTGTGCCTGCATTTCAACTTCATTTTTTTCTGGAGTGTCAGTAACAATTCGACATCTTCCTGGTTTCCTACCCCCTCTTTTACCTTCCTTCCTTGGTTGAGCCTTTGGATATGGTCGTACTTGCTCTGGTGTGTGATGTTCCCTTGATGGTCCAGGTTGAGGCTGCTCTTCCGAATTAGATGGGGTCTGTGGAATTAATCTATCTGTCACAAAAGAGCTCAAATATTCATCATCTTTGAAAACGTTCCTGTCAATAGGATATATTCCTGTAACAGAAAATCCTGATTGGACGTTTTTAGGTGTAAACGCCAGTGGATAAGCCTTCCCAACACATTCAGCCACATGATAAATTGACATTGGCGTGCCACAATGAACCAGTAGCCATTCATTACACGCAGTATTAAAATATTTTTTTAAAGGCCCAAATACAGTTCTATCAAGCGGCTGCAATTTGTGGCTTGTATGCGGAGGAAAAGTTAACATCGTTATTCCTGCAGTTTTGGCTAAGTCTAGAGCCTCAATTGAGATGTGACTCTCATGGTTGTCCAACAGCACTCTATTTTCAGTGGTAGAATGAGCGTGTTTAATAAAGTGATGTAGATATTCAATAAATATTGAACTATTTGACCACCCACTTGGATTTGCACTTCCTATGCTTCCACAGGGGCACCGTTCAGCATGTGATCTTTGAAATATACTCGCGGAAAAACAAACATAGGCGGTATTGAATTGCCAATTGCGTTAATACTTGCTATAAGAGTAACATTTATACCCCGCTCAGCTGACGTCATGCTACCAACTTGTTTACACCCTTTTGCTGTAATAACTCTAACTGGAGTATGTACAGTTGACATACCCGTTTCGTCAACATTGTAAATATTTTCCGGAGAAAAGTGATAGCGTTGCATAACATCTTCAAGTTTATCAAAAAATGTATTTACGTTGGTTCTATTAAATGAAGTTGCTCTTGCCAAACTAGTTGCTTGTGGTTTTCTTAATGATATTCGTTGATGTCTTCGTAAGAAATACCTAAACCATTCTTTGCCTGCTTTTTTATTTGTATCCCAAGAAACAGGATATTTCATGTTATTAGCCACAGCATAGTTAAATGCTAGTTTTCTTACTTCGTGGGTTGATAAACCATAGTGCATATTAGCACATTCTAACAAATATGCAACTAATTCATTTTCTTGCGTTTCTGTTAAAACTTTTTTAACATCCTGAGCAGCACTGTAAATAAATTCTTCGCCTCCGCTTGCTTTATGCTTAAGAATATGTCTTGAAAGAGTAGATTTTGATATTCCATAGTGGTCAGCAGCTTGCCGAACGCTGAAATTATTTTCTAAAACTAAGCGGGCTGCAGCAGTAACATTTTTTTCATCTGGTTTAATCCTTTTTTTGTTTAATTTACTTCTTGACATCTGCAATTAAAGTTTCATATGATGAATAAAATATTTTAGTATAAGATTTGTACTTTGGGACACGTCCCAAAGTACAAACCAAAAGGTGTCCCAAAGTAAAAGCCAAGCTATTATTTTTTTAAAAGTTTAGTTTTACTAAAAGGTTAAGTTTAAAACAAATTCTTTTGAAAATACATAATCTAATATTTGCTCTTCAAGATTACATAAGCAAATAATAATAATTTAGCTTACCTTGGATTGAAACGAGTTCGTTGTTCTCAGATAATAATTCACTTCCAATCCTATAAAACACCTTAACACGCAAAACAAAATGGCTCCTGCAATTTCACTATATTATAACACGTATAGACATCTAGTGTACAAATGCATAACTGATAGAAATATTGGCGCTCAATTTCAAATAAAACAATAATAAACTTGTGTGTCCCAAAGTACAAGCTGTCCCAAAGTACAAGGGTCCCCCTACATCATTAATTATTAAAATTTAAAAAAAAAGATTGTCTTCAGGGAAAAATCCATGACAATATGTACGTATGTCAAAGGAACAAAAGAAACGTGATTGAACATGTAACAAAAAATAAAAGTTTTTAATATTTATACATATTGCAGTGGAATGTGCTTTTAAATTTCTTATAAATTTTAATTTCACACAGCAACTTATTCTTCCAGCTATCCTCAGTCGGGTCGCCTTCCTTGAGCTCACTTCTCCAGGGGGAATCCTCTCGGATACGGGTAATATCATAAAATAATACAAGGTATAAGACAAATTATACAAACATTTTCCCCCTTACAATTTTATTTTTAAAAAAAGAAAAAGAAAAAAAAATCAACTTTACAAAGTGTAACGTTGAACTGTTAATAGCACAGCTGCGGGGGTAAAAAGTCTTGGATATCATATGAAGATACAAGTCGTTAAAAACCTCGAGTTGAATAACCACGAGCAAAGATATTAAAATAATAATATACCAGAAAATTGATCAGATGTCAACAATAATATTAACCCAAAACTCAAACGTCAAGATAAACTTCATCTATCTTCCGCGCACAATTTTCTGACAGTCATGCGTGCATCTAACATGACACCACACAAAAGTTTCCCCACCTTCCTATGTATTAAAATATTTATCTGAATAAAAAAACTATACTCAACAAAAAACGGCCTGATAAATTTTCTAGATATTTTTCTGAACATACAAAAAAAAATTTTTACAAAAATTACAAATTAAATTATAGCGCTCTTTTCAATACTTTAATTATAATTATAATTACTACTTACATTAATTAATGTAATTAAAACACAGCACGAGAGATTTTTTCCTCAGATAGGTACTTTAAATTAAATCTATTACAAGTATGCAAAACTCGTAAAACCACGTCTAATGAAATTTAAAATACAATCGACGCACCAAACAAACAAAACGAATTTTACAAAATATATATATTAAACAAAATTAAGTTCTGTTTAATACCAAAAATAATCTGACCTATCTTTGAAAAGCACTAGTCAATCTCTAAAATGAAGGTCCTGGAAACACCAGGGCATCCCCACCTAATATAAATACAAATCAAACTGGCGACAATATATATATATATATATATATATATATATATATTAATATTATAAATTATACAATATATAATGGGTGTTTTTTTAAGAGCTTGAGAACTTAAAATGATAATACAAGACAGATATATTGTTGTAATGAAATTTTTTTTATTTTAATCTTGTAGATAATTTCATGGCATTTATTTTTTAAATATGATTTCCGGCATATGTCCGCCGCGGCTACGAGTTACATGGTCCATTCCATCAGTTCAATTTTTCACTACTTTTTCTAATAAATCTGGCCGTATGGCGTCAATGGTGGCTTGAATATTGGCTTCCAATGCTTCAGGAGTTGCTGGTTTGTCGGCATAAACCAATGACTTAACATAGCCCCATAAAAAGTAATCCAGAGGCGTTAAATCGCACGAACGAGGGGGCCAGTGAACAGGACCACTTCTGGAAAGAAAGTTGTCACCAAATTTATTTTGCAATAAATCGATTGTTAAGCGCGCTGTATGGCAAGTTGCGCCGTCTTGTTGGAACCAAATGTCGTTGATGTTTAGCTGATTAAATTTTAGAAACAAAAATTCAGTCAGCATGGCTCGATAGCGCTCGCCATTCACCGTAACGGCAGCTCCTTGCTCATTTCGAAAGAAATAAGGACCGATGATGCCGCCAGCGTGTAAACCGCACCAAACAGTCAATTTTAATGGATGTAATGGTGATTCGTTAACGGCTTGAGGATAGTCTTCGCTCCAAATACGGCAATTTTGCTTATTGACGTAGCCATTTAACCAGAAATGAGCTTCATCACTAAACACAATTCTTTGATAAAAATGCTCATCTTCGGCCAGTTTCAAATGAGCCCAATCAGCAAAAATGCGACGCAAACGATGGTCGCTTGGCTTCAATTCTTGCACGAGCTGTATTTTATAGGCACGTAAGCCAAGATCCCTACGTATAATTTTCCATGTAGTCGATGGACAAAGGCCAACAAGTTGAGAACGACGACGAATCGACATTTCGGCGTCTTCTTCAATACTTCGCCCTACAGCCGCAATATTCTCTTCGGTTGGTACGCACATTTCTTTGTCTTGTTGATGGTTTTGAATCAAGAAGAGTAAAATTAGTGCGAAAACGATCAATAACTGCACGAATTGCTTGCTCACTAGGCCGATTATGTTGACCGTAAAATGGACGAAGTGCTCTATGAACTTCGCGAACAGATTTATTTTTTTCAAAGTAAATTTACACACTTTGGAAGCGTTGTTCTGGCATTAAACGATTCATGATGACTTGCCAAACCTTACTGAACAGAAATGTCAACACAGTTTGACATTCTCAGCTCTCAAACCATTGTTATCGATATCGATAGTTCTCATGCAGCTAAAAAAACACCCGATATATATATTAACTTCCTGCATAGCGGGGACTTCGAACATCTATCTGCCCGAGCAATCTACAAACGTGGACAAAATTATACCTTACAAAATTTATCATTTATAATAGCAATTTTATCGTTATTCGCCTGAAAAAAATCACATATAATAAAGAAAATTACATTTTTACATAAATGTTATAGAGATAATGTTCAATCTAATTTTTCTTCTCTTCTTCTTTCTTCTGAAGGGAAAAAAAACACAGCAATATGTAATATGTACTACATATACATATTATATGAACTATAATAACGTGAATAAAATCACTTCAAAAAAATCAGTAATTTTTTGTTTGTTTTTGGGCTTCGTAAATTCTGCCTCTTATAATTTCCTTCATTTTTCTAAGTTGAAGTACATGAATAACATCAGTTTCAGGCTGTTCTTCAAAATAATTGATAAGTATATTTACTGCATCTCCTGCTTCTCGATGACTTGTTTTGATGACGAAATTATTTTCATCGTCTTCACTACTTTTGTCAGAACTTTCTTCAGAGGTCTGCCTTAGATAATCTTCATCCATAATCTGATACCCTTTTTCTTGGTGATCACATTCTATCCATTCATTTATTTTTTCGATGTCTATTTCTTCCAAGTCTTCGATTTGTGAGGCTATAGATGCTATGTGTTCGATTGATAACTCACCTTCATTTAAGCGATTATCATCTTCAGTACCTTCTTCATCTGCTTGTATCTTCTAAGGTCATTATTTTATAAAATGATTTTTTAATGTTAGTCTTTTTTTTCCAGTCTAACAAATTCTTTCGCCACGCCTGCTTCAGGGGATGAAAATAGGCAACGTCAAGTGGCTGGGTGAGGTGGGTGTTGTTGGGAGGCAACAACACAAACTTTATATTATTTTTCTCACATTGCTCAATGACCGAAATTGATAGGTGGCTGGCAAGGTTGTCACCAATTATAATCTTTTCACCATCACATCGTCGTAAATACTCTAAAGCAACCTTTGTGAACCATCTTTCAAATAGAAATCCATCAAACCATCCACTTTTACTGCTATCATATATGGCCCCCTCTGGCCCATTATCAGTCCATGCATCGTGAACATGTTTTGATTTGTAGACAATGTGTAAAGGTAATAATGTTCCATCGCCAGCAATAGAAAACATGACTGATGTACTACTCTTAGTTGCATCAATAATTCTTTCTGAATGCTTTGCCCCCTTTCTGACTATGACAGTTTGTTGTCCAGAGTCATCGGACATATTGGTTTCATCAAACTTAATGATGTTATCTGGAGGCACGTTTGCTAATGTGACCTCCATATTATTGAAATATGAATTAATGGTTTCAGCAGATACCATGGCATGAGCTCTTTTTATATTTTCTGACAAACGATTAGATAACAGTCCTTTGTGTCGATTAAGAAAGCTCTAGCCATATACGACCAGGCAAATTATTATTAAAAATTTTTATATTCACACCTTTTCGATCTAGAAATCGTTTCACAATATGTCGCAAGTCCATATGTGTGAAAGGGAGACACCATTCAGCAGCTAGTAAGAGGCCGTTTGCTATGTGCATTTCGTCTTTTGCGGAAAATACTGTTTGTCCCCCATACTTCCTACTATTTTCACCATGATATTTTCTGTGTATTGTAGATTTTGACACGGAATATATTTCTGCCGCTGCGCGTATGCTCAGCTTTCCATCTGCAACATCTGCGATGGCTTTTTCTAAGTTCTCTTGCTGAAAAGCAGCATATTTGCGAGCATTACGGGGTCTAATATACTTATTTGGCATCGTTTCTTACTTGTCCCAAGTCACCTTCAAAATGTAGTCTTATGAAATATATTAAAAAAATAGGCTAAGATTAGGAAAAAAGCGAAATACAACAATGTGTATCTCTAGAAGACATGCCGATTTTATAGTAAATCAAATAGTAACTTACCATGTAATATTTCAAACAAGTTGTATGGAGTTATACACATTCTTTATAAAAACGGACAAAAACACGTGCAGCCAAACCAATTTTTATTTGCAATACTTGTATACTTATAGTCGAGTGAACATCTCTACTGTGCTGCGGAGACCTACTTTAAGCTTATCTGTATTTTTATTTAGGTCTACCATACACAAATAGATGGCAGTTCTATAAAATATTGGAAATCTACTATTTGTCCCAAGTTATATTCAATGTCCCAAGTCACCTCGTTTTACGGTACCTGACTTGACAAAAGTGTAATCTAAATTGTCTTGTATGAATATATGTAAATAAATTTCTTGTATTTGCATAGGTTGCTCCATGGGCGCATTTACATTAGAAAAAAATGCTTTTAAAGTATCTAAAAGAAAGGACTTGTCGTCCTCCCAGTTAGCAGAAGAAGAAGGTGGATGTACTGATTGACATATTATTAAAGATTTAAATGATGCGACGAATGACTGACATGTTGGGTACACATTTCTCACGCCATGACTTCTTATCTGGCCAAAAAAGTTCTCTAATGGGTCCTGATTTATATTTCTGACATTGAGAAACTTAAAGCCTTCTTCAAGTAACTTCTGCCACAAGTATTGAAATCCTTTTAAAGTGTGAATCCAATTTTTTATAGAAGGGTGAACTATTTTGTTCCTCTTTTCACTAAAAAATTCCATACTTTCAAATACCTTTACAGCCTCCATCCAAAATTCTTCATGGCAGCTTGTTGGAGACACCGCACAGCGGAAAAGCTTTCCTGGGTCTCTGGTAACAGAAACACCATTGACACTGTCAAAAACTTTGTCCATAAAAAGTATCAATTCTGCAGTTGCTAATCCACTGTTTGGCATTTTGTCTGGTACTAAAATAAATTATGTGTTAAGAGAAGGATGCCCAATAAAAGTTATTTTAAAAATTTGAAGCAAATATCAAAGACTTACCTAATCTTGCTAGTCCACGCATTAGTGCAGCAACTCGTTGACTAAATACCTGAGCTGCAATACTGACTTTCATTTTCTTGGAGTTATTAATATGTACATCAGTCAGTTTATGACACATTTTATATTTCTCATCTGGATCTTCTAAATTGTATAATATGCGAATATAATTCCAAGATGCTACTTGAACTGCCTCACTTCTCCATTTAAAACGGCAGTTATAATCAAACAGATTATTCCTGATCCCTTTCAAAAGGTGTGGAGGATCATAAAGCGTTACCGTCAACTGGGGTGAATCGGGACAGTTTTTTAACATTTTTGCGTGTAACTTTTTAAATTTGAAAGATATTAACTTCAAATTTGGTGAGTATTGCGAAGGCACTTACTAGTATTAGTAATGGATACCGGATTATTTTTACGACCTTCCCCTAAAAAGCCTGTCCCGATTGACCCCGGGTTTGGGGTGAATTGGGACAGCCACTTATTTGACCTATAAAAACCAAGTAGCCCCTTTTGAGGGGTCAATCGGGATAAAATTTAACAAAGACTTATTCTAGCACATAGGTAATTAATGAGATTTGATAAAAAAAAGAACAATTTTAACATGGAAATAAAACATTTATTCTAATGGTTGGTTTTTTTAACATGTCTGTTTACATTAGAATTTGTTAAAATAAAGTACACATATAAAGGTGAAATAATGGGTGATTCATTTAGAGATACTTTTTCCAAAAGCAAAGAACAAATGAAAAAAGGCCAATTTATTTAAGAAACTTGATTATCATACAAAAGAACCATTCTTTACAATTATTTTTTAAAGATTATTTCTCTCAAATGTTGGCCGCGACTGCGGTTAACGTAGTCTATTCTGCTGTTCCAATTTTCAATGACGCGTTCTAGCATTTCGAGTGGTATTTGTCCGAGTAATATTGGCCTCCAATGCCTCAATTGTAGCCGGTTTATCCATGTAGACTTTAGACTTCACGTAGCCCCACAGATAAAAGTCTAATGGTGTGATGTCACAAGATTTAGGCGGCCAATTTACGAGCAGGCTCGTATATATTCTGCTTTTTTTTCATCCTGGACAAAGTTAATAGTGTTTTTGTTTCGTTTATACATATCGAGGTCTTCAGGAGAACAATCAAAAACAACAGGATTTGAAAAAGTAGATGCATCAGACAACGATCTGTAACCACTATCATCTCGAGGTCGAGGTCCATTTTCCGAACCTAGTGGTTGTTGATTATTATTTCTACTGTGTCCCGCTGCTGAGTAATCACTATCACGACTCATTTTGTTTTTTTTTGTTTTTGTTTTATTCACCAGTTGTACTCTTGGACTATTTCGTAGTTGCTCGTGGCACAATAAATCAATATTTTTATTTGTATTATTGTACAGAATCGATTGGAACACTGGATTAAGTTTGATTGATTTTCCACAGAAACAAAAATCTAATTCACAGTTGCAGTTCTTCTGGCTCATATTTTTTTTAGACTGATAGTTATTTAGTAAATCGATTAATATATATACATGCTTACGTAATATTAGCGTTTATCAATCCAAGAATTATGTAATATACTTACTATTTTAGAATAGATATGTGACAGTAAATTCAAAAGAAAAAAAAACGGTCTGGTGTTGTTGTTGATAGGGGGATTCGAACCAAACATGTATTAGTGCAAATGAGGTGAAAATGAAATACTTATTATTGTTTAACTCAACCTGCCACCAGCCCGCTTTTTTTTTTACTTTTGTTCTGGGTCTACTTATATTGGGGTGGGAAAGGAAAGAAATTCTCTTATTAAATAACATTTTTATATCTCAATAAACCAATTAAATAATAAACATACATTGTCTTTTGCACAATTTAAATAATTATTTCTATGTTGTTTACAATGATAATTTATTACTGCTCTATTTATTAGAGCTTTTTTAGTGGAGGACAATTAAATTTATTCAAATCAATAATTATATTCGGTACAAATTTTTCCAGTGTTTTCCTCTTCGGTAATCCTTTGGTCATTATAATTCCATCACCAATAATTTCACTAATATAATTACTTATATTCTCTGTTGGAATTGTATTAGTTGTGTTATCATCCCAATCTATACCATGAATATTAGGGCAGATACAGTTTCGTCCGATAATCTTCACTTAATCCTTTTCTAATAACGCTAATTACTTTACTATGTTACAGTTTCGTCCGGACCGAATTTATCGGTAATTAGGGGTAGGTACAGTTTCGTCCGATAATCTCCAAGTCATTAATGCTTTTATGGTCCATACAAGTCTTCAATTTTATAATAAAAATATTTTGAACACAAACAAGTAGAATGGATTATATGTAAAAAAAAAAAATAAATCAATATGCAACAATTTATTGAATTACAAAAATATACAAAATTACAAAAGAGAAAACAAAAAATATAATAGATACAATTACATACTACAACCAATATGTTTAAAAAAATACTTAAAAGGAATAATAATGTGAAACTAATTTAATATATTCCAGTGTTGTCAGTTCTTTATTATCATATTGTTCGATTTTCTCTTTGAGAAAATTAACACGTTTGTTTGTGTAGGTGTTAACTTTTCTATGTTTATTTACACTTTGTATTTGTACGTAAATTTCAGCTTGATACTGGCGCAAAACCTCAAGAAAAATGAAGATATTTGGATGATAGAAATTAAAACTCTTATTTAGGTGTGAATGAAAGGATTCGCATGCGTTGGTTGTTCTGGAGCTACTAGCGCATTTAGCCGCCCAAATTTCGGGAGGAAATATTGAATCCTCTTCTATATAAGTTTCGATTAGGTACTCTATAAATGCTTGTAGGTTGTCATGTTCTGGTGCTATAGGAAGTAGATCAAATACTAAACAGTCGCCAACGTCCTCTGGTTCTAAGAAAAGCAGGCCAAAACAATATCCAATCCATTTGCCAATATCTGTTTTCTCTTTATAATGTTTTGTGAGCCCTAGCTGTTGTATTTTTCGCCACCAAGCTTGGGATATATGAAATCGGCAGCCAACAATTTTAATATTGTCCCACATGGAACTGACAGCTTTATGTATCGACATTTCAAAATCGATAACAACTTCTGCAGGACAAAATTGCAAGGAAAGTTCTTCACATTTTTGACTTACAAATTTTAAACACTGTTTATAAGTTTCTGAACTTTTATCTTTGAGTAAGCAAAACACTAGAGGTATATAGTGCCCGTTATATTGTCCATGGATGGTAAATAACTGTACGAAATGTTTTGAACAATATTTAAATGTTCCATCCATAAATATTTTTTCGCACTTACACAAATGTTTGCTTAAAACTTGCTTGCTGCAAACTTACACGAAGTTTGTGTTACAGAAGAATATCACTATGCCATGATTGCTGTCGTTGACAATCAAATATTCTTCTTCTCTGTTCGTACAAATTTTAGGTTTCATGTTTTCCAAAGTTTCAAACACTTCTTCTATATTTTTGGGCACGTTCGGAAATGTCTTTCTTCTTTCACCGTAAATACTTCGTTTAATTGATTTCAAGTCACAAATTGTTAATTCACTATTGTCGCATTTTGTCAACAGCGACTGCACAATTCTTTTAGGTTGCACATTAAGTTGCTTTACGTTTCGCTGCCACAACAAGAAATTGCTTTTGTATTGCTGCAGCGTTTAATTCAGGATGCGGATGGTTCAAATTAAACGGGATATCAAATTCTCCTCACCCATAGTGTAAACAGTAGCAGTGCATTTAGGTGCGCGACATCTCCACTTTTTTCGCCACTTGACAGTATGGGATAATTCTCCAAATCTTTGAGTTCTTAATAGTTCAGTCAGAACGCTCTCAGTTTCAGCCCGAAAGATGGAAGTGAGCCTCATCAGTAAAGAAAACTATGGCGTCCTGAGGAATGTTGAGTAGCGCCTCACATGCATTTTGTCGAGCAACAAGATCACGAGCGATGAGATCCTGTACCACTGCCAATTTGTAGGGATGAAATTTCAGTTCCTCATGAAGGATTCGTCTGATTGAACGAGCAGACATTCCAACAGCAGCTGCATGTTTACGTGCAGAATGCTTAGGAGATTGCAAAACAGAACGCTTTACCATGTCAATGTTTTGAGGTGTTCTCACTGTTCGTGGAAGTCCAGGTTTTTTCTTCTTCACATCACCAGTGTCTCTGGAAATTTTTTTACCCATAAAACAATTGACTCTCGGCAAGGAACACGGCCACGGGGCGCAATATTGAAACGGGCACGGAATGCACGTTGCGTAGCGATGATGGAATGACCATTAGAAAAGTACGCCTCAACTGCGAACGCGCGTTGAATCCTTGTCCACTCCATGATGACTGAACCGAGTAGGATATAAACTTTAAGCCACGCCCTCTCGGGTGACCTTAGCCCCACCCTTGTACAGCAGCCGTCGCTTCAAGACTGCCAACTCCAATAAGCAAGTTCCTCTGCCCCACCCTGTATATATATATATATATATATATTTAGTGTTTATAAGAATTTTATTTGTCTTATTTATTTTATTGGCCGTCGTCTTGATATTAAAAATAATAGACTTTTTATTGGTTTAGCGACCTTTTATTGAATTTTGTTGCTTTCTAAACTCTATTACCCACTCATTAAACAATAAACATAAATAAAAAATAAAATCCCCCCCCCCCCCCCCGCACACGCAAACACAAGCCACAAAAAAACTTTTTATCAGTTCCCATTTGTAAATACTTTTACTACTTACCCCT